>BMAW01117186.1:208010-239737 GCA_019974015.1 Nephila pilipes | reverse complement strand
GCCCAATAATTAGAGAGTGGAGAAGAGCAAAAAAGAAGTTGACCAAAACAAATTGTCATGGGGACGAGTTCTTATTCAAACAGACAATTGGATGAGGAAGAACCTCTCCTCTGCTTTCGATTCCTTAATTAAATGGAAGTGATTTGAACATCACAAAGCAACTCGGAATTAGTTTTCTCAAGTGAGACAAAACAAACATTTCTTTTGCCGAGATCAATGCAAGTAATCATTTGCTGGACTTATCAAGTGTCATCAGGGAAGAAAGACTAATGAATATTCTAATTTATAAATTTTTTTGTGGGCGCAAAAACACACACAAAAAAAACATTATTCGAAATCAATATACTAGTGAGATAAATCGTATAGTAAAAGATACGAACCATTAATCTTTATTTAAAAGTATTCAAACACAAAATTAAACCTGCATATGTTTCACTCAATATTTTGCGTGCAGATGTCATCAAGATAATCTTGATTCTATACACTAATCAATAAAAGAATTTGTTATGGAAATGATATTCATAATTCTTATCAAAAGAAATAAGGATTTATTTTGGAAAGAGTACACCATATTAATACATGTACCTCATTAGGGAAAAAATATGGTGCAAATAAATTACAATCATTTTCAGAGCGTAGAAATACTCGTGTATATTCCAATTTCAGGAGCAAAGATAGTTCTACAAAAATCATTCCATTAATAAATAACATTAGCATAAAAAATTAATAAATAAAGACATTTTTATGCATTCTAAGAGTACAAAGATCATCAGAAGTTTTATTACTGCTCATTATGTGATGTGATGAAATTTAACAAATAGTTCTTGTCACACAAAATGGAAAATTAATCCACACATTTCACAATCTCAGAATTATAATTTGATGTGTTCTTTTCTTTTAATATAATATTAATAACCAACTTCTAATGATTTTTTATGACTGGAAAGATCATACCATCGGAATTAATTTAGTACTTTTATTTACCCAAAGGGGGAAAGTATAAAGAATGCACAGCATTATATTTTTATTAATATTAATATTATTAGCGATGACTACTGATACGATCTAGTTGAGAGCAGATTTATTATTTCATGGAGTCTATGCTAGATATAAAAAGTTTGCTTGAAATTAATAAAACTCAAAAAAACAAAAAAGTCAAGTAGTAAAAGAATAGGATGAAAGAAATGGTGGTAATAAAAAATATAGTATTACTGATATTTATGGGGAAAATATTTAATCATAATAAAAAGATCTCATTTTGTAAAAGGCAAAAGAAATAGCAAGATGGACGGTTGGTTTTAAATTAATTTCTATCATGAGTTACACGATGGCTATTGGCAACAAGAATTCTGAAGTTTGCTGTTTATTGCAAAATGCACAGAAAATAATGTATTATTTTCTATGATGTGACCAACAAATAATAGTTCAGTTCAATTACAACAAACCAGTATTGCATATTCAGGTCATTTTATAAAATATTATAATAAATATAAAATTCAAGTAGTAAATAAATATAAAACTCAAGTAGTAAAAGAATAGGAAGAAAGAACAGGTGGTCATAAAGAATATAGTACTAGCATCCACTGATTTCCATGAAATTTTTTTAATCATAATAAAATATCTCATTTTGTATAAGGCAAAAGAAATATCAAGATGGACGGTTGGTTTAAATTAATTTCTATCATGAGTTACACGATAGATATTGGCAACAAGAGTTCTGAGTTTGATGTTTATTGCAAAATGCACAGAAAATAATGATGTGACTACCAAATAATAGTTCAGTTAGTTCAATTACAACAAACCAGTATTGAATGATAGGGTTATTTCATTAAACATTTTCATTGATTCAAAATACAGCATTAACAAAAGTTGGTCAAATAAATTTGTGATCAAACTTTGTTTGGTCATTTGAAAAGTCTGGCCCAAAAAGGAAAATATAAAGATAAATCAAATTTTTCTGTTGAAGTGGGCAACATATCGTAATGAGACTAAGTGTAACAGGTCGAAAATATATTTTCAAGGAAGAAGAGTTTAATTCTGTTTTGAATCCAAACTGTTAAACTTAAAAAGGATCTAACTGGCTAAACGGATTCTATCCATTTTAAACGCTGAATTATCAATCAAATAATAAAAATCTTTTTTTTTAACCCCTTTTTCAAAATTATTTAAGGAACAAAACATCAAAATACAAATGAAAAAATTATACACAACACACAATATATATATATATATATATTTTTATTAATTTTCTATACATTAACTATCATAGTGATAAGTTCATTTTATTTCCAGATACAATTCCATTTAATCCTTTAATTTTTGAAATCACGCTTCTTAAAATCTGTTTAAATTGAAATTTTCCCACGTTCCAAAACCAGAAGGGAGATTTCCCTATCGACAATTAGTCGCCATATAAAATACCTAATGATCCCCCCATCCAAAAGCATGTGATCCAGCGAAATCCCTAAATTCCACATCCCTGGAAGCGAGCAGGGAAAAGAAACGTTCTTTTTAAACTTTGCCATTGGGGTCTATAGGATGTGAATTGAGTTCTCCGCAAACTTCATGATATATCCCCACTCTCTCACTGATCATGAAATAAAAAAAAAAAAAAAAAAAAGTTCGAATCAAAGAATTAGTATTCATTCAGCCATGACTGCTATAACAATAATCAATTTAAAAGGTTTTAAACTCAATCTTCCTCAATTAACGAATAATTAGTAACGAATTATATATTATTTCCACATACATAAAACCAAATATAATAAATAATCACCCAATCCACTCAAATAAGAACCTTTGAATCAACTTGGTAACAAGGAAATCTCAAGGGTTTTTTATAGGAATAAATTTATTCAAGCACACACATTTTTCTGGCGGATCAAAACATCCAAAACGCCTTCGACTTCATCGGAAGGGGAAAAAATAGACAATTAAATTGACGTGTTTCCGTAGTTCTTTTCTTTAATCCAAACAAAAGAGAGTACAACGTTTTTCAAACTTAAATCTCTATAGAACAGTAACAAACAACTCTAGCAAGAATCATCTTGTAGCAATCAAAAACTAAAAGTTTCTAAGAACTCATTGCGCAAAGAGCCTGTCTTTTTCCCACCTTTTTCGTAACTCCTCCCACCTGGCTCTCTTTTTTTCAACACCATCTACGAAAGAACACCAACCAAAAAACAAAAGAAGCAAATCACAGCAATCCACCCAAACTTCCATCATGGGAACAACACAGCTGCGAGAAAGTCAAAAGATCAACCTATCCCAACGCCATCCACGCACTAAACCCAATGATTTTCCTCACATCACATTAAAAATAAAATAATAGAAGGCATTCTTGACCAAACGGAAATACCTTTCCGTCTGGAAATGTAAAGACCTGAGAAATTCATTGAACCAGAAAACCTCACTCTCAGGCTCCGCTGCAACTCGTGGACAATCGGAAAATCTTTTTGAATTGAAACATCAGCATACATTTATTTAAAAGAAACGCAAGGAACGCATCATAGAATTTCAAGACATGAATACAAAAGCAAAACTAAAAAAAGATACTGTGGAAATTTTGTAAGACAATATCTTCACTCAAATTCTATCAGAAGACCGTGAAAATAAACGTTAAATATATCTAGAGGAATAAATTATATGCTTCATTCAAATTTCTGATCTCATATTTTTCAAAAGTAGCAAAATGTTGCTTACATAACATTTAAATACTGAAACAGGAACTGATATAGTGCAATTATTCAAATGAAAAATTCCAACATCGCGATTGTTATTCTTTGAGGAAATCATCTAAAAACAAACATTACATAGATAAAAAAAAAATAAAAATAAAAAAAACATCAGAGCACTCATAAGATCACAAGAATGAGCGCGATTAAAAACTGATTTTGAAATTTGAGTACTGTTTGTCCTGATAGCTAAAATCACTAAGAACTAACACACTTCTATACTACAATACTTTATTCAACTTACAGAATAACTAAAGTATTATATAATATTCCAGAAAAAAAAAATATCGCCATTCTATGGAAGGAAAAAATTAAAAAAAATAGTGTAAAATGTTATTTATTTTCAACAAATATCGTCTGCATCTCAGACACAAAAAAAATTAAAAATATATGAAAATCAATATAAAAAAAATATAGTCTGCACTATAGATAAAAAATTGAACAATATATCTATCATGAATAACTTTGGTACAGATTTAACAGATATCAAATACTAAAAGTTAAGAACCGTTGAACAAGAGCAATAAAAAGGCGTATTTATTGGAAAGGATAAACCATGGTCCGATATCGAGGACAATATTTAAGCTGGTAAATCGTTCTCTTACATTTCGCACAACGATAAGTGAATACTTCTAAAGATGTTTTCATTAAACGTGCAGCAAGCCCCGTTGCTTTGCATCGGTTTTCCATTAATTCAAGATTCCAAGTCTGTTCAAGCATATCAAAGGCCAAATAGCTCGAACTATAAACCGATGACTTACTATGAATCAAAGGAAATATGGGAAAGGAAAACAGAAGATATATAAAAGTTATGTTATATTTTTTTCAGAATTACAACCAGCAAAAACGTATCACTTGCTTTTTTTTTTTTAAATCGTCAATTAAAATATTGCCGCCTGACGACGAACAGGCGTTGAACAAATAAAATGATGCAATTATTCTTATTAATATTTTTTTTTATTCAATGACCTTAATTTTTGAAAAACAAACGGAAATTTTTTTTTAACGTATAGAAAACACGCCGTTGCATGACTATGTTTTCCAGAACAAACTTTACAATTTCGTTGGAAGTATGTTGGGAAAGAAATGTTAGTTATATGATTATTTGGAATTCGATACATACAGTTCAGAATGAAAGTAGTTTGACATATCAAACCCGGAAAAATCCTTTTATGAGTTAATTAGTATACGTTTCCAGCCACAACTTGGTTCTCTGAAATTTGAAGCGAGAAGAGTTATAATACAAAATGAAATGGATTATCACCCTTTTGTAAACGTTAAGAGACCAGTACAACAAATTCTGTACACAGAAATCAATACAACAAACTCTTTAAGTTAAGATACTCCCTAACCATATTTGACAATTGTATCAAAATACATATGCATACCTAAAGCAAACCAAAATGTATACATATTTAGAAATTCTACATTTTAAGATATCATTTTTCTCTCTACATTTGATCTTCTCATATTATAATTTATGTTGTCACAGTTATGAGAAAAAATCCAGCACTAAAAAGCCACCGAAATTATGTGTTTAATACATAAGAAAAAACAGAAATATTTTGCAAGTATTAAAAAATAGTGATTAAGTTGAAAATAATGCAATGATAAAATTAATGGAAAAGAACAAGTATAATTTTTTTTAAAAGATATTTAAATAAAACTTCACCCCGAACGTTCACCAATACCGGTGGTCTGAATTATTAAAAATAATTTTTACCCTGTATTATAGCAATCTTTTTAATCATTTTTACTCAATTACCATACCAACACAGCTAGCACAACTTTAAAACAATTGCTAACAGAAGCGAGATGAATATTTTAATCACAATTTTGGTTACTATAAACCAGTTGATCTATTTGTAAAATATATTCTACGATAAAACATCGATTAATTCGAGAAAAAAAATTAAATTATTTAATCGAAAAATCAAAATTGAATATAGAGTTGAACAATAATAGTTTGAATTCCCTTATCATTTGGCTGGTGAAAAATAGAAACTTTGTTTTTGTGTACTGATACTTTTTGAAGCTGGGCTTGAAAGAAAAACATTCAGAAATATTAAATAGTTTGATTATATGTTATTTTTTTTAAGAACGAAAATGCATTGGGATGAGCGAAAGCTACGTCCACTAGAAACTGATTAGATTTTTGGAGAAAAAATAGATTTATAAGAAATTTTGTATTAAACTGTCAAACCCATTTCCAGCCATAGAAATAGTCTCATGAATAAATCAACCTCATATTTTTAAATTCATATTCTGGACATGTTGAGAAATGGCTAGTGCTTGAAGTTTAAACTATAACATTTAATTTTGTTTATAGAATAAAACATTTCAAAAATAGTTATAGAGTAGTAAACTCTAACCAAACACGACCATCGTTTTGAGAAAACAAAAACAAAAAATCTACTAATTTAGAATAATTCAGAAATATTATTCGGAAGATTAAATTTATTTTTTGCTGTATCAATAAATCTAGTCATCTTTATGTTTATAAAAAAAAGTTTGATTTTAGTTTGCGGTGGAAGAAAAACAATTTCAGTGAAATTAAAAGATCATTATTTAGATTATGAAGGAACTTTTTCAAAGTACGAAATTGCAGCTACAATACCGATTTTAATAAATTTTAAAAGATTAAATTTCAAAATATAACGCAAATATTTCAAAACTTACGAAAATTAAAAGCAGATGTGATATCAGGTATTTAAGTTGCACTGAATGTTTGATTATTCAACAAATATTCATCATCTATGAACTTTTAACACACATACAATACGAATTTATGTACAAATTTTATTCAGAGATCTCAGATTACACATCTGTAAATTCATTAGAACATTTTATGATTTGATTCTAATAGAAAAATATTACTGTTTTGCAAGTCATTTTCAAATTTTTAGGATATTTCGCGAAAGCAGATATTTTCACTCTTAAAAATCTCTTCAAATATGAAATTCCGAAAAAGCATTCTTTAATTATTAATATGAGAGTTTAATATAATTTATTATTCTTCGTTCCGTCAACATCAGTGAATTTTCAAGTGGATACTTATGATTTGCAGAAATGCTCAGATCGATTTAGGATTATTAACTTACTATACAAAATATTCCTTATTCAGCATATTTAAAGCACTCTCTCATTTACTTTTAATATTTTATCCATTTTATAAATCATTTCAGCACTTTTTGTTTTCATTTTCATTCCTTAAAAATGTTTTTATCTCAACGTATCTTTCCAAACAAGATTCAGTAAAATTTAAATAAATATCCATCCCTAAGTAAAATTAAGAATATCAGACTAACACGCATATTAATGACTTTAAATTTCTACTCAAGCAGGCGTAAGAGGAAAAATAAACTGGCGTAGGAAACAGACAGAATTATTTATTCCTCGTTCAAAAAAACAGGATGAATGGAAATTCCCGATTGAAATATGCAAAAACCTTATTTTCACGGAAATTCGGTTTCTTTTAGGGCGTGTGAAAGTTTTGCAACTAACGCCGATAGCTATGTATGCTAATGACGGCCACAAATCTTCCAAGATCAGATTGGGAAAAAAAAGACACAAAATAAATCACAGCGAAGAAAATAGACAATAAAATTAAATTAGTTTAACGAAATGTTAAAAGGTTTGAATGCAAATGAATTATGAATGAAGCTTTTCTTTTTTTTCTTTTTCAAAATGGGTGACTCTTTTCCTCAGTTGTTTTTAATGCTATCACGAGCAAGACTTAACGGAGCAGGTTTTTAATTAAATCTAGAATCACACAACATTTCTACAGCGAAGATATTATTCACGGCCTATCGTTTATCGAATTACTTTAGATGAAGGTAAAATAATTTTTAAGGTAATATAAATAGATTAAGAAACATTAAAATAATTTAATTAATACCGGGATTCTCACGAGCATTTCCCTTTAACTAACTGATTCTAGACGACGTTATCTGATTTGAGAACGTTTTTTAAGATTGAACATAACACGTTGTGACTTTGGCTATATCCGATTTTCCTTTCCTTCACTAACATTTATGTAATTTTTCAATTCGAAAATAAAATCTCGTCCAATAAAAAGAAACGTGACTTATGCTGGTTAGATTGAAAATAATAAGTGCAATGAAAAGATTGGATAAATAACATTTAAAATCAGCGATGAAATGAATAGTTAGAAATTAGAGAATTGGAAGCTAGTTAGTTGGGGGTAGAACTATTGAGAGAGATGGTAAATCAAATAAAGACGTCGACTATTGTTTGTCATCTAAAAAACGACCAGAGAAATATTAGGATAGGTAGGAAGAGAGTTCCAGGATTGAACTCTCAATTTTAGTTAGTCTACTCGTACGAACCCGAGAGAATTGGTAAGAGTTGAATGAATTCAGTATTCTAAATTTGTTCAAACGCGTTAGGGAATCTAACTAACCAGAAAGCAAGATCACTTATTAAACTTCAAATATTCATCAAATTGAACAATAAATTGGTTAGCATCATAATTGGGCTCGACTTTCCTTTCTGCGTATATTTTATACTAACTAATCGAGCTTAGTAATAAAAGCGTGTAATAAACCAACGGGCGTTACATTGGACAGCAATTTAAGCACAAGCCGTGTAGTGTCAGTAGATAATACGATAATCGATTTTTTTAAATTGAATTTAGATTCCTCTCCGATTTGTTCTAGCCTTTAAAATGGTCAAATAAGTAGAATTTTCTGATGCTCTTTAGATGAGTAAGCGTGCAGTTTTCGGCTCTATATACATATTATCAACATAATTTTGGATTATTCTTAAATTAGAATAAAAATAGTTTAAATACTTAAGTGTCTAGTTCCGATTTACTTAGTGAAATTCAGTAGCATACACAAAGGGGATAGACCCCTCCCCATCCACCCACCAAGAGACTGAAAAAAAAAGTCATGCTGTGTGTGTGGATGAACTTCTTAAGTTCAAATGTAGTCAGTCGTTCGATTATTTGCAGGTGAAAAGAGCCATTTTTTTTTTAAAAAAATCAAATAGGTGTTCGTTGATCTTTGAAAATCTGACAATTACACTACTTCTCAACTCTTTAATTTTATGAGCAATTAGAACAGCAAAATACACGATAGAATTATTGTACACCATGACAGCAAAAAGACTTAGCCTTGAGCATGGAAAAAATCTACGTAGTTTTTGTGGATAGAATTTCTCGTAGACAAACATAATTGTTAATTATTTTACTTAAAGGAGGTTCCCATGTGTACCAATCATTTTCAATTCGTTTACGTAATGTTAATCCTGGAATTTCTACTTATTTTTTCAAATCTTAACAATTTATTTGAACGCAATTAAATGCATTCGAAAGATTTTTTTTAAAAAAAAATAGGTAAGGTTTCTATTCATTTTTACTTTTTCTTTCCATTTCCAAAATTACTTTTATATCTTACTTATTCATCTGGAGCTTTAACTTTTTAAAAAAATATATTTAGAAATGCTAAAAATGGAAGAAAAAAATACAACCATACAGAAACCTTTGTCCTTTTACTCTTCTGATGACGAACCTTTTTGAATTACATAAATATTTGAGGTCATTAAGAAATCCACAATATTACCATAATGGTCATAAGTTCAAATTATCTGGTACACGAAAGCCTAGTATTTTAGATCCAACAGACAATCTGGTCGAAACATTTTATTGAACAATTAAAAATATGCAAAAAATATGTTGATATAAGAAGATGCACTAATATATTGCATAACTTTCTGCATTAATTCATTTTTAACAGAAATAAAGACTTTCGGCTTTCCAATATTACATCTTCCATTTAGAATCCATGAAATAAAGAATGGTACATTATTTACAGAAATACTTACAAGTTAACAACATATAATTTACAAAGTATAGAAACCTAGAGCAAAGAAACTGTTATTTTAAATGTAACATTTGTTGTAACTTAATAATTTAAAATGTGCTCAATCGCAAAAATCAAAATTTCCAATGATTATATTATTTTCCCATTGCGCTATTTCTGACAGACATGTTAGGCTTAGCCATGAGTAAACAGAATATCATACCACATGAGAATTTAAAGAACCTCTTGAATTTACAGTGAAATAGATCCTAATATTTCAGATCCAGTCTTTAATGGAATTAAATCACGAAATCATGCTCTTTTCGACAACTGATTCGCAGCTCAACCATCGAACAATCACATAAAAAATTTGAAAACAGGGACGGAAAATCGTATCTTTTGTTTTATAAAAGGACCCGACATTTGTACAACAATGAATCGAACTTTATTCATGAAATACGAAAAATAACTTTTGTTTAGAAAACTGGAATTGTTTTGAAATTATTCTGCAATTCATAGTTAAGGCCCTCGTCTATAGGCCGTTTTGATTTCGTGAACGTTATGTCAATCCTATGAAATTTCTACTACCGTCCTGAAATCTGTAACTATTGTATCTATTTGAATGCAAAAAGGTGGTTCGTAAAGAGCAGCAAAAAAACAAAAAATGGTTTCTACAGAATTACATTTCTCCTCTACTTTTTTAAAAATATTTTTACCCCTATTTTAATTATTCGTTTGTGGTTTATCAGGTGTTTAACAAATATTCTAAAATATTTTCAAATATTAAGGAGAAAATGTAATTCTGAAGAAAACTTAATTATTTTTTGCTGTTTCGAATGCTCTAGTTTGTGCCTTTAATTGGATAAAATAATATAGATTTGAAGGCGATTCTGTAGGAAAAATAGAAATACTATAGGATTAACATTACACCAACAAAATCAAAATGGCGGTAAACAGGATCCTTAAGATTTAAATATCTAACAAGGTACAAGGGGCATTTGCAATACATATGCGGAATTCTGGAACATTAAATCTAAGACTCCTTGTTTTTGTGACAGATTTCTTCGCAAAATATTAGTAGAGCTTAGATATTTGGTGTGCCTCATAATGATATTTCAATTTTTCATCAAACTACAAAAGTAATTTTTTGGTCAAAAAGATTTTTTTCCCTTCTCATCTGAATGTGGACATGTTTTGCGAGAAATATTTACATTTAGGTTCCATTTTTAAAAATAATATTCCATAAATATACAAAATATCTTACTCTGCGTATAGCAAACTATACACAAAATATAATGAACCTACATTTTTGATGATATTACAGTATATTTTCTTTGAAAAAAATTATAGAACTTCGTAATTTTGGAAATCCCCCCCTTTTTTTCCCCATATACAAATTTATTTCTTGAAAATTAAGTATTATTTAGAGAAAAATATTTTTGATTCACTATATTCATAAGTATCTTATATAGAAGCATAAAAAAATATGGAACCATATTGTGTAATAGTTTTCTTTAAAATAGTACCTAAATGTAAATATATCTCGCAAAACATATCCATATTCAAATGAAAAGGGGAAAAAATCTTTATGACAAAAAAAAATTACTTTTATAGTTCGATAGGAAGATTGAAATATCATTATAAGGCACACAAAAAAAATCTGAGCTCTACTAATAATTTGCAAAGATATACATATAAAAAACAAGGAGTCTTAGATTTAATGTTCGAGAATTCCGCGGATGTTCTGGTATCTTTAAAATGATTAAAGGTCAATCAACAATTTAAAAAGAATTAAAAAGAAATTCATATCTAAAATCAAATACGTACCAATAAAAAGCAACGTTGCTTCAAAGAAAGTGAGAGTGTCTACAGATTTATAATAATAAGTGTATTTACTAGTGCGCATTATTTTAAATATAGTGAAACTACATCGTAAAACGTCACATATTGCATTTCCTGGAGTAATGTTAGATCTATTAGATATGTTTCTACAATTACACGGATGAGACCCTAGTAAAAAAATATATATATTATTAATTTGAACTAGGATGAAGTGCTCACGTTTAATGTGGAAAAAAGTAACGACGTGAGGGGAAAAAGAATTTCGACATTCGTTTAAAACCTCAAATGACTGAAAGCAGTAAACTGCGACATTTTCCTGGATGCATCACCGGAGGCATTCGACTTCCGATCGATGATTAATATAAAGTTAAGTTTAAAGTATTCCCTTGTCAATATTACGAGGCAACTTAATACTTTCCAAAACCACTCGACGAGCTTTACAAATAGTCTTGTCAAGGATGTCAAATCGCTGTCTATTTTGAACAGGTACGAAGGAGTTAAGGATATTACCAAAAATGGTCAAACCTGTAATGATTGGATGCGACTATTCGATTTTTTTTAACGTTACATAAAAAGTTGGATACTCTTTAATGTATGAAAAAGAATTCTAAAATTACAATCTTTTTAAGTAAAAAAAAAAAAAAAAATGATGCAACAAAGCATTTCGCGATTTCATTTCTCTCTTTCTCATTTAAACATTTTTTTACTTCAAAATTTTTAATTAATTTTTTGTTATAATCATTTATAATTTTGATGTTACTGAAAATTCTGTAGCATATTTATTTTAGTCAGACATTAAATTCCAAATGATTTTCAGGATAAGCAATACATTATTTTCCCATAAAAATAAGAAACATTAAGGTTTTTCATATTCTATTTATAAAAAACTTTCATGAAATTTAATGTAAGTAGCTCTTGATAAATGACTGATCGATAACATAACAAATCGAACGAAAACAAATATGATAAAAATCTTCAGAAATGAAATCTCGTACCAAGTGTAATATACTCCACCAATAAATAAAAAAAATAAACACGTGCAATGATACAAAATATTCTATCAGAGTTAACAGTAATACATATAGCCCGTCGATCTATAAATTGGGGAAGATTTTGAAAAATTTGCGCTGAAGTTTAATAACTAAATTTAAATTATATTTCATTACTTAAATTCGATTGTTTTGCCAAAAAAAAAAAAAAAAAATTAATACATGAGATACATAACTACATTATTTAAGAGGCCAAAACTACCTAATGCATTTAAAATCGAGACAAAATGAGTTTTCATGAAAAAGCCGCCTCATAAACACGAATCTAAATACTGTCAATGTTTTTTGTTTCGCCATTTTGCCGAACTTTATAGTCTTTCGATGCATTGTGTTGTGTTCCAGTATTAGAATCAGTAAAATTGACTTTGAAATGTTCGAAGTGTTCGCAGCTCTCAGTTCGTCTGTTTTATATGCTTTCCAAAGTCAGAAAAAAATCGTGGGTCCTTCTTCAATATTTAGCTTTATTGCTACCAAAAGAGTTGCCTTTTTATTCGGAACCCGCACAAGGAACACTCGTTTTAGTCTGCCTACAAATTCTGCCGAAGGTCCATTGTTCTGGCAGCAATCTAGCAACTTGGTTTTTTTCGCTTTGAAAAAAGCCTTTCAGCAATTTTCACATCAATTTTTATCAGGTCCTCCGATTTTTTTTTTATTATTATTTTCTCTGGATAACACTACACATACTTCTCTCAAAAAAGTGATGGATTGAACAAGGTGGATCAGGCGCTGGGCCAGCACGTTCATCCGATTTATCAAGTATCGATTCTTTCTTATACTCCTCATGACACCCACCTACGACACTCCAATTCAATGCAAACCTTCCAGTCTCTGCTGCAATTGTTCGAGAAAAACTTACCATCTTCGAGAGGGTAAGCCAATCACATGATAGAACACTGCCAGGCTTGTATTGATGTTGATGGTGGCCTTTTTAAGCGCTTAGAGCAAGGATTAATGTTAAAATAATTTTCGATCCTATATTGCTTACAAAAAATGCTTCTTTATCATCCATTAAAGGTTTGGCCCATGAGTTCAAGAACGTGCGATGAAAGGAGATTTAAACTCCTTTCGATCAAACATAGTGTAGTCGTGTCGTAGTCGTTAAAGCAGTAATCTATACTAATCAAACAATCGCTTATTTAAATTGATAGCTTCTTGTATATGGACACAAATAACATGGAAGCAAACACATTTTTAGCTATAGCAGATATCACAAGTTGTATGTCTTACATGGCAAGCATCATTACACGAAAAAAGAGCGACGGCCACTGTCAACTTTTATACTTGAGAAAAAAGAGGAATCCTCAAAATTCCGAGTGAAAGTTGCAGTTAATATGCGCTTGAAAATTGATTGGTAGGAGAAAAAAAGCACACACACACATACACACACACACACACACACATATATATATATATATACACCTTTTTAACATTAAAACTACTCAGACTTTCCCATTTAAATATTTTTAAATATTGTACTTTCTACTTTTAAGAATTACTCGTGTTTGGTTTACTAGTAATATCCCGAGTCCTATTTTAAATTCAGGAATTTCCTTAAATTTTGCTAATTCAATTTGTCGCAAATACACACACACACATATATATATATAGAGAGAGAGAGAGAGAAATTTAATGCGTGCTCACTCTAACAGCATTCAACAATCATAGCGTTGTCTAAATTATTAGAATGTGCAAACAATTCTAAATGAATATGATCAAATAAACAAGTAATTCAACAATGATCTACTCTGCCTTCATTCAAGACAACATCAAGGTAGGGTAGGGTAGGATAGGATAGATAGATAGGATAGACACACTTCTCGTTCTAAGGAATAACTAAACAACGATTCGCCATGTAAATATATTTCCACCCATTGCACACAATGAAGACATTTTGAATACGTTGAAAGTGTTCCTTAATTACTTTAACACGAGAGAGAGAGGCAATAACAGAGATAGATAGTGAAAATGGAGAATGCAAGAGACGTGGTATCGCAGTCTGGAATACAACGGAAAAAAGCGAATTTTACATTGATTCGAATTTATACATAGGAATTTTGTTTAGATCATGTGGTAGTCATGAGTTTTTGGATGATGGGATCTTGAGGAGCTTCTGTGGAGTTGAAAAGCATAATAGAAATTATCCCTACGGTTCTCTGCCACAATGGGAAAAGTTGATTTGGAAAATTTTAAGAGCGCAAGATAGCATAAATTCAAATTGTAGTTATATATATATATATATATATATATATTACTAATTTAGTACGCGAGAAAAATGAAAAGTACTAACATATCAAAAATATTTTTTTAAAGAAAATGAAATGAAAAAATCATCTATAAGCAATGTTCTGGGAACTCGAATTTCACAAACGAAACGAAATACATCAGGAACGAAAGGCTGAAAAACACATTAATAAAATATATCATGGAAAAAATGAAGAATTAAAAAAAAAAGTACCGCTGAATGCAGCAAGTCTTTGAAACTAATTTTTAATTTTAGTTTTAAAAAATACTTATGCGAGCATGTTTTCTTATCAGAATTATATATTCATTTTACATATTCCTCATTTTTTTTATAGAAAAAATAAGTCGAAAGTTTGAATAAATAATAAGTCAAACACGAAATCGTGAATTTTTATAGGGATTAAATTTTGAAAAACTAGGTGAATAATCGTATGAATAAAATAAATAATGTATTCTTCTCCATAAAAAAAAATATGAATTAAAAAACAGTATAAAATATTAATGAGAATCTGAACAGAAATTTAAAAACGTAACGGGAAAAAAAGTACATGGAAAAAAAAGATATAAAATCGAAAATATTCAATTGAAAATAGAGATTGTTTGTTATCGTCGCACTTAACAGTAACACGAGAGCTATCCACGACGCATCTCGTAATTTTGAACCTCGGAGAAGTGACGAGGGCAACACCTGAGTTGACACACCTCCCTCTTTAAATTTCCATATTACGCCAGTGGGAAGACTTGGAGCCTCAACAGATTTAACGTGCATTAGCCCAGCTATACGAAAGGCATCAGGACTTGAACCCACGACGTGACGGGAACAACGCCGGAAGCGAATTCGCGATCATGATCACAAGGCTACCGCGTCCACATTGAAAATAAAGAAGAGTAATGGATGTAAAACAAAATCATGAGATTTGATAAACAAGAATTTTAAAAACTATTGACAGGAAAAATATGGAATATTAACAAATTATAATAAAACCTAATTTAAAATTTTCATATTCCATTTTCATTCTTTTTTTCCTTGTCAGCTAACACTTACTATTATAAAATATCATATAATTCCGAACTAAATTATGTTCAATCAATTTATCAGAGAGAAAAAAATATGACCTCGTATTTAATTAGTTTGACAATACTAAATCCCTGAGATTCTTACCGAGAACGATGAGAACCAACACATTAGCATCCGTAATGCTAATGTGTTTTAAAATGCAGAATCTTGTCGAAATTAGATACGATGGATGTTCCGAAAGTAATTTTCGTCATTTTTTTTTTTTTTTTTTTTTTTTTTTTCTTTTCGAAAGAGTTAATGGTGAAACAAATAACTGGCATGAGAATCTGCATCCTTAACTGGGTGTAGTTTCAGCAGAGGAGGAACGACACATGCGCAGATCAATGAAGAATGAGTGTAATAGCAGACCGGCGTGCCCGAGGTTTTTCGAGTAGAAATTTCGATGACAAACAGACCGGTACTGACAACGTTCTGGGCAATGGAAGTGCGTTCTGTTTTCCGGTATGAATAAGCAAGTGGGAGTAGCGTGTGCGACACCCTCACCAAACTCAGGTCCGCTATTCGACGAAAGAGACCAGTGCTCTTGAGAGAAGGTGCTATGTTCTTGGACGAAAACGCAAAACCACACACAAAACCAGATTCTTCGCTTCGAATGGAAAGATTGGAGCATCCGGCCTACGGCCCTGTTCTTGAGCCATCAGACTTTCACCTGTTCCCTGCATTGAAAGCCGCACCCTCGGGACGTAACTTCCAAAACAATGCTGAGGTGCAGCAGACTGTACGACAATTCCTTCCATTTCAGGGCACAGGGTTTTACCAGAGCGGTTTCCTCAAACTGGTGTATCTATTACGACTAATGTATCTATTTTTTCAGTCATCTAGCGCCGAGATTCTCAACCAATGGTACGCGTACCTCAAAAGGTACGTGAGCTTCTGTTTCGGGATACGCGAAAAAAAAACGGTTATTGCAGCATACAGCTAAAAAATGAACAAAATAATTTGAAAACATTAAACCGTGAGTGATGGTGACGTTTGATGGCGCAAGAACCAAATATGGTTATGTTGAGCCAAACAAGGAGCAACTGTGATCTAGTGGTTGAAAAAATGTAAAAAGATGAAAATTGAGTGACAAGAAGGAGGGTCGAAACTAGAGAAGGATCGCTAAGGTACCCATGGGGTGCGTCACACGTGTTTACCGAAGACAGTAAAACCCGATGGAAAAGGAAAAAAATCACTAGCGTGCTACGGGTAAGTGATGTCCGCACTTACCTCAAGAAGGTAAGCCCCTGAGGGCAAAATATTCAATAGCATTTTAAAAAGTAGATAACTGTTTATTAAGATTGTATGTTGTAACATTGTCGATTCCTGAAAGGGAGAAATTGCTGAAAGTCGCATCAGATATCATTCTGAAGAACTTCTTCAATGGCGTAATGGAGAACCTAGAAAGTTTAGGATATCGTCACGATGATGTGTGAATGCAGTGAACTTCCTAAAAAACGCGATAATGTGTTTGTTGCCGTTCGCTTGAACGGTGCATTTTTGGTATACGTAACACACAAAAAACACAGGTAAAAACACAAGTATTTTTAACATGGGTTTCTTTCTAACTTCACACTTTGCATTACATAATTTTTTATACCTTAAATTAAAAAAGGCAAAAGGGAACATTCAGTCAAATTGAATTTATTGAATAATTAGTTTTAATAATTTATTTTCTTATTTGACGTTTATTAAATTTATCATCTAAAATGGATACGTGTATACATTTCTAGCTCAATTAAGCATTATGTTAATCAGTTAAGCTACACGTCATTAAAATTAAAGCAAATGATAAATTATGTTATTAAATTGAAATTATTTAAGCTAAATGTAAATAAAATTAAAGCAAACGATACATTATTGAATTCAATATAAAAATCTGCAGCAGGTAATTAAAATTAAAGCAAACAATCGATTATTAAACAAAGGATTTGGCAACTTGGCGAGAAACTTGGCGTAGAATTAATCAATTAATTTTTATTAATGATGATTAAATTATCGTATTGTCATCCAAAACAATCGTGCACAGAAAATCTCAGCTCAACTGAGCGCTTTAAAATGTGAAAAAAAGCTTTTAAAGTTTTGAACCATACAAAGTTACAATTGACCCAGAAAAAGTTACAATGTGAGTTAAAGAAAACCCATTAATAAATACCGTAACTCCTCATTCGAGATTGCATTTATCTTCTTGAAAGCCTTCTCCATCCCCCCCCCCAAATGTGATTCAATGCAATCTCGTATGTCCAATGAATTTTTTTTATTTCTTCCTCCACTAATTTTTGAGTAATTTGTTCAAATAATTATATATATTATAAACATCGGTGAAAGAATAAATTATTTAATTCAACTCAACATATCAATTTTATTGGAGAAGTTTTCGGAACCTGTAATGGGTGAAACAATTTGCGCGTGGGAATGAGAAGAGGATTCTTACTAAGGAGTACACCATCTGGGGATATGCGCAAGGTAGGGAACCACTAATCTACTGCAATTTTTGTGCCGATTGATTGAATGAGTGTTCCATAACATCGCACAAAGAAGCAACACTATTGGCTATGTACCTTGTAATTTTGAGTCTCGCTAAAATGACGAAAACGACATCCCACTCTCCAAACTTCCACACCACGTCAGGTGAGGACTTTGAACCTCTTTTAATGTAGTATGCATGAATTACAGTCAGCTACAGTGACACCAGGACTCGAACCCACGATTCGACTGAAACAACGTCAGCCGTGAGTGAGCTCGTGACTTTGACCACTTGGTCATGGTTTTTGTGTCGAGGAATTTAGTACTTTCCAATGCATCCTTCGTTTTGATTACATTCATTTTCCTCAAAATGAAATATTTTGTATTCAATTTTGCTTCAATGCTACAATACTTTAAAATTTAAAGCATCACTAAGCCGAATGCAACTTCTCAGTTACAAATATATTCATAGTTAAATTACACCATGCGACAAAACGTATAAAGTAATCACTTTCAAAGAAACAACTTGATACTCCTAATATTCTAATAAACAATTTTACTCGGAAGTTTCTGTAGAAACAGAAACATTCTACACGAAAACTATTCGGCAGTTACTGAATAATTTAAAGCCAACAAGAACTGATAATGTCGCGCAGTTAAATACAAAGAAGATCTAGCAAAAGAACAAAAAAAATTTATAATAAACGTGTCAAGAACATGATGGTCGCAGTCGATTTTCGAATAGGTCACTCAGAAAACAAATGCAACTGAAATAATGGTGAAGGTTATGCAGGACGATAATCATTGAAAAAATAATAATATAAATAAAATTGTATCTTTTTTTGGCAATCATTTGACAAATGAAACTATATTTAAGAAAAACGTTATTTCATAAGAACTAAACTCGTGTGCAAAGAGAACTTACTCATTATGTCGACTTCCTGAAAAACTAATGGATAGATTTTAACGAAATTCGATATGAATATGCATTTATAAGAGAAAGAGATATGCCATTTAAAGCCATTTTTAAGATTATCAGTAAACCTTATAGTGCAGGGATATCAAAGTTCACGTTGTGATATCGAACTGAAAGTGAGTCTAAAATGGGGTATGGTGTCCCTCTCACACCCAGACAGGTCGCACATCGTAAAGGCATATTGGATAGGAGGGAGCTAAGGTAGTCCTTGTGCCAATCGATGTCACTCTTGCAACAAAAGAAATTTTTAGTTTTGGAATGGATCTCGGAGGGGATGGAGAAATGCAATTGCTCTCCCAAGAGAATCCCAGACATTCTCTACAGAATTAAGGTTAGGAGATCTAGCTGACTAATCCATAACAACATTTCCCATGTAATCGTCCACTAGCTGAGCCCTATGTGGGTGAGCGTTGTCGTCCGTTAACAGAAATCCAGGATCCAATGTGCCCCTGAAAAGTCACAAAGGGCTATAAGATCTCCTCTCTAAACTTCATAACCTTTGTCAAACCAAAGCAATGGCATACCATCAGTGTGTCCAAACAGTTAAAACTCTATAACCGTAACGATCCTTTTCTTTGAGAAGGGAGAGGAATTATATCGTGTCCCAAGCACTCTCTAGATGTGAGTGTGCGCATACACTATATATATATATATATATATATATATATATATATATATATATATATATATATATATATATATATATATATATATATATATATATTTAAAACAATGCGAAAAAATCACAACTGAACCAATTAGAAAAAAGACATGAATCAATTATCATAATTAAAATAGACATATCAAAATTGCAAACAGAGAAGTGAGTGAAAATACATTATTTAGATTGATTAATAAAAAACTATTACTAAAACTTTAACTATACAAAGTTCAAAAGAAAGTAAAATAAATAGACAAATACTAGATGTATTAAAAATAATTAGAAATAGAAAAAAATGTTAAATACTAAAAATTTGAAGAAAAAAAAATGGAAAATAACATATTTAAAGTTGTAACAGGCTTTAGATTGTTAGACTAGGTTATTCTGCAATTATTGGGCAAAATATCTCCATCAACAAAATATATTATTAAGAAAACGGTTATAAAATCAAAAAAACATACAAAACCCAAATATACTTATAAGCAATATCTTTAAAATGAAAAGCCGTGTTACTTGGTCGAGAAAATGGACCCAGTGAGTTCTGCGGTTGGCCGCGTAAATTCAACCAAAACCTACAGTGCAGAAATATGGGAGTTGACGCACATTCAATAATATCGGTGGCAAATTCCTCATATCGAGAAGGTGTGAATGTTGAAATAAGAAATAAGTTCAAATGCCTCCTGGTTATTTCCTGTTGGCATAAGTTCAAATGCCTCCTCGTGACTATTTTACTTTGATTCAAAATGAGAAATATTGGTTGCGTCTTTCAATCGAGAAAAAATAGGAACCTGCTAACTTTAAAGGCAAAAACAATTTTTAAAATATTTTTGCTCGCACAAGTAAGGTAAAAAATAAAATTATAGGCACACTGACAAAAATACTGCGTTACACTTACAATTTATCGAAATTTTGGAAAGTAAAAATAGGGATATAATTTACAATTTAAACAGCGGCAGTCTGTTATGTAATCTCAACCATAATCTATAGTAATTAAGATTGGGGAAGGATTTAAAAAACTCGAGCCTCTCTGGCTTTTTTCCCCCCTTACTACTAATTGGTTAGTTTTCCACAAACATTCAAGTTCAGTTAAAGTTTTATAATTTAATCGAACTTTATTTTTTTCTTTTTAAACTAATCCAATTATCCGTAACCGAAGTAGGAAAGTTTTCTCCTTCTTAAATAACCTACTTAAAAGGAAACCCAGCAGATAAAGGAGTAGCGGAATCGAATGGTCATAAAAACTAAAAAAAAGCTAAGTATTTTCCCCCTCAAAACACACACTGATTATTTCAAAAGCTAAAAACTTCCAAGAAATTTAACCAAACTGAATTATTTTCATCAACATTTACTGCTCTGTTAGGATAATTTGAAATACGAACGCAACTACAAGTTAAAAAAAAAAATGTGTGTGTGTGTGTTCTTGTCGTTCACTATGCAGGCACATTTACGGTTTATGACATTTATTTTGCCTTCACTTTCCAGTCAATAACTTATGAATAGGCGCTTTCATGGTTTTTTTTTTTTTCAAATAAGGTTGCCCAACATCATAATTTAAAGTAAATCTTCGCGTTCAGAGGCGGAAAAGTCTAAAATTCAAATCTGCTAGCATCTGTCACATAAATTTTTATTTTATTTTAGGTTAAATCAAGGGAAACAAGGAAGGAAAAACTTTACTTTTTTTTAAATAGTGGTTGACTCTTTTAGGCTCTAATCCCCCCAGCCATTTTAATTTCGTGAACTTAATGTTAATTCTAATGAATTCTAATTTTCTTGCTAAAAATCTAGACTACTGCATTTATTCGAATGCAACAAAGTGGATCTGAAAGAACAAAAAAAACAGTGAATTTTTCTGTGGAGTTGCATTTTTTCTCAGATTTTTAGAAATACTTATACTTATATTTTAACTATTCGTATATGAGTTTTCAAGTTTTTATAAAGATACTTTAGAATATTTTAAAAATATCTGAGGAAAACAACATAATTTCACAGAAACTTTCATTTTTCCTCCCTCTCTTTCATATGCACTTTATTGCAGTAAAATAAATACAACAGTCTAGATTTGTAGAGGAAAGCAGAAATCTCTTACAATTAACGTTACATTTACGAATTAAAAATGGCTCCTAGACGGGAACCTCCATTTCCAATTTTAATGTAAAAATAACATATCCTGCACCAACAAAAATGAGATCATAGCAAGAAGTTAAATGTTCTTTAAAGGAATTCTGTTTCTTCGGTCTCGATTTTCGATAAATTTTTGAAATCGGAAACTTAAATAAAAGCAGCTAGTTATAATTATAAAAAAAAAAAAAAAAAAAACAGCCATACAGAAAATCATTATTAAACACTTTAAAAATTGAGAGATGATGGTCTTTTTAAAATTATTTTGAAAATTGGGAAAGTAAGCTTTCCTTTTTAAGCTGATGCTAATATTGGTTGACAGTTTAATTTGCTGCATCGTCGGTTTCATGAAATAATAATAATAATAAACACGACTCTAAAAAGTTGCGTTTAAACAATAATTGAATTAAAAGACACCATTATATGAAGTTATTTATATTAGAGAGGTAGCAATTGGATTGGACAGTTAATCTCATGATATTCAGATTATTACATCCAGTAGGCTGGTTTACATTTTAAGAAAAGAAAGAGGGTAAAGGTGGCAAAAATTTGAGAAAATTCGCTATACATGACTTTTTCAGTATAAAAAATTCCTTCAACGTAGTTTATCATTCAGTTCAAAAACAGAATGTCAGCATTAAGAACCTTTTGCTTGGATTGTTGATAATAAAATGTTTTTTATACAACAGAAACAAATGCAAGATCTTAATACATTCTCGTGACTTTAAACACATGCCGCTAATTGTCTTTTTCATGCACAGAAACAGAATCTACATTCTCATACACAAGTCCATAATCCAATTTTCAATGATAAATAAAGTTAGTTAAAATCAAACATTGCGTATTATGTTTAAAGAAGATTTTGTGCAGGTTTTAAATATATGCCTCATTAACATGATTTAATCCAAATTTTTAAAAAAGCAATATATATATATATATATATCGTTTTTGGAAATTAACAGAAGTCATTATAACTTATACTTAACAAAATAACTCTATGTCTCTTTAACAATTTATAATCTTTATAAATGAATAATGAATCTTTCACTACACAATATTAAAGTTCCATAGGTCATTTGCACAATAAGTACTCACTTAGTGGACTGTATTAAATATCTCTTTAATAATTCACAAAAGACACCTGCACGTGGTGCCTTCACAGATAGCTCGTCTTACACTTCACTCGTATACACGATGAGCGCTTCCCGCTCTTGTCTCAGTTACAGTTAGAATCACAGTTACCAAACTCCTCATTTACAGGTGGCGCGGTGATAGCGCATGCAAGCGTTAACAAATAATGTATCATTTTTTTAAAACGTTTTTCTGAATTTCACTTGGTGTGTGTGTGTGTGTGTGTGTCATCAAATTTTCGATCGTTAATTTAACCAACTTCCCATCAAGCTAGAGCTTTGAAATTTGAGAATCGTCTGTACTGCCTAACAATGCAATATTTAGACGTCGGCGACAAGTCTTTAACTCATATTTTCTTTAATAATGCAGTTAGCCCAAACACTTTATGCGACTAAAATTGGCACCAAACTTATGTTTTTGGCAGAGCGTTAAATCAGTGAAACTGAATAGGTAGCCACATTTGGCAACACTGCCAACAGCCTGGCCGCCAAGGGTAAACCTTTCAATTTGGTCTCCCATTTTTAATAAAATGACCTACAAACTTTCAAGGTTTTGATTTTATGAGTATTATGAATTCCTTAATATGCTCACAAATGTATCTTTTATAAATTTAAAGTTAAAATAACTTCTGGTGTTTAACTAATATTAACAATCTTTAATATGTATTTACGAACATATAAAATCAAACTTATTTTAAAAAAACGTGCTTTTATATATCGAATTATCAGTTATAGATAACCAAAATTAGCTTTCAACTCATACTAGCACATGATTCGAAATATTGATGTACTGAAGAAAACTTAAAACTAAGTGCTTTAAAAATATTCTTCATAAATTAGGTTAAGAGCTCTTGACACGGTGTCAACAGATAACGAATCAAAGGTAAGTTAAAATTATTAAGAATGGCTGTTGCAATATAAAACGCTAATGCATTCCATCCACTTTAATCTTTCGATCATATTGTGATAAGTCTTGTTTTCAGTTGAACCATCTGTTCAAAGTATAATATTAGAAGAAAGAACACTTACAAACAGTATTAAAGAAAGATAGGCAAAGAATATCATTGCTCTATAAATAAATGTTAAACTTAATTCAAGTTTTCATTATTTTACGCCATTAAGAAGGAAAATGATGCTATACTGATTAGGAGCCACAGTTATCTATTAATAACTGTCTTGAAAAGAAGACATTCAAAACAATTCAACAAGCAATTATATATTTTAAATCAACAACAAAATTTTATCCCAGAAGTAAGTACTGAAACACAAAGGAAATATGATTAGGCAAATCTATAGATAAATTACCAGAGAATTGATATATTTATTCATTTATCTGTATCATACAGTCGAAAATCACGAAATTGTAATCTGGACGATAAGAAACAACAAAAAATTATTTTTCTATTTTACATATCATAATCGAAGTTATAATTTGATATTTATTAAATCTAATTTAAAACTATAAAACGATTAGATTTTCAAGGTCTGATAAAAAATATTCCTAATCAGCTTTATTTCACTTTCAACTTCATCTATCAGCATGCCATCTTCGACCGCTTTGTCATAGCATTTGAGCTTCGTATTATACATCTTTGATCAAAATGACGAGATCAACACCCGAGTAAGGGGTATTCCTGCATCTCATATATCACATAACGCCAAGCAAGTCAGAAACCGAGATCCGGTTTATTTAAAGTGAGTATCTACTATTTATGTGCAAAGCAGTCTTTAGAACTATGACCCTAACCAAGAATAATGTGACTGTTAGCATGCCGGTTTTGAATTGGAATCCATTTTATCGTTTTCCCGACATCAATGAAGACGTGGACGTTCAGCATTTTCAGCAGAAGAAAAATCACAAAATTCCATGAAAAGTGTGAAAAAAACAAAAAATCGACAATATATACTAATTTAACCATGATGGCGAACATGTTGAGTTCTATTAAAGAAGAAAGAATATTTTAGAGTGGACTTCGTTCAACGGAAAAATTGCAATATGGTGTTAATTTTACCAAAATACCAAATAAGAAACCATATCCGAAAATTTCATTCTTTATTAGAAACATCGCTAAATGTATTTAGCAATTATGATCAGATAAACAGGTCACAGAAATTATCTCATTTTATGTGTCCATCTAGCTATTTGTTATTTAACAATAGCACAAAGTAAGACTAGCATGTACATACTATTTGCAAAACAGTGGGTGTTTCATTTTCTTATGAAAAATAAGACATATTTATCCATAAACCAAGTAAGGATCTCCTAACAGTAATGGAATATTTAATCTGATAACCTGAACTTAAGCAAATTTTCGCTTGACTTAAAGAATCCTGGTTGAAATTGCCTTTTCCTGGTGGCAGAAATAGCCCTGATTTGAAAGTTAAGGACATTGTAACACCTGCACTGTTAAATGATGCAGTATTCTTAAAATTTAGGTACATTCCAAAAATATACCATTTTTCACATTTAAGCGTAAAATTCTTAGGTCATTCAGTTTTACACAGAATAGGAAACTAAACATGGAATACATTATACACCAGTAAAAAGGACCAGATTCAGATAGAAATGAGTGGCATTTTAAAATATGCTGCTCTCCAAAACATAGCGAATTCAGAATACAAAATTAATTACCGGGCGTTTTTATTATCGGAAAAAGTATGTCAATTTCGGGACATATACTTGAATATTCTGCGAAGAAAGTCTTAAACTATTTTTTTTTTTTTACATGATTCTCTACATGATTACAAAAGTTCTAAAATCAAACATTGAAAGACAAAAGAATTTTTTTTAAAATTAAAATAGCACTTAGCTTGACCTTATTTAACCCTCATTCACTTGGAATTCTTGCAATTATCTGATAATTTATGCTGGCAATGCATATAAAGGAAACGTAACACGAACAATTCCAGACGATCAGAAAAAACCAAACCATCTGCTACATTAGAGCAAACTGCGAATTCCACTGGATGCGAGAAGTATTTGTGAGTGACGTAAACAAATCGGACAGGGTGCAATATCCACAATTTCCAGGTTCGGCAGACAGGAAAAAGATAGTAATATATGGTCACTTATAAGTCTTGCGAGTCACCTATTTTATATAAGCTAACCGAAAAAAAAACTGTTCCGGCAACTTTTGATTTATGTAACACACAGCAAAACACGTGGATAATAAAAAGGCGAAAGAGACTTGGAAGGTAACGTATGCAATAGGAGAAGGTTATAAGTTATAGGCTCAATTCTTTTTTGGATGGAATAAATTGACTGAAAGCCAAAACCGAATAAACAGCAGACGGTTATAAATTATGGACTCGGATTTTTTGAAAAGAATAAATTGATTGGAAAGACAGAAGTTGTAACAGATCAAATGATGGAAAAAGATCCTTTTGCGAGACGAACCTAAAAATGAACCATAAATTTTTGAATCAAAATAAAAAGTTTGGAAATATTAAAATTTTATACATTATGGAAGTAATGCAATTATTGTAAGGAAATCTTATGCTTAAAATAAAACTAACTCTTAAAGCATTGTATTAACAATAAACAAACAGTATTACCGTTTGAATTTCAAAAGTAAACAAATCTTTTGTTGACGGCATATCGCAATGTTAATTTTTTTAAAAAAAATTATTAAAATATTTCAATCTGATGTAAGTGACATAAAGTTGAGTATAGGGTAATATTTTTAATTTCAAAAAGAAAACTGCAAAACGCATAACTTATAATAGATCTTACGTCACCTTAAACACACACACACAGATATATATATATATATATATATATATATATATATATATATATATATATATATATATATATATATATGACTTAGAAGATAATATGCTGTTAAAATTTATCAAAAAATAAATTTAGAAATTTTTGGAATTAGAATAAATAACAAGTGATAAATGAATATTATCCCAAATAGATAAATTATTGAACATATGTAAAAAGACATGTAAAGTTTTTAAAAAATAGTTCATATAAAGTTTTAATAATATTCAAGCGTTCCAGCATTTACTAAAGATGATTTTCCATAAAATCTTAATTTATATTTTAAATGCAATTTGATAATTATAACGTATTTCAAATTTTAAAAAAGGTATGAGCTTCGCTTGCTGACAATCGAATTCTAATTAATGTAGGGAAATAATTTTAAGAATAAGTAACAAATAGAAGGGTGTGTCCCCATGTTTTTTCTATTTCCTATTTCCACATGTAAATTTTTATTAATGCAAAGGAAATCAATCTAGATTGATAGAATACACGTGAAATTTATTTTTAAGTGGTACAACAATTGGTGTTACCTGTACTCTGACTGCGATGACAACTGTACATTCAAATACAACGCGCGGACAATTTCTATTATTGTATTAGTGAATTAAAATTGTTTTCGTCGAATGTTAAAAGAGCCTGATTTCTAGTTCAGATCACATTCTCAACCAGAAAAATGTCTCGGTTTCATATAAATTTGTAACATTGTAACACTTATATCCGTCTACTATACATCGTTCTTAAAATATGGAAGCATTCCGCAAATACGCAACTCCCCCCTTAAACATACAATGCGGAAAACACCATTCAGCATTACAATATAAGAGCTGAAATATGGATCACATTTTGCGTCAGAAAAAATGAGCCAATGCGGACAAAAGTTTTATAACAAACGATGCTATATATAATCTATAAGTTAGCGAAGTCAGAATATAATATTAAAGTTGTGACACTTTGTTGTCCGGTAAAATGTCCCGAATGTAGTTTCTATTATTTAACACTACGCAAAAACAACCTTAATGCAGATAAAAACCGCATCTTTTATACAGAAACATTTTTAAGAAATTTAAATAAATTACATTTTAGGACATAGTTTTGAGAAGTTAAAAAATTAGCCTGTGAAGTTGAATTACGAAATAATGGAAATTCAACTTTACTTATCATATGTAACAAATATCAAAAGGCATTCTAATTACATGAACGGAAAATCTAACACATTTCAACATTTAAGCACTGTATTCAATATTTTAATTTCGAAATTAACCATGGAGGAATATGAGGGTGTATCGTAATGAAAGAGTAAGAAATACACAGATATTTGGATAAAATTTATTCTGCATATTAACTGATTTTTATACAAAATATATTGTAAATTACAATTATTCAAGTTGATTTATTTGGTTTCAGGAGCTGTAGATTGGAGTATAACCCACAGTAACTATCATGATGTTTTTTTATTTTTTTCCCTGGGTATCGTAAAGTTTCAATAATTACAAAAAATAATCGAGATAGAAACTTGATTTTTATTTATTATTCTTAAGGCTTCTTCATGTAATGAGATAATCCAAAGTTAAACATTCCTCCCAGCGTTTCTTGGCTTTTTGAAAGCCGTCTTTGTAGAGCTCAATAGATTGAACTTTCATTTTCTCCATGCTTCGGGTCACTTCAATCTACGGCATCCTGAAAACAAACAAATCTACACGAATAGCTGTAATTTCCAACATTTTGAAAGTAGTTAACATGCAGAATAAATTTCATCCAGTAATAACTAAAACTTTACGACATCACCTCGTATAGCACAATATTTCGAGCTGTTTCCACTTGTCGCCTCTAGAGTGTATACAGTATCCATTAAGAATATTTTGGAACACAGATAACGCAATTAAATCCCGAAATAAAGATCTACCAATAAATACAATTAAACATTATTTCAACTTTCAACGCAAGAATTGAAGTATAAATTATATGTATAAATACTGGGTTCACGGATTGTATGAAAATAAATAATTTGCTGTTTTTTTTTTCTATGAATGCGGATCCCATGCCTTCTAAACTAAGTTGGACATTGTCAGATCGAGGAAAGCCGCCGGCATTTTTGATTGATTGATTGATTGAATGTTCATCAACGCCACACATTGAAGCAGCACGAGGGAACTTGGTGGCGTACTTCGTAATTCTGAGCTTCGGTCAAGAGACTTGAGCTATTACCCTCCTCTCCAAACTTCCCCGCCATACCAATGAGAAGACTTGGAGCCTCGATAGATTTAAAGTGCATCAGATCGGCAACTTTCCTGGTCTTTAGTATCATCAAGACTGGAACTAACGACTGAACGGAAACAGCGTCGACCGCGAGTTCGCGTTCATTACCACCAGGCAACCGCGACGACTGCAATCAGCGGCATAATGGGCTAGTAATACATTTTGAATTAAAATATTAAAATCAAAAAGTACAATAAAATTAATATAAATAATCACAAAATTAATATCAAACAGATAAAATAAACATTTACAGGAAACAATTAGGGAAATTAAAATGTAAATGAGTGTCATTGAAATGTGTTTTATTTCACGGAGATTCAAGAAACGTGTAACTCTGACAGCTCACTATTTCTCAAGCAATAGGCTAAAACACTGCAGCGTTCAAGGTAATAATCATTCATTCCATATGGAGTCGTCATATACAAAAGCAGTAAACTGCATATGAACACTCACAATTCGTTATTCCAATAAAGGCATCGATCAATTTGAGGTCAAGGGAAATGAAGAAAAGGCTCGTGAAATTCAGATCGACCTTGAACTAGTCTCAATCCTTACAAGTAATGATATTCGCTCACCTTGAACTTAAACCGTTAACGACTAGCCAAAAAATTAGTTTTTATTAAATCTCACACCTGAAATCTCATGATCAAAAAAAATTCAACACATCAACAAAGACGTTATCTAGCAAACGGTGACTTTGACCTAAATCTGAGAGTTAGATTAAGAAGCACAGTCATAACATTTTCACAATGATAATTCCAGAGAAAGAATCTTGCATGGTTAGAATTACAATGAGGCAAGATGGAGAAAAAAAAAGCCACATTGTGTTGGAAGTTCAAATAAAACGCGGAAATTCACTGATAAATTGAATAACAAAAACTGCAGGGCTATACTTGAAATTCGAAAGTTGCAATCTTTCGTTACAATTTATCAGATTCGTTTTTTTTTTATATAAATGAGATAATAAATTGACTGGATTTTTCTCACACAATGAGAATAAAAGAAAAATTACAAATATCACTTTATGGTTTCCTTGGAAACTAATAAACAGGAAAAAGAATCCATAAAAATAACAAAACAGTTCCACACGTGAAGGGAATAACTAAACAATTTTATAAAGTTAATTTAGAATTGGCAAAAAATAGATTTGACACAACCCAAAAATGTTCGCTTAATAATAAGGTACTGTAACGTCGTGATCCCTGAATGCGTAGAATGAAGTGGTAAACAAGGGATCACACAGCTTAAGAGGCGATAATTCTTTATTTAACAAAGATTAACTTATGTTTACTCTTTTCCGCCTAGATTCTTTTTACACAATGCTACACATCTAATTACATAGCACCGAGGCAAAACGCATATATCTACACAGCACGTCTAAACACTTATAGTTGAAAAAAACTCCAATATCTCAGTATTCGATGTAGTTCTATTCGCAAGCGAAGGCAATCGCCTCCCACTTATAGCTGTATCGCTTTCTCGCTCCTTCGCAGGAATCTTCTCTTTCACCCTTTTTAAGACCTCGGGTAGGTCTCTCCCCCGCCTTTCTTTTCAGTTATTTTCCTTTTTTCCAAGAACAACCCCAATCAAAGAGAAACTCCGTTTTGTCCCCTGCAACACTATTCGCTCGAATTGGACAATGTCCGTCTTTCCCCCGTGCAAGTCGGTGTCGGCTATCACACAGCTAGGCCATAAATGCCCAAAATATCCATGACATGGATCGACAATACCTCAAAAGAGGATTCAACTTTGCCGCACCTGATTTTGTTCTTTATTGCTTTTAAGCTATATATTTTCAATCAATGGGAAGTTGGGAAACGAACGGGGTTCAAAACTAGTCTGTGGAGGGGTTATTTATAGCCTACGCTACAGTACTCCTTTCAACGGCTTCCGTTTGTTGCTTTCTCATCCCAAACAATTTTCTGCGCATTTCTTCCACTACTGCAAGTAAAGTACTATTATAAAGTTACGTTTTAATTGGTTATTTTTTTTTTTTAAGGATTTACTTATACTTTATAAGATTAAGTTAGAAATTAAATAAATTATAATTTAAACATTTTCTCATGCCTGCTTGTAGTAGGAAAGGACGGGGGTCGTACGAAAAGTTAAGTTTTAAAGAGGGATCGCAAGACTAAAAAGTTAAACTGTTATAGATATTAAGAATAAATTTATTTCTATATATAGGTGGAAAATGAAAATATGAGATTTACAATGAAGAAAACCAATATATTTTAAAAGAAAATTAAGGGGAAATATAATAAAAGGAAAGAGGATATATATATGAAAAAATTAGAATACATTTTTAGATGCCTGATTTTTCAGCTTATAAAATTTTAAGAATTTAATGTTTCACAGTTATTTGGTGTTAGCTTGAAATTTAATAGATTACTCGTATGTCATATATTTATGTTTGATTACTATTTCTGTAAGAATTTTTTTAAAAAAAATTCTAACACATTTTGATAACAAATTATTCTAGCAATTAAATAGCAAATGTTATGTACTTTATACATAAATCAATTTACGTACAAAATTCTAAATATTTAAAACTAAGTTAAATTAAATTTTAAAACTAAGTTAAATTAAATTTTAAAACT
>BMAW01117186.1:193810-208000 GCA_019974015.1 Nephila pilipes | reverse complement strand
TAAGTTAAATTAAATTTTAAAACTAAGTTAAATTAAATTTTAAAACTTAAAATTAAAATATATGTAATATTTTTAAATTCATAATAAATCTGTCGTTAGTAATAAACAGAAATTCTACTGAAAAAAAATTACTCCTTCTAGCTAGACTATTTTTATTATATGACACAATTATGAGTGTCTTAAGCAGATTTCAAACTAAATTCCAATTTGTGTGAAAGGGGAAAAATACAATATTGTTAAGAGAAGAAAAAAAAATTCCCATCACTGATTATATCCATACCGTAATTTATACTCGTCTTTGAAATTCAGTTTACCAATTTCGCCAGGACGTGACAATTGCTCTGTTCACAAAGACGTAATTATTTCCAAAAGAACATAAAACTCATTACGAAAAGTCATAAAAGTCTTACCCCATTCCAGGAATTAATCTAATTCGATTTCAGAACCTGCTCACATACAAAGTATTTTTTATAAAAAAAAAAATACTATATCTACTTACAACGAGATTACAGTGCGGTTTATCATTAGGACAACAAAAAATGAACAAAAAAACATCCCGAAATAAGATTTACATTCACTAAACAATAACTGATTAAAAGATGAAAACTTTTTTCATTCCTATAAATAATTAAATCGAAATGAGTGAGAAGAAATATTGATGTTATGTAAACGCTAAGAACAATGGGTAAAGCATCTGATTTGAAGGACGTTTTAAAGGTCATGAATACGATATGTAAAAATAATAATTATACAATATCAATAGTCATTTAAAGGAGATTAAAGTTTAGGGAAAATTATTGGACAATAGGTAATTCTTTATAATTCTTATTTTCTATACAGGTAACTTTGTGATACAAACAGAATTCCCAAAACATTAATGAAAAATGGTGTAGATAAGCTCTGACATAAAAAAAAATATTTTTTTTTAATAAAGCATACATAGTTGACTCTACAAAAAGTAACATCCAAGATGCACGTGTATGTTAATAAAACACATTGTAAAAAAATCGTAATCCTTAGTAAAAAAAATTCTTCGAAGCCACACGATAACCACGCAGGAAACAAAGTGCATCTGTGCCTTAAAACTTTTTTGTTGTTGTTGTTATTTCCTGTTCGCTCAGTAATAGTAAAAGTACAGCAGAATCTAAAAATTAAAGTAAAAAAAATGTTTGCAAAAGGATTAAATTAGATTAATTTTTTTACTCCGCTTCCTTTGCGTAGAACTATCTAATCTAAGGTAACTTTACCCGGATACAAAAGTGTCCATCCATTTATATAATGGAAGAGTTGAAAGCCTAAAAGATCTGCATGCCAAAGTGGGCGGGAAAAAAAGAAAATATTTCTGAGTGAAATGCAATCTAAGTGCCATCCTTAATCTAATTACGAGTTGCCGATCAAAGAATATAACCCTCACTCAAAAAAGTTAGTAACCTCATCCAAGTTACAATACATTAGTTAGCAATATTTTAAGCATTTAAAAAATAGCTCTCTAGTAACCTAAACACTAAAAAAAAAATCAATTAGAATGAACTTTTGTGCAACATTAACACGATGAGAGGTTCGAAAGAAATGTGTGAATAAATAAATTGAAGAAAATTTATATTACTCTAACTCAAATTACCTAAACAGCACCATAATTGATTTTAACTATAAAAGAGGGTCTTATGAGATCAAATGAGATATAGAGTTCTTATTCAGTAGAATTATTAAATCTGATAATGGTGCTATAGTGAACATGTTAACAAAATTAGACAGGGGGGGGGGCGAATCTGAGAGGAGGTCCGAACTGAATATTATATGAATATCAACTACCATCCTATAAGTCTTTTTTGTTTACTTATAATTTGTATCATTGATTACAAAACTGTCTGAAAATTTTTCATTGTAGAAATTGTTATTTCCAAAGTGAAAAATTCCTTTTGTATCAAATGGATAAATTTTTGCAAAGGTTATTTCCTTGTTAAGCATAACTGTGTACTTAAAGGAAACAAAGAAGTTTTTTCTTTTACCTCTCTACGCTCTGCTCTGTAGCGGTTAAGATACCTTACTTCCTTTCAACTGTCATTAAGGACATTTCTAAGAGATCGATTTGTAACGCCCGCTAATTATTATTTGATTCTTTTTCTATTATAATACAGTCACTAAACTACGAAGCCCAATGAAGAGGATGACAGATGAATTAATCAAATTATTTTTATTCATCTTATCTCTGATAATGATTGCATAAACGCGTCCGTAACATGGTTCAGAACACAAATTTCATTCGCTTCTTACCAACTCACTAAAATTCGAATGAATAAACAAAATATAATTGAGGATTCGAGTCTAGAAATGTTTTCCTATTATTAACCTAGGATTTCTCTGACCCTTTCTTAGATAAGGAAAAGCTTGGTTCGGACTACTCACTTTCGCAAGTTCAAGCACCAAAAATACTTGTGTTTGAAAATAGGTGGCGTTGCAAAAATATTTTTTGATTTGGCAGCCATTTGCTCCCAAATCCAAAATATGTTTGCTGCCGCGTCGAGTGAGCGAATCGACCTGGATTATGAGATCAAATACAACAGAAACCAAGAAACAGTCAAAACAATGGGTTGCTTCCAATGATTCCGTTTCAAAGTAGGCGAAAACGGTCTAGTCGGGGGAAAGCTACGGCGACGACTTTTTTTGGATGCGTCATACTCGCTGACTTTTCCAAAAATTAAATAAATAAAAGGAAAACCAACTCCTGGAATCAACGACAATGAGTTATCCCATTCCTAACACGCTTAATTTTCGAACCACCCTCGCAGAAAGAAAAATAATCTAATCCAATTTTTTTTTTTTTTGTTCAGTTAAAGAACGGGAGTTTTAATTCACAAAAATACATTATGTACAAGGTTGGAAATATTTCAGACTCTAACACAAATAGATACACTTAAAGCAATCAGAGAATCAATAAATAAATAAATTAATAACACCAAAAAAGATACCGATGTTTGTTGAATTCAGAGTACAACAGACGAATGGAAATACTTAACAAAATATGATAAACAAAATAACATACAAAGCTTTTCTGTATCAAAATACAGAAAAGCTTTCAGGGAGTTTAGAAACATAATACGCGAAATTTCTAAACTACAAATTTCGAGTACTTACTTGCAAGAAAAAGAAAAAAAACCCAAAAAAGATACTATCACAATACAGAGCAGTATAAATTTCACCTCGAGCAGCAAAATAGAATAAATTCTTCCTTACGCAGGGTCTCTTCCTGAACAAACAAATTCGAACATGTATTGAAATTTTGTTGGAAGAGCACAAGAGGCGCAATATTGATCTTGAATATTTTTGTTCATCTTGCTTTTAAGTCTTAAAATGCGAAAGAAAATAGTTCGGCTTGAACATAGCTGAGTGTACTTCCGAATAAAGTAGGGGCACAATGCGGTGATCAATCAGATACAGATCTTCCAAGTATTCATTTTACAGATAGGGTGAAGAAAAGAATTGAATTGAATTCTCAGTTCTTTGAATTGAAATGACAAGGTAAAATGGTTAAAATTAGTTACCGATTAACAATCACAGTGGCTCAATAAAGAAGTCGGACACAGGTTTTCTCGCAGTTCAGCCTATATTTTGATGCTTAAAATTACTTAGTATAACGAAACCAAATATATAATACAAAATCACGATAATGTTTTCTACACTTAGCATGATAAAAAGAATTGCAAAAGTAATTTCATACATTGAAAATATATAAACACTAAAAACATACACTGAATTTAACACAAAATAAATTCACAAAAGAACTCAAGACACTTAGATTTCAAAACAAAAATATAATAAATATAAGAACACTCAATATTTTGTCGACAGTCCTTTATCTTTTATTACAGCTCTCAATCTTTAAAGTCTCGACTCTACAAGTTTTTTACAAAAATTTGGATCAATTTTAGACCATTCAAGTTGGAGTGCATTTTAAGAGCATTTTTGTCTTTATAGTGTGTGTTAAAATTTTATTTTACAAATATCCCCATAAATTTTCAATCACATATAGGTCAGGTGATCCTGGAGGTATTTCTAACACATGAAGGCGAAAGCTATAGTTTAGTTTAGTTTTAATTAACTTCGCACTAGAAGCAACACGAGGGCTATTGGCGACGGACCTCGTAATTTTGAACCACGGTCAAGTGACGAGGACGACACCTGAGTTGGCCCCCCCCCCCCTCTCCTAACATGCACACCATGCCAACGGGAGAACTTTGGGCCCCGACAGATTTAACGTGCATCAGCTCCGACTACACGGCGGGTCTTTGGTGGCTAAGGATCGAACGCGCGACCGAACGAAAACCGCCGGCCACGAATCCGAAACCATGACCACTAGGCTACCGCGGGCAGGCGAAAGCTATAAGCGCACAATATTTGCTGTATGTTTAGGATCATTGTCTTGATATAATAACTGAAAACCTCATTAAACCACAATTGCTCGGAGCTTTGTAGCAAACATTCTTTCGATACTTTGTGTGGTCCATTATGCCAGCAATTATGTGAAGTTTTCCTGGATCATTGGCAGACATGCAGAACCAAGCATGATAGAGCCGCCGCCATGCTTTACAGTAAGTAGGTCTTAAATTTTGCTCTTGAGGTTCTTAATTTGGTTTTAGCCATACGCAACATTGACCATCTGAAGGAAACAAATTAAATTTGCTTTCATCAGCAAATAAAACCGTTTTCCAAAATGAAAAATCTTTATATTTATAAGTTTTTGAGAACTTCATTCTTTTCAATCTGTTGCATTTATTTATAAACGGCTTTTTACATGCCACTCTTCCATGTAAATTGTTTCTACGTAAAATCAATCTTTGTTTATGGATTAACAGTTTTATGAAGATATTGAGATGGTTTATTGGTTATCTTAGGAACACTAAGTTTGGGATTTAAAAGGCATTGTCTTACAAATCCATTGTTCCTCTTTGTTCGAAAACGCTTTTGGTCATCCACATTTGTGCTTATTTTCAATTGATTTAGAAATTCTGAAACATTTAATTATATCAAAAACTAGAATGAGATTTATTTACAAATTTAAAGATTTTTCCATCGATTTTCCTTCTTTGTGATACTTTAAAACGAGTTTTCTTACCTCTATTGACGTCTAGCTTTGAAGTGCGAAATTCGAAATCGACAAATAATACCAAGGTGGGAAATTTCACTTTGAATTACCGATAAAAAAAAAAAAAAAAAAAAGACAATATCGCTACCTGTCCGAGTTCTTTTTTTGGCTGAATTTTTTTAAAATTTTTATTTTAACTTTTTTTTATTAATTGAAATCAAATATGATTTTTTTACGAAATAAAATTAGCAGAGAACTTATTTTATTCAAATATGTACATAAGAAGAATTATACTTTATTTTTTAACTATTTATTTTAGACGATTAAATGCAATGACAAAGTGTCCGACTTCTTTATTGGGCCACTATAGATGTATATGAAAAGGCAAGCTATTTTACATCGCTTGAATTTTTTAAGGGAAACATGAAAATATTTATCCTCAGAAAAAAATTTGTAACCGTGATGAAGACCATTTTTGGCTTTTAATAGAAAACACTTTCACGGTACAACGAAAAACAACGGTACAATATAAACAGTTGACTACACACAGTTATAGTTAAAAATACAAAACAAAATCCTGTTACAAGTTACGAAAAAAGGGTGCTATAACATTTAGGGCTTTTGAGGGAACACTTTCGAAAGTTCATTTTGGGCAGATTTGCGGTGGGCAGTTACAATTGCTGTGTAGTGGCCGGTTCTAATTCTTTGTTTCGTTCTATATTAAACTTAAGAAAACCAAATCGCGATAAATATGAATGAAGAAAATTGATAAAAATTGAATGCTTTTCTTAACAAAAAATTATATATTTGAACCATTTTTCTACCGGTAAGACACATCTTTACATTAAAAATAGTTATGGTGCAATTGCTTAAGAAAATCGATTCGAAAACAAAATTCAAAATAATTTAAAACAAAATAAAAATCAAATTAATCTTGATAACGAAGCAAAGCACCCATAGCAAAAATTTGCAATATTATTATTTAAAATTGCTTTAATAAGAACTCCATATTCCTAATTACTTTTAAAGCAACTTAAAGCAATAAAAGCTATAACTCAATTCTTTTTTCAAAACGTTTTTATGTATTTCACTTGGTGTGTGTGTGTGTGTGGTGTGTGTGTCATCAAATTTTCGATCGTTAATTTAACCAACTTCTCATCAAGATAGAACTCTGAAACTTTGGGAATCGTTCTTACTCGCCTAACAATGCAATATTTAGAAACTTGCGACAAGTTTTAACTATTATTTCAATACATTTTCTCATAAATTTTGCCACCATATAAAAAAGTTGGTTTTTATCTCGAATTCTTATATATATATCACTGCATTTATTCTTCCCTCCTTTGAAATAGCTAAAATATTACAATTTTCGCCCAAAAACATTTTCAAAAAGATAAAAATTCAACAATAACTCGTACAATGTAATATCTGTTGAATTACATTGTACGAGTTATTGTTGAATTTATATATATATATATATATATATATAATAGCAGCAAAACACCTGAAGTTCACAAAACATTGGTAGAGATCTAACAGTTACTGGCCATTCCTATTATTGTACTCACACCATCCTAATAACCAATCCTGATCAACTAAAAACAAGTGACAATAGCACTCAAATGGCAAAGAAAACAAACATTATCAAATCATCAATCACATTTTATCTCAGAAACTATCTATTACCAAGTCCTTTCGAGCCAAATAACTCGAGGGCGCTAGTAAACATTGGTCACGTCGCAACCACTGTGTTGGGTCCTAATTAATAAATACAGAAGAGATAATAGACAATTGTGAAAAATTGGCTTGCGAAAGATATGTAACACATCACCTAAAGAATATTCTAATGTTAATGCTAAGGCTATCATTGTTTAATAATCAAAATAATGACCTTAAATATGCTGAAGTCTCACTAGCCAGAGAAGCAATACAACTACTTACTGACAGGCTTGAACATTTAATGATTCTTCATGCATTCTGTTTATTCAAAGGGGTTTTCCACAAGGTTGACACGCGCGAGTGATCAAGAATGCGTCTCTCATTAGGGATCTACTGTCAAAATATCGAGGCCAGGCCGTTCGATGACAAAACGGGTTGTCGGTCTTTCTGGAGGAGATAAGATAAATCCTCTCACTATCGAGAAAAAGTAACTACAGACAACAAGATAAAAGCAAGCTACCTGAGTTAGCTATTGTAACCGTTACGCCGCTTAAACCGTAGATAATTTTATGTATATAATCAGCTGTTTAAATCTCAAGTGCAGAATCACGACAACAGAGATGCCGTACGCTTTTTGTGGTGGAACAAAACTACTCTTATAAAAACACATTATGTAAAGAAAAAACAAGAGTCTTGACAGATTTAAATAACCACAGAAACTAGAAACGCATTTTTTAAAAAAAACATTGGGTTATTTCTCTTTTAAGATAATAAAATACAAAGATAAAATGGAATAAGAGTTTCCCAAAAAACCCTTTACATAATCAAACATAATTAAAAGAAATATAATTAACTAAAACTCATAATGAAAGAACTAACAGAATACGTAACTAAAAATATAAATAAACGGTGAAACAGCTTCCATTAAACTTAATTTATTAGTGAAACAAAAAATAAGAATTTCGGCTGTGTATGCATCTTTCATTTTTCTTTCGTTACTAACCTCTATTTCAAAAATGTCTCTTTTCTTTTCACAGGAGTAATTGATTCGTTATCACAAAGCATAACGGAGCTTCTAACCAATACAAATAAATTACAACATAACATAATAAAAAATTTTAGCTACTACAACAAACATAACTAAAACAACTTTTAAACTTTAAAACAACTTTCATTTCTTAAAGAGTTCTGTATGCGTATACATTTATTGCAAAATATTTCAATTTGAAGTAATTTTTCAACATGCATATTTCAACTTTAAACCGAACATAAATTTTAGTACTTAACTTTTCGAAACTTATTTTTACAAGGGTAAAAAAGAAAAAAAAAAAAATGATTTAAAGGGAGTGAAAATAAGACTTCCACCCTAAACAAAATAAATTTAGTACATTAAAAAAAAAAAAAACAGAAAACTCGTTGTACTACGACGAGGCACATGTTGTTAAAAAGAGGTCGGAATATCAGAGTGTGATTGAAATGTGTTTTGCTTTCTTAGGGAGTATTCTTACTCTGAGAAATAAGGTTAGGTTAAATTAAGTTAAGGATATAGTATTCAAGTCGTGCTAAGTTCTGCACAATAGACTATTAGCAATACAGAAACAAAGGAGGACAAAGTTATATGGATGAGGTCATTCATCTCAGCTATAGTAAATTCTGATTAAACGAAATTTATTTTTGTTCAGTTTCAAGTAAATTCTAGCAACAGAGAGAGTCAATCCTAATCATATATATATATATATATACATACATAAAATAATATTATCATTCATTATTTGAATGGCTTCCTAGTTTCCCGTTTAGAGATTTACAGTTTTTTTTTTTTTTTTTTTTTTTTCATTTTATTATATTTAGTTAGGTTAAGATTTTTTTTTTTTTTTTTTTTGTTTTCATTTCATTTATATTATTAATTCTTAATTAATAAATTCGTAATGGAGATTTTTATTCATTTATTTATGAGCAATATGAAAGATTAATGCGTCAAGCAAACGAGAGATTCATTCATACGAGTTCTTGTTAAATTAATAGCGTAGGGAAATTTTGGAATAGGATATAAACTATTTACTTTTTGAATCGCCGTGTATAAAGCTTTGAGAATAAATAATTTATTCAATTAAAATGATCCACCTATGAAATGATATCAACACACATGCCAGAATCTCCAATCACTTAAATTTTTTAAGCTTCCACCGTACAAAAAACAACATGGTTTAATTTATTTTAAAAACTACCTAACATTCTATTATGTCTCACTGAAAATACTGCTCTAACACAAAGATCAGTACAGCCAATAAGCTATATTATTAGATATAATTTCTCCAAATTTAAGCGATAATCTATTTGTCTTTCAGAAAGGCATATTTTTTGAATAAATACGAGAGATATGATTTACATGACAAGAAGAAAAATTCAAAAACATATCAATTTAGATTACTGAATGCAGTCAAAACCAGGCTAAAAGCTTTTTTAAAGAGACGTAGGGACATATACCATATATAAATCTTAATTTTATTTAAGAGGGCATGAAAATAGATTAGAAGGCTTCTTTGATTTATGATATAAATGTAATAAATAAAAAAAAAAAAAAAAAAGAGAACTTCACGAGAAAAACATTTCAAGTGTCTTTCATTACACACGTATAAGAGCTATGTTAACAGCAGAATCCTGATGATGGATTTCATTTTGAAATACGATCCACTGACACACAAACAAATGTTAATACCTAATGAACCAAACTTTTAACTTTTCATCAAAATGCGAAACATTTGCGTAAAAGTGGATCATAATACTTTCAATACAGCAAGTGCAAAAAGAAATCTCTGCTTAACTGAAATTTTAATTCAAAACAGGCAACTATATTGATAGCAATATTTATTTACTGGGTAATTCAAAATGATTCATCCGATTTCAAAGTTCTATGTTTTCATAAACAAATGACATAGAATAATAAATAATACACAAATGCAAAGGGAAATTTTTTAAGTTCTTATGCAAGCATTCCATATATCGTGCTTTAGTTACACGTATAACGTCACTTCGATATGTAAATTATCGCCAAACACGTTGTAAAGAGTGATTGGTAATTGATTGTAAAGCAGCAGAAATCCTTTGCAAAAATTCAAATAAAATTGTGGGTAATGAAGGCACATACACTTTAGTCTTTTACAAACCCATAAAGGAAGAAATCGCTAGGACCCATATCAGGTGAATTAGGTGGGCAGCTGTGTAATATCAAATCATATGGTAACAGCGACCGATCCAACTGCGAGGTGAAAGCTACTTTCACAACTTTCGTGAAATATCTTCGCGAAGAACACACAAGAGCCAACTATTTTTCACAATATAAAACTTCCATAGTTATCCTTCGAATGCATACATTACCTATCTTTCCGTTTCGTTCATTTTTGAAAATATGGAATCTTAAAATCAGATGAATTATTTTGAATAGCTCTGTATATTGCTTTTTTTTTTGTAACCGCATATTGAAATAACTATATTTATTTGCAGTAAAATGTATAGCCTTTTTTTACTATATTAAACTTCCAATATTAATACAAATGTCTTTTTAATCTTTTTTATTCAACGATCTGAAAGAAAAAAAATTCACTTGAACATAAATTCATCTTCGTTCAGATTACAAATCTGAAAGAAACGAAAGTTACGGGGAAAAAACTTAAATAAAAGGAAGGCCTCTAAAAGCATTCCACAAAAATGTGTACCGACAATAATACTAAAAAAATACACACACTAGCCAACATGATCTTCTAAATCCACCTTTAAAATACTTTACGAGCTATGTACTTTCTAAAAGGACGGAACAGATTTTATGATTCAAACCTTAAATAAAAGGTCTTACTATTTCAGGTAGTAACTTCCCTTAAAACACGGATTTAAAACGGATCTCTTCTTTTGAACGAGATTTTATCGAAAAAACTTGATCCTTCCTCATAAAAAGTTAAGAATAAAAGAGCAGCTGCTCATACACAGAAATTTTTGTAGCAACAATTAAATTCGGATTTGGGAAAAGTATAAACCACACACAAATGCAACTTCCAGTACAATGGTCAGAACAAATTTAAAGATAAGTGGATTAGAATAAATCGTGGAACGTGTCCTTTTATTTGCCTGCTTAGATGCGGGTATAATTTTGAAATCTCCAACTCCTGGGTTTATGTTCGTGGAAAAAAATATCATATCAAAATATCACATAAAAGAGACGTCATCACATATGTATCGATATACAATATGATACGAATCTACTGATTAATCGAACATCTATTGATAAATGATACCGTTGATGATTGGGTATTATTAAAGGATGAAGATTGTCATTCATGTTTTTAAGAAATTAAGATGTTCAAACAACGCCGTTCCTATCTAAACTGAGAATTCCCTTTGTGCTTACCCGAAAAACCAACAGCAGTACACATAAGTGTATATTAGGCTCCCGTCTACCGGCCATTTTGATTCCGTGAACATAATATTTATCATACGGAATTTCTAGTACAATTCTCAAATATTTACTATTTTATCTATTTGAACGCAGTAAAGTGCATCCGAAAGAGCAAAAAACAACGAATGCTTCTAAGGAATTGCTTTTTTTTTTTTTTCCTCCGATTTTTAAAAATATTTCTTAAAGATCGGAAAACTCACAAACGAATCATTAAAATAGCGGTAAAAATACAAACAAAACAAATGAAAAGAACAAAAAATAATGAAGGTTTCTGCGAAATTACATTTTCCCTCAGATTTTTTTTAAAAATATTTACTTCTATTTTAATGACTTCATTTGTGGGTTTCCCGGTCTTTAAAAATTATTCTAAAAATATATTCAAAAGTAAGGGAGAAAATGTAATTCCGCAGACACCTTTATTATTACTTTTTGCTCTTCCATGTGCACTTTTTTTGTATTCAAATAGATAAAACGGACGGTAATGGTAATTCCACAGGATTAACATTACGCTCACAAAATCAAAATGGCTAGTACACGGGATCCTTCACAGCAAAACTATATAAAACTCTAGGCGATTTTTTTTCATTGTAAAAGCTCTCATTTTCATGACTTACTGATTTATATTTATATTTTTAATGTGAGAAACAAAATGCTTTATAACATCAAAACATTCGAGTGCTTTTATCTATAAAATCCAAAAATTATACATATTAACATAATATTCAGATTTCATGAACAAAAATACCATAAATTTTAAGGTAAATACCCCTCAAGGATAAATACTTGGTAATTATAGTTAAAGAAATTCTGAAATTTTACTTAGCTCATTTGTGCATATGCAAAGTAAATAAGAGAAGTAAGCACTGCTTTGAAAATCGACTGGAAATTAAAATAGCCTCTTATTAACAAACAATAAAGACAATACTATTTTCTCTTTCCACAATTATACATAATTTTTAGAATAAAAACTTTGATTCAATATGGAGAAACTGAAATATTTAAGTGTCAATATTCAGAAAGTGATTCAAATATTTATTAAATGTGATGAATATATCCACTTTTATTCCGACTTTTAGTACTAGTCAGACTAAATAATTAAAATTGTTAACTGTACTTTTTATTCTAAAAAACAATATTGACATCCTTACACTAAAAAACAACGAGAACGTCTATTAGTATTTAAGCGAACAAATATTCAACAAATATGAATGAAAAATTAAATATCAAACAAACAATACAAAAGTAGAGATGAAAGTCTTTCTTAACATTCTTAAACGAACACTAGTTATTTATCAAAATACTTAATACAGTTATTCGCGAATTTTATTGTGTCTACTATTTTAATCTATACCATAAATATAAGAATTTTTTTAACATTTTACATTTTCTAAACATACAAATTTCCAATAAAAAAAAAAATAAAGGGCATTTTCCTTACAAAAATGGCAATCGGAAAAAGATTTGTAAGTGAATTCCGATTCTTGGATATACTCATTCAAAACATACCAGTCTTTTCATTCGAATCATCTGTTTCAGTTTAAACCAGAAACAACTTGCAATTTTTAACCTCATTTCTTCCTACTAAAAATACAACAGTTTAACATGACGGTCAATTTCTACAGAAAACCGAAATAAAAAGCAGATTTTTGGTACTGCATATAATTAAAGTGAATTAAAAATTTGGATTGAATTTTATAGCTAATAATTGTTTGAAATGTATGATAAAAGTGTGTTCTGCGTAGTAAAATGATGATTCTTAAAATTTTCTACTTTTTGATTAGTTAATTAATTTTTTAAATAAGCATAAATAGTTAAGATAATAAGATATCTAAAGAGCATCGAATAAGGATTTAATGGAATGTAGTCAATTTTTCTATTAAATGAAAAATGGAGCTTTATATGAAATCAGTTAAGTCATATTTTAACTATTTTGATCACAATTGTGTTAACCTTTTAGTCTGATAATTAACATTATTATGTGTCAAACACAACAAAAAAAAAATATTCTGTTCTAAATATTATGATCTAGAACAAAAGGAGCCACAATGTACGACATTTTCTTCTCTAGGTAAAAATGAGAGAAAATGATACGTGCACGCGTATATCAACCACTTAATTTGTTGTTATTGCTTATATCCATGTCTTTTCACACTTAGACTATCACCATAAGTCCATTCTCCCTCAGAAAGTCGTGCATTTAAAGAGGATTATTGCATAATCTACAAGATAGCCACTCAAGGATGGACATAGGAAACCTGATCGTCTAATTGTTTAAAGACTTACTTTCAGACGTGGTGGTATATTCTTGCCTACCACCTTTTTAAATCTAAAAGCTGCAAATACATTTTCCCCACAAATTTGTGTCTTCATTGGTGGTTATAGTTTTCTTTTGTTAATACCATAGTAGCACCATTGTAAAATTATTGCTTGATTCTAGTAAGAGTTCCCAACAAAGTGATTTTTCCCTTGCCCTGATATTTTCTGAGATGGTGAAAATTTTTAATTCATCATCTAACTATTCTGCCAACCGCCTTGTATGTAAATACTGCCAATTGCCAAAACTGGAAAATATGCTTAAAGTACACAATTCATATTTAAAATCAAGATGTTATAAAAATCCTACCCTCACATATTTTGGGTTGGTGAGTATACATGGGAGGATTAAAGGGAGATATTGCCATTTAGACTGATATTTGATATAAGTTCATACAGTGAAAGATAAGCTGGTTGTCTGGTATAAGCATGTTTTCTTGCGATAGTTGTAGATACATTAACTGTTTTTAATAATTCAATTTCTTGTATTAATGCCGTTATAAATTATTGATTAAATTGATTACAGTGTGACCCGGACCAGCTGCGGCTGGTAGTCAGAGACATTGGTTACTGGAACCACGTGTTAAAGTATGATAGTGAACGAAGAAATAAAATTTTGAAAAATCCAGACATTTTCTCAAAATTAAATTGTTTTCCGCTAATACAACCCAGCAATACGTAATAA
>BMAW01117186.1:137544-170887 GCA_019974015.1 Nephila pilipes | reverse complement strand
ATTCTTTCCTCTCGGCGCTTTTAGGATTGAGGAAAAAATTTCTTTCCCCCTCTGGGAACACCGGACGCTCCCCACGCCGCATGAGGTATCGTAAAACTTTTGTACTCACAAAGGGGAGATACTATCTCCCCTTTACTATCTCCGAGATAGTAAGGGTTGCTGACTTTTAGTCAGTAATCATTCGCAAGAAAGAAAGATTCCAATATTTGGCACCGTGTCTTATCACAATAATTTTTTCTGAATTCTGGTTCCCATTTTTTTTTTAATAGAATGACTTACAAACTTTCAAATGCATGTTTTGATTTTATGAGTATTATGAATTTTTTAATACGCTCGCAAATGTCTCTTTTTAAGTAAATTTTAAAGTTAAAAATAACTAACAGTTTTAACTAATATTTCAATAATTTTCTCTAATAAACTTTCCCACCATATAAAAACGTTGGTTTTTATATCGAATTTTTCCGGTTAAGCCTAAGTTCATTTAAAAATTCATATACAATCATTATTACCAAATGTGTTCTGTTGCAAGGCTAAACAGGCAACATTTTAGAATGATAGCATGCGCCTCCGCATCAGATCTCCAATGTGTCATATGAGGACTCACGAAGCTGGTCTTAGAAGTGTTCGGAAAGTTTCAAAACAATTCACAGCAAAATGTGCCATGTGCGCAAGGCATTATTTTGTTGGAAAATAGTTCTGGAAGCCACAAAAGAAACATTAATATAATGAGCAATAGAATTTCGTCTAGCACCGCTGGAATGTAAGTGCAATTCGATTAACTAGAAATGCGATCTAATTATCAATGAAACTATGGCATTCCAGATTATAATACCCTACTGTAGACCTACGATAAATTTTGCATCCGATAAATTTTTTTACGATAATTTTTTGAAAAAAACTGCATCCAAACAATCAGTACACAAGATTGTGATTTTTATTCATTCGTTATCGAAATTTTCAAAAAAAAAAACCCTTAAAAAATCATACAAATCTACAAATAACTTTTATTTCTTTACTAACATAGCAATGTCCTTTTATACGTACTCAAGAAATTTTGAATTATATGATTTAAAAATATTATTAATATTCATGAGCTTTCAATTCCTTTTATTTCACTTCATTTACAGTATTTCCGAAGCAAGATTTAAAAACTCTGTAAACAAAATAAATGATTTCGGAATTTACTATTATTATACTGCTGTTACGATGAATCTGCTCTTTTATTGCCTTAAAAATAAAATCCTAGAATATAAAATTGTCAGCAATGATGAAATCTTTCAATACTTCCCTTTTATCATTCAAATTTTTACTTTTCTCCGAATATAATATGACAATAAAATTGAGATGAATGATATGACAGAAGAATTTGCATACATAAGTCTATTCCCCCCCCCATCATCTTCGTCGATTGGTTCTTTTCTTTTTATATTTTTCAGAACATTTTATACAGACATTAATACAATATTATCGGTGCCAATAAATATTGTCTGGAAATTATTAAATGCAAAAAGGGAGAAACTTAATTCATATATTCCATAACATTCAAACAATGATATTTAAACGCAGGAAAACAAGTAATAAAATTGTGTGGAATTATTATCTAATAAAAGATTCTCTTATAAAAAGTTTTTAATTAAAAAAAAAAAGCGAAATTTAAAAGAGATCACTTAATTTATGGGTGAGTGAGTGACTGTGAGGTTTTATGGCGTAAGAGCCATGGTAGACTATGATGCGCCAAATATTTGTTGAAAGGGATTAAAATTTATAATTCTTAAACAGAAAACATTCAGAAAGTAGAAATACAGGTTAAAAGTTAAAATTTCAAATTTGGTGTAAAAGGCCAATTTGTTTTAAAAAGGCAAATAAGTTATGGTGGGGGGTTTCCCTCACCAAGTCAGATAGTTTTAAAACAGATGATTGAAAAAAAATACGACGATGACGATTAAAAACAGGACACATACTTAATTTATGGGATCAGCAGGATACCTAAATTGAACACCAAATTTCAATTCAGTTTAAATTTACGACTTCCACAACTTATTAAAATTAAAAACATGTTTACTTGAAATTAAAATGCGAAATTTGTTCATGGATCTCACGGATTTTAAGAGTTCCTTAAATATAGACATACTGTAATCAGACAAAAAAAAACCAAATTAAATACTTTACTTCAATTAAACATCAAAATCTGTGCTTCACAGATAGTAATGAATCGTGAATATCCATTGGCTATCGATATTATAACACAACAATGAACTACACCACATAAGAACTTTGAAAACAAGTTTAATTCAAAAAGCAACAGCCTCCATTATTCCGTAAAAGGCATTTTTAATAGAAATGGAGTATGTACCTGTCTAAGCTTGAATAGTACAGGCCACCAAGTTTGTGACTGCAGCAACTTCTGCATTTCGGTGCTACTAATATAGTATCAATACCATTAATGGTTATGAAAGACAATAGTACGATTTTAAATGTTAGAAGATGAGTATATGGTACCAAATAATATATATTACAGATGAGAATATTATGCAGAAGTATTTGATATTATAAACTTCCAAAATCATTTGAATACAGATCACCCTAAACAGCTATTAATTTATGAACGCAAAAGAACACTACTCAAACAATATTTGGTTTTATTAAAAATAGATAAAATGAGGTATATCAACAGGAAAAAAAAATATTAATACAACATCTTACGTAGCTCTGCGATAACGTCGAATTTGTCTAAGCAGTATTCAATAAGGCTTCGATAGATGGAACATTTGAATTAACAAAATTATGGAGTTACTTAAAATGGGCTTAAAAACAAAAGGTTGGTATCACGTTATTAGTGTATTTCTGATACAATTGAATTGCATTAGATACTTATTGAAAGAAAATTACGCATCTTCTCCTTTATCATATAAACATTACAGAGTTACATATCTTGAACGTTTTCAGCAAGTTTCAAAATGAAAATATAACCAATTAAAATGCCAATAATGCGTACGTGAACATATTTTCCTCGTTTTTATAATGCAATAACAAGTAAAAAAAATTATTCAGTGAAATTAATAGAATAACTTTACATTTTTAATGAAAAAACAACAATAAAAATCGCTATCTGTTGATACAAAAAAAAAAAGTTTTTAAAAATTCTTAATTGCTTTAGTAAAAAAATAAATAGTAACTGTAAAAAGTAAAGCGGATGTTAAATCCACAATTTCATAATTCTCATAAATGGTTAGAAAATACAACGGATGAAAAGTAAGATATTTTACAACGTAACTTCCGTAAAGAAAATTTTTTACGAGTATTTAATATAAAAGGTCTCTGATCGAATAGAACAGTGAATTTTTGAAATTTAAATAAAAAAAATATCCATTTTAAGAACTTGAAAATATTCTGCTTTGAAATACTTTCCTTTTTAAGAATAATATAATTAATTTTATAAGTAATATTTTATTTAAAATAAAGATAACTCAGATTTATGATTACACAAGTCTTTAAAAAAATGTTTGAATACTTGAATGTCATTACTCTTCGTCATACAATCCTTAAAAAATAATTTTATTTTGTTAAATACACATAAAACGAATGCAGTAAGTTTTTAAAATACAACATTAAGTATTTAATTCAGAAAGTTTTAAAACTTTTACAGAATTCCTCATCTTTATTTTTTTTAAAAAAAAAATCCAAAAATTCTGTGATTCATGCAAAATGCCACGGAGAATTAAAAGAATAAAAATATCACATTTTTGTTCTCTCTATTGTTATGTATTAATTGTCACAATTATCAAAATTTCTCAAGGCAACAAAAAATAAAAATATTTTACGTCAGTTGTAGCGCAATCACGCTCACGTATTCGGAAGTGAAAAAAAAAAAAAAAAAAAAAAAAGATAAATCAAACACGACAAAACTTTAAAAAAGTAAATACGAAAGGAGGGGAAAAAACACACACAAGACTTCAGTGATTTTTTTTTTTTTTTTTTGTTGAAAGTTAGGACTGTCTACTTTTACATGCTTCACAACTAGCTTCTAATTGCCATTTCAAGACTATTCGCTTAAAAGCTTCAAAAATAAATAAAGAGAAAAAGATAAACAAGGTGAAAGCAAAGCTTCATTGCACATGTCCAGGTTGCAATAACGGAAAAAGAAAGTCGGGAAACTTTTAAAGCGACGAATAATTAAAAATGGGAAGAAAAAAAAAAGTTTTTTGAAAAGACTATGTCCCGCAACATCGGAGAAGATAATAGCTTTGAACTATGCGGATTGCAGACCTCTCCTTCCCCTTCCCTATGACCTCTTTCATCCAGGAAAAACGGTATGAAACATTCGAAACGGTTCAACCTTAAAAGTTCACGCCCACAAACCACGCATCATTCGCCACACTTTTTAACGACACTTTCTTCGGAGAAAACATGTTCAGTATCCAGAACTAGTTTAAAAAAAAAATTTACAACCATAAAAAGGAATCGTTCTCTGTAAACACATACCATCCCAAAAACAGAACCATATTTCTTCCAATTTTTTCTTCATGCTAGGTGAATATTGTTTTAGTACGTTGAAGAAAAACCGACATATAAAAATCATTCGTTGACGTACACACTACAATGGCATAGTTTAGGTACTGTTAACTTTCGAACCACCACGCGTTAACCTCAAGTCATAAAACACTAGTTTTATATATAATAATAACGTGGATATTCAAAGAATTATATTTAATGCTCCCTTTATGGACAATAAAAAGCCACAACAGCTATATACATAATCATTTCCTATATAATCTTAAATTATTTATATTATATATACATTTTTTACAACTTTTAATAATCGATACAGAAATTTTGTTACCATCATTTTTTTTTTTTTCTTTATGGTATAAAATGTAACAAATAATGATGCCAACGGGTATAAAATATAACAAGTAATGATGTGAATGATATTAAATATAACAAGATATGACGTCAATGGTTTTATAAAAAATCATTCTAATTTCATGTATACATTTTTATTAACAAGTTATAAAAATTCATTTGAAATTTTAATTAATGGAAAGTGAAAACATAAAGCCGAGCAAAATAATCGGAAGTGGGCTTCAGATGATTTTTTAAAAGGCGTACATTTCATTATACATATTATAGTACGGTACTCTCTCTGTCATTTAGCAGAAATCGGACCAAAATCGGATTAGAGAAAAATTACTAATAATAACGCAATTAAACAACAAAAGCTATGTATTATTATAAAATTTAATACAGAACACGAAAATAGAATGTAAAAACGCCGGATTACTGACAGGGCCGGAAAAGTGAAGTGGATGTTTATTGAGGGTGTATTGTATTCTAAATTCTGTTAACCGTAATTACAATCATATTTGGAAGGGTCATAACTCTTAGAGTGAAGTTTTCGACTTCGTCAAAATAAATGTATATTTAAATTCAAATACTACAAAGGAGCAATTTATACTGGTTAATCAAATATAATTCTTTATAAGTTTGATTCCATAACGGACGCATCGATATTTTCTCATCCAGCTTGGCCTATTGGCGATGAATGTCGTTAATCTGAAACATGAACAAGTGGCAATGTGATGTGATTGCGTACAAACGTCGCACTGAAAAGCAACACAAGAGCTATTGACGATGGACCTCTTAATTTTGAGCCTAGGGCCAAGTGACGAGGACGACACCTGAGCTGACACACAATCCACTTCAAATTTCCACACCATGCAAACAAGAATACTTGGAACCTCGATCAGGTTTAATGTGTATCAACTACTCTACACGGCGGGTCTTCGAGTTGCATCAGGGCACGAACTCGCGACTCGACGAAAACAGCACCGGCTGCGAGTCCACTACTATGACCACTAGGCTACTGCGGCCACGATTACATCCACAGTTGATTTGGTTTAGTTTTATTAACGTCGCACTAGAAGCAACACGTGGGCTATTGGCGATGGACCTCGTAATTTTGAACCTCGGTCAAGTGACGAGGACAACACCCGAGCTGACACACCCCTCTCCTAACTTCCATACCACGCCAATGAGAGGACTTTGGGCCCCGAAAGATTTAACGTGCATCAGCCCCAGCAACATGGAGGATCTTCAGTGGCCAAGGCTCGAACCCGCAACTCAACGAAAACTGCCGGCCACGAGTCTGAAACCATGACCACCAGGCTACCGAGATTACATCCGGCTAAGATTACATCCGAGTTGCCAAATGAGTTTCGAAAATATCTAAACAAACATATAGCAATCCTCGATCGAATGAGATTTACCACTACATATTTAATAAGATCAATTTAAAGTTTCAAAAAAAAAAATTTTTTTTTGAATAAATGTTGTACTAGAAGAAGCAATACGGATTCAATAATTTTGAACAACGGACCTGGTCAAGTGACAAGAATGAGACTTGTAAACTGGAACTCCACTCTTCACGAAAACAAAACAAAAAAACAAGGAGGGGGAGGGGGAAACAAATTGCTTCTCAAAAGGATACATTGTGCTCAACAGCGAACGAAATATAGAAAGCACTGATTTCATTTAATGCAAAAGAAATTTATTACTTAAAAATAATAATTTTTAATCACAAACAATGAAAAAATTTTAAGCAACAAATAACTAATAATTTAGATAACTGTGACATAGAAATATTTTAAATTTTAATTTTTTTCCCCCATTTTGCTGGTTAAAAAAAAAATAGAGGGCACTTCGCCCATTCCTCAGATGCATTACTTATGAGAACAACTCGTAGATCGAGCATTCGAAAATTGAATTTTAAAATTGAAAACAAAAAGCGTTATGCCATAGCAAAAAAAAAAATGTATTTGCGTTTTTCTCAAAATGTGGTTTTTTTTAGAATTCTAGTACAATTTCCACAAAATCTACATGCATCCATAGTACTGATATTTTGTAAATTATGAAATGAAGTTATTTCCTACACAGTATGAGGGTAATTCTTTTCTAATGAACTCTCGAAAATTTTAAATATTGTATGATATTCGTATTAAAATTATGGGACATTTCAATCATAAAATTTAAACTTTAGATTTTATTAAAAATGACTAAATTTAATTTTTGAAGTTATAATTATGTTCAATGTAAGGAATGTTCCGTTTATACATATTCTGCAAATTTTTTTGACGTTGTACATGTAGTAGATTATATTCAAAATCTACCTAAAGATAAATACAAATGTAAACACAGCTACTGATTTTATTAATTGCTCATACATAATTATTTATGCTTATAAATAAGATTTTCTTGGCATACACAAATATATAGATTATGCTATCTTAAAAAAAATGACTTCCATTGATTTTAATTTTCAAAAGTGAGAAATACTTAAACTTGGAATAAAATAAGATCATTTTTTTCCTGATCATTTTTTTTTTTCCATCCTTCCATCTCTGTGATCTTGAAGACTCGATAAAAAAAGGTACACAGTGCGCTAATTAATTTCAAAAAAGTATGCAGGGCGACCCACAAAATAAAATCTTTCTAAAATGAACACTGGGTGCCATAATCAAAAAACAAAGGGTTTCTAACAGTTATGAAATACAGAGAACAAATGCTATATCAAATGAAATTATTTTGATTCGTCTCTCTCTTTGGCTATGTTGATTTAAAAAAATCAACACATCAGATTTTTAGAATAAAATTATTATATATTACGTTTATATCTTAGAAATCCTTTAAAAAAAATTTTTTTTTGTAAATCTTAGAATCACGGGAAAAATTTGCAGTAAATAAATGCAGAAGAGTGGGTCTTTTTTAAGCTTAAAAGATCGCCTTTAATACTTTTTTTTTTTTTTTTTAAAAAAAAAAGTTCTTTTGAATGTTTAAAATTATGCGTTTTTTTAAAGTCTTGTCATCATGCATACAAATTTTAAAATCATCTACTTATTATCAGCTTTAAACTCTAAAAATACAAGACAGGGATGGGAGATTTATCTATTATAGTACTAACATGAATATATAAACTTATAAGGCTGTCTTCACCTACGTCACAGAGTGATCGAAACTTGGAACACAGTTTCAAACAGAAAAATTTTCCAATTTTTATGGAACACACGTACAACCATTTATGACGAAGCACTCTTAAAATTTAGGAACATCCAGAAAACGCACTACTTTTCCATTAAACACGCACATTTCAAACTCCATTTAGCATTACAATACAGAAGACGAAATATGGAACATATTTTACACTAAAAAAAAGGGATCGACTCTGATAGAAATGAGTAATATTATAACATATTCTACTCTTTATAAGGCAGCGAAATTAGAATATGAAATTAATGTTCGAATGTTCTGTTATCCAATTTCGAGTCCAATTCTTTAACATTATGCAAAAACAGCTTTAAATTAAAACTAGGACCACAGAGATGGGGAATGGGAATTTTATAATTTAGATGCAAGAACAGAAATTACTCATTAGTTCATTTCCTTTCATATTTTTAAGGCCAATATTATATTAACTAAACATTCTCATTGCGTCCAGGGTCGCTCTTACATACAGACAACATCAAAATCGATACGTATGATTTATTGAGGGATTAACAGTTTTTGTTGCTCCATATCTCTTACAACCCAATCAATCAATTTAGTTTACTGAAGCTTCGCCTGCAGCTGATAATCAAGTTTCGTTTTTGGTTACTACTGAATACAAAGAACAAAAATACAATGATGAAAATGCAAGGAATATTTCATTAATATTCGAGTTCATTCAGTAAGACCGTTTAAAGGACTAAAGACTGCTAACACAGGTTCCCTATTACAGATCTTGAAAGAATACATATAATAACACAGTTCATACAGATTTACAGTTTAGAGCAACAAAATATTCGTCATGAAAATGAATACATTTAATATTTTTAACAAAATTGTACTTGTTGTAACGGTGTTTTGAATGAAATAAAATCAAGTTTTTTCGGACAAAAAAAAATCGAGAATGCATTAGTAAAAAGGAGTAAATAACAAAATACACAAGAATTTCAAAATTACATATATGATAACATTATTTTAAATATCAATTAAGAGAGGGAGAAAGAATACAGTCACAATTCCGATGCCCTGGAAATAACTACTGAATATTTCCTAAAATAAACTATTTGAATGAAAATAATGCAATTACAATTTATTTATTAAATTCTTAATTTGTATTCTAATTCATTTCAAGTTAATAAGTTTATTAATATGCTGAGTAATGATAATAGTGATGCCAGAGAGAAATAAAAAAGATAACTATATCATAAGTTTTGCATGGAAAACTCATTTTCTAAATAAGGAAATTAAAAATCAAAATTCTTATATATCTTTAAAAAGTTTATTCATCTTAGTCAAGAAAAATATTTATATGATAGTTAAAAATAAACCAGTATTTTATAAAAATGTTTTATTTCAAATCATTTTCATGTAGCTATAACGAAAAACAAATTATGTACATGAAGATTAAAGGTTTTAAACTCACAACTGAGGAATATCAGTAAGTTAAATATATGCAATACATGTAAATCAAAACATTTTCTACCTCCGAAAAATCCTTTTTTAAAAATACTGCATATGACTCAAACTGATGAAGTCTAAACAACTTAGCAAAGTCTTGATTTGAAATTCTGAATATTTTTTAAATGATTGCATAACAAAAAAGTTATAAAAAAATACTATGCAAAGTATTCAGTCATAAAATGTTAAAAAGATTGTCAGAATAAAGGTTTTTAAAAATAATAAAAAAAAATGTGGAAATATGTTCATAATCATTTAATTTTTTATTGTGAGAATCTTATATGTTATATACAGAAAATATTTTACTTCAAACGTACATCTGTCTTCTATAAACATACAAAATACAAAACATCACAACTCATTAAAAAAATAATTTAAATAAAAAGAATAAATAAGGATGTACAGATCTATTCTAATCTAATATTTTGATTGATTCAGAAATATAATTTAGATAGTCATGTGTCTTATTTTGCCACACACCATTACTATTAAGATTTACTTTATTGAGACTTTTTATTATGCTACTTAAATTAATGTATATAAATAAAATAAATCTCAATTTCTTTCAGCTTCATTAATATCATTTATTAATATTGTCATTAAAAAACAGAAAATTGTTCTGCTAAGCCAAATATCCAGAGCAATTAAATAATATAAGGTGTTAACTACTTAAAGAGGAGAAAAAAAGAAATTGCATACACTTCATTCAAGAAAAAATGCATTTCAGTCATAATATTTCTGAATTTGTAGCAAAGTTTTAAGTTGCACCTATAGTTACTAATGCATATCAAAAACTTGATTTCGAATGAAAAATTTAATTTTAAATTTAAAAATCATTATGTACTGTTTGTAATTTTAAATATTATTATGTAATATAATTTTTAGTAATATATAAATCAGATTTTTTTATTACTTCAAAAATAGACATGACAATAATTAAAAAAATTAAATATTTATGCAGCAACTTGATAATATAAAAAAGAACAATAGAGAAAAATTAATAATAGAGAAATAATATTAAAAAAAAATTTCTTATGTAAATTATTTATGTGACCAACTTCTTTTGCAATAAACAAGAGGACATAAATAAATTGAAAGGGAAAAAAAATTGTAAATAAAATAAACTTTTTATTCATTGCTACTATAATATAGAATATGCTATAATGTGATAAATGTATAACAAAAACATTTGCAAATTTTAATATTGTATAATTATATCATATGATAAATGCATTGTAAAAATTGTATAATTTAATATTGTATAATTATGCTTATATGTGCCTTTAAATTATTTTTAAATTAGTATCTTTCTATTGAATCTGAATATAATTTATCAATGTATTCTCATGTAATGATGTACTGAAAATATCTGAGCAAGAAATATCCTTCATAAAGAATTTTTATGGCAATGAATCATAAACTTGTCGGGTCAAGTTATAAGGAGCCTTTGAGAACCATCATGTCAAATACAAGTACTTTATTACATCACATGCAACTCATCTATCAACTCAGCATCATCAAATATGGAGACTTACAGATCAAATATTGAAAAGGAGGACACTTTTCAAGAGCAGGCAGAACTTTAAAAGGACTATCCTCTCTGAAAAGGGTAGTTAATCATCTTAAATTTATATCACTGATTTCTTGATAAAAAATTTGACTTATAAAAATTAAAGCAACTAATCTGTTAACATTTTTTTTACTTATTTTATTCTTTTAACAATTAATATTTTTTTTATGTCATGCAATTTCTTAAAGATATCTCATTACATAACACTTGTTCTTTGTTGAATAATGTTGATAGTTTATCTTCTTGCCTAAATCTAAGAACAATTTAGACTATATTTTATTCAAGAACAAACATTTCAGAAAAGATACAGCACTTAATCAGAAAAAAAAAAAGTTTTTGGATTTCAGTAACTTTACTAAACTGTAGATTCAACTAACTTTTAATCGAAACAATAATACACTATTAATAATTTTACAATCTGTAATCAGGTAAACTTATTAAATTTTCAGTATTCTTGGTTTATTAAGAAAACCTTGCAATCTTCTGGTGAATTCCATTAATAAAAATATGTGTAAATCAAACTCTTCTTACTTTATAAAAACTTATTATGTCATCTAAAATTACATATGATAATATATGTATATTTGTTTAAAATTCAAAATTACCATAAGTTAAAGTAAAATAACGTCCTTCAAAGATATTTTCTCGTTACAAAAATATTTTCTTAATTATAAAAATCCTTATTACATTCCTTAAATTACAAGAAAATGTTTATCAAAATTACAAAAACAAATCTGAAATCAAAATTAAAGTGTGGTAAAGTTTCGAGTAATGTATACACCTAAATTTTATATATATATTATATAAAAAATATATATATACATATATATATATTTTAATTGCAATACAATCATGTGTATACAAGTTTTAATCAACTGAAATATTATAGCTATTTACAAGTTCTTTCCTTTTAGAAAACTTAGATTATTATATAACAGCATTTCTGCATCATAATATTTTTATTGCTACATCTGTTTGCTCTAAACAGATTTTACACTCATCTGGCCTTCTTTTTAAAAATCAAGACAATTGCTTATCTTTAGATTTTATACTATGTCAACCATTCCTTAATTAATTAACAATTTAAATATCGAATTCTTCCTTTGTAAGAATTTTTTTTTTTCTATAAGATTTAATGCTTTTAAAAGAAGGATTATATGTTGTCGTAAAAACACATTCTGTTATTAAATTTTGGAATTCTTCCCAAGTATGGAGTATAATTTAAAATGAACCTATTCTGGTCTAAAATGAGCTCTGTTACTGCAAGAAAGTATTTCCTAAACTAAACGTTTTTGAAGAAACTTTATTAGATAATCCGACACTAAACAAAAAAGATCATATTTAAAACAATCAAATGAACGAATATGATAATATTTATATTTTAACTTTTCACACATCATATAAAGATAACAAATATTAGCCATATAAATATGATGGATGTAACGTCAATTGATTACGAAAAAATATGCATTAAAACTATTCTTGTATATTTAAAAAATTTTAACCAAAAATTTGCATAATAAAACAACGATTATTTATATATAAACTCAAATTGTTTTAAAAATATTGTTTAACCATAATACTTCTATTACATAATATACTTCAATAAAATTTATGTCGTCCGTACACAAAACTTCGGCATCGCTTAAAAAAATACACCGCATCATTTACATTTTGCAAGAACGCTGATTCGGTGTCACTAAGGTTAGAAAACATAACACATTCTTTAACTTAGCATAACAAACGTTTAGTCTTAAAATATTTTTTTAAGAATTTACAAACGCTTTTTAAGAGAAAGTAAAACTTTCACATAAAACTTTTGTTTACAAACCGCGCCCTTCGAACGGTAAATCACATTATTTAATTATACATCACAAAAATAAATATAATAATTCAATATTCTACGAAAAATTTCGAAAGTTGTGAAGCCAAAAATTTATTTAATAAAACGGAAACAAAACCTTGTAAGATAAATCAGTAGAATATAATTAATTTTTTTTGCAAAAAAACGAAGTTTCTTTCCATATATTTTTAAAAAAATAAAAGATAATTATTCTTACCACACATAAAGTAATCCATCAATGAAAATTAATCATGTCATTTTTTAAAAATAATCAAATCAAAATCCAGTCATGCCTGCCAAAACCAACGGTCAACCACGCACACCGAACTTTTAAGATTTACTAACAACTTCTTGCCATGGTTACGAACAACGAAAAACTCCCAACCGCGGTTAAAACTTAATTTTGAAGTTAAAAATATAAATAAATAAACCAAACATTAAATTATGATCAAAGTAAGAATTTAGTGGATTTGAATAAATAACTGTTCTTTCCTTCAATTTCTATAGATAAAATTATGTTTCAAAATAGTTTAAAATTTGTATGTGGGATTGTCTCTTGATAGGCTAAACAATCACAATTTTCATCTTTAGAAAATAAGAAATGAAAACACTTTAGATACAATCCTTATTAACTATGTTACTAGCGAATTTCTTAAATATAAATACTAAAAAGAACAAAAAATAATGATAAACTTTCGTTAAACAGTTTCTTAGACGTCATAAATCACGTGATAAGAGTGTATTCATATCCATGATTTTGATGCTGGTTTTTCAATTTTAGAAAAACGTTTCTTTTGAACTCTCGCAGTAATTTTTTGTCATAACATTTTGATAAAATATCGTTGATGTATTAATACGCACGTATTTTACTATAATAAAAATTAATTAATCATTTTATAAGTAGTAATAATAGTTCATTTTTCCTTTTAATTTATAATATATTTTCCCCTGCTTCTGTTAACCCTGAAAAATTGTTTTTTTAATGTTAATTCTATTATAAAACAGCTTTCATGATACGAAAATCAAACATAAAAAAGAAAAAAAATGCCCTTTTGATTTCAAAAATATATTAAGATTTAAAATTCTTTAAATCTCATAGAAAACCATGGACTGTGTCAGTAAATCTGTTGTAACATAATTGATGGGTTATATTAAAAATGCATGTGTTTTTAGATAGCTGTTCATAGTAATAAAGCTTCTTTGAAACTCATTTAATTTTTCAAAAAAATTAAACTGTTAGAACGATGCTTTTGAAACCAAAGATAGAAATATCACTTGTGATAGGAGTAAAAAATATATATATATAATTTTTTTTTTCTTATTTATATACCAATGAAAAATCTCATTATTTCTTAATTATATACGATAATCCATGGAATAATATCATGTGGCCTTTGGAGGAAATAGGCTTAGTAGATGTTTTATCATGCAATTCAATTTTAGAAATTTGTCTGACCACTATATTTTAAGAATCTAACTGAGGCAAGTAGTATAAAAGCCATTTAATTCCTGTTCTTGTTATTTAAAAAGTTTCTAAGCCTCATATCGTAAGGAAGGACTGTTAGTATTGTTGCATTAAATACATATAATTTGAGTTAAATGCTTATTCTAATACTTTCCAAAATTTATACAATGTTCTGAACAAATGTTGAACCTTTCTAATTCCAGCTTTTACCTCCACATCTGTGTTTCTCCTCTTATCTATTGTAACTCCAAGATATAAAAAACAGTCTATCTCTTCGACTTTGATTTATAAGAAGTGAATAACTACTTTTACTATTTTATTTAATACCTTTTTTTTAATTTATTTAAAAATAAATGAAAACAAAGACCCACTTGTCTGGCAATAAACTTATGTGTCTTTTTCTTCACGTCAGAAAATTTTAAAGAGGTGTCATGAACAAAGTTAAGATCTTTCAATAGGAAACTGAAATCTCCGCTTATTCCTATTTTTGATACTTTAAAGTCTGCCTCATTATCCAGTCTATTACAAAAATGAAAATCATTCCATACAGGAAAAAACACTTCTTTACTTCAGATTTGATATCAAATGTCTCTGATGGACTTCCCCCCAGTTATTGCATTTAGTACCATTTACAATATTTTGTTGCTACTTCATCAATATAGATTTCTAATAATATTAATTAATTTTTCCTGAAATCCTAAGAAGTTCAAGATTTGCCAAATGCAGTCTCTGATAACGTTATCGCACACACACACAAAAAGCTTCTCGAAATCTATAAAATTCAAGTAAAGTTGAATTTAGTTCAATACATTGCTTAAGAATGTTCCTTAAAACAAAACTGTAATTTAGTGTAATTTTCACCTCTAAACGCGACTTCATCACCTCTGTTCACAACTTCAGCTCTATACTATCTTTCACTCTGTTTACAATAATTCTAATAAAGATTTTTGATGCAATAGGCGGTCGGCTGATTCTCCTCCAGCTAATCACATTTAGTAAGATCTCCTTTCTTTAGGGATTTTTACAATCAATGATTCTTTCCAACCAATCAGGACTTATCTACTGTAACCCCATAAGATTAATCATCCAATGTAGTAAGGATGCAGAAAGTTCAAAATCAGCTCCGAATTCTACATCATTTAGGTTTTTTTCCACGTGCTTTACCATTCTTTTGGTCTTTTTTTTCTGATTGCCTTCGAAACTTCCTCAAAATTCATATATTGTAGACTTATTCTACTAAGTCGTATACCAAATTAAATACTGAATATATGAAGCAATTATTTTTATTTAAGTTATTTATAATTTTTTGTTTGAAATGTTGATTTTATTTAAATAATTAAATTATTCATCATTTCATCTACTCCGCACAATACCAATCTGAACCATACAATAAATGGGAAAATGAAATAAATTATTCCATTAAATAAAATTTGCATAAAAGTGTGGCAAATTAATTTTGCCCCTAATCCTGCCAGGTTCGCTCTCTGATTCTTACACGTCGTATTTTAGAGTTATTAATGCTCTCCTAAAACTGAAAGTTTGATTATTAGCGAAAGATAGGAAGTAATCCCGAAGAAAAATAGATATCACCGTTTATCATTTTATTAATGGCTCATTAGACCAGACAGATATTTACAGCAATCCAATAACGAGCATGATATGCCTATATAACTTCGCTTTTGGAATTGTGAAACAATTGGAATGTTTCTTTTTTAGAATTATATCTATCAAAATCTATGGATTTTAAAACAGACCTTCCATCAACTACAGATTTGAAATATATTCCTGGTTTTTAATACAGCAAGGCTTGTAGAAAATTTGGAAAAAAAAAAAAAATCTGAGTGCATGTTTCCATAGTTTAAATTGTTTTTAACGGTGTACTTAGAAGCAACGGAATAGCTTCTGTTGAAGGATCTTGTAGTTTTTAATATCGGTTAAGTGACGATAACGACACTCGAGCTGGAACTTCCCTCTCCATACATCAACATTATACAAATTTGAGAGTTTGGAACCCCGATAAATTAACATGTATCAGTCTCTATACAAGGCGCGTCTTCAGTGGCATCAGGCTCGATGGAAACAACTCCAGCTGCAAGGATGCGATTACGATCAGAATGGGCTACAGCGGACACAAAAAAATTGAGGAAATTGCGGACATTCCGATCGTATTGTCCGCTATCTCCTCTAAAATTATAAGATTCGAACAGATCTCGTAATTTTGAACCTCGGTCAAGTGACAAGAACAACTGAGCTGGTAACCCCTCTCCAAATTTCCACACCAAGCCAACACTGGAATTCGGAGCCACGACATATTGAGTGAAGGATGATTAGGACTATCATTGCCAAAGCCAAACATTTGTTTCAACTGTAGACGATAGAAATAGATCGTAATCTAGATAGAAAAAGTAAAAATTGGTTGACAAAAAAGTAGGTTGAAAATAAAGGATTGCTTGAATATTCCGGGGAAGCATCCCTATGTTTATCAAAGACAACCCCATGGGAAAATTTTCAAGGATACCTAGTTGTCCTGATTCTCATACTTAACAAAATAATGTATGTCCCCGAGGAGTGAATCCTCGCCAGATTCAGCGTAATCAGTTCCACAATACGAGTCTTTAAGTGAGATCCTGATTCGATGGAAATCGAGCCAATCATGAACTTGCTACCATGATCATTCAACTCAATGGATTAGATATTGATTACGCCAAAAGAAAATTGATCAATATATTAAGGCATTTTTCTAATAATTTAAGTATTTCAAATAAGTTTTGGAAATTTGACCAATCCTATATTTCAATGCACATCCTGCTTTATAACGAAATTAGGTAGATAAAAGAGAGATAATGAAAATAGACAAAACAGTGAAACAAAATATATAATGTTCCAACAGCAAACGTTGATTGAATGTCCATTAAATAATGGGTGCTTGTAGCAATTTTTAGTAGTAGAAGAATGACAATTAGCTGTTATTTATTATAAGCATACATATTTGAACAACCTTACCTAAAATTTTAATCACTCTGATATGTTAAGTGGGACTCTTCCTTTGATAGAAATTTCAAAACAATAGACTTAAGAAAAGCTTCAAAACAATAATTACATTTAGCTTCTTCAGCTTTGGAAAGACTAAGATTTTATATTAAATTTTTAATTTGTGATTAGCTTTGATGCAATTTATTTTCCCACATAATACTGTATTGAATTCGTTCAATTTACATCTATACATGGAGAAAAAAACATATAACATATTAAAATCTGTACAAGATGTTTAAATAAAATTTAAAACTAAGAAAGAATAACACTATGAATATGCTTAGTGCATAACTAATATTTTTAAGAAATTAAAATTCATAGATCTTTACCCTTATAATTCTCATTACATTTTATGTAACAAAGAAATAGCATAAATATGTTTCCTTTATCTAAATTGAAGGTTAAAAATAGTGTAAAAGAAGCCCTCTCCCACCATGATATATAATCAAGGAATTCTAATATAAAGTTTTTGAAATAAAAATTTTGATATAACTTGATGGCAATCTGATATATCATGGAGGAAGGTATTGAATTTCTTCATGTTATTGAAAATACAGTTTCTAATTTTATATCTAAACTAAGTATTTTGTTCACGAAGTCAATAAATTTTTTAATCGTCTTTAGATAATTTTATAACAGCCATATAATATAACATAAAATCTTCTAGTTAATTCCTCTTTTTGATTTTAACTTCTTCATATAACATTTTGTCACTTCTTGTTTTCCTTTTTTGAAATGAAATAGTGTTCCTCTCAAACATGTATATATGTATAGCAAATCCTTGAAAATACAGAAAAAAAAAAAAAAAAAAGTGTTATTTTTTTTTGCTTTGGTTATTTTGTTTTATTATTTTAGTTAATGAAATAATCTTTTTTACACAAAAATCAATTGTGCACATTGACATTTGACAAAATAATACTCAATTTTCCTTAACTCCGCCAATTTACATAACTTCAGCAGAATCTAATTATAATAAAATATTCTACAGTAATAATCTTCATTTCCTCCTAGAAGTTCATTAGTAATTCGAATGCAATGAGAAAAAAGTAATTAATACACAGAAATATCTTTAAGTGAATAATATAGTCCTCAGATATACATGATGTATGTTTTGATGAAGTGGTTTTTATTAAATTTATTATTACTCAAAATAAAATTATCTATTAGTTCATATTTTTAAATTTTCAATAACATGTATAAAAAGATAAACTTCTAAACTCGTACATTTTAAAATACTTCATATATATATATATATATATAGGGTAAATACTTCCAATAGTATAGATTATAATGAAAAGTCAAAAACAATATAGATGCATATTTAACAATAAAGGCATTTCATCAAATAAAAAAAAATATCTTCCAATATTAATCATTTATTTCTTTTAATCACATACTTGTTTTTTTTTTTTTTTTTCATAAGTACAAAATAATAATTGAGACAATAGCAACAAAAACAAACATATAGATAGGAAAATAATTAAACTACAAAATTATCAATATTGAGATTTAAATCAATTTGCAATTTCATTACAACTAAATACATTATACTGATGAGAAAATAATTTGGAAAAATTCATCAAAATTAAATATAATTCTAATTAAGACATCAGAAGAACATATAACAGCATGACATAACAAACAAATCACCTTCTAAAGGAGTTTTACATTAAGATCATTTGAGTGTTACTATATATTTTAAAAAGTACTAATAGGATTTCTTAAAAAATGACAGGTCAAAAAATGAAGCCCCATCAAAACAATACAATTAATGGATATAAACTATTCAAACATTTAACATCAATTTAAAAGCTGCCTTGTATAAAATGACAAACAAGATAAAGAAATTTGATTGCTAGATTAATAATGTTACCTTTAATAAATCTCTATTGTACTGTATTAATAGTAAGACAATGTAGTAACAATAAATTAAGAAACATAATAAGATTAACAACTAATTTTTCGATTAAAGATACTAATTTTTATGATAAGCACAATCAGAATATTACATAAACATGGCGAAATTAGATTCTTTTTGTTTTAAACTGACAAAATATAAAGCAAAAATTGGGAGAGATTCCATTTATAATTAAAAATTATTTACAAAGAATGATTCAGGAATTAATGTGATATGGAATGTCCATAAAATGTACATCTCATAAAATCTGTCTTATTACACAATATATATATCAGCATCGGTTCATTCATACTTCATTCTAACAGGTCTCAGCTCTTGAAGCTTTGGGTAGTCAACAAATTCAGTACCATAATACATAATCACAATAAATGTAGCTACAACCATTCCAAACCAGAACATAACAAACAACAATGTCTCGTGGTTTAATACTGTAACAAAAAAAAAAAAAAAAAAAAAAAAAGAAGATAAATATTAAATGATGAATAAATAAGCACATGCACACACATGCAAAACATTTGTATTTTCATGGAGAAGGAAGCTAATATATGTATAATAGTGACTTAGAGCAAGAAGCAGTAACTTCCAAAACAAAAGATAAAACACTACACATAGATTGTAAGATATGATATTACTCTTACATTTAACAGCAATACAAGTTTAAACTTTTATACTCATTTCACAAATTCAAACAATATCTTACACTAGCATTAAATACAATATGTGATTAAACGTTATTCACATGGACAAAAAGAAGAAATTGTTAAATTCTCATTTCTTTTTAGAATTCCTAAATTATAATACAAATTGAACAAAATAAATGCAAAATGTCTTACTCAAAAAGTCACTATAAATAGTTTAAAGCAATAATAATTTAAGTGCATTAAGTATATATCAAGTATTTGGAACAATTTTTATTAGATTTTCTTAAAAATTATTGAAACCGAAGAATTTAATTTTTCACAATTATTACTGAATTTGATAAGTACACTTTTAAATATACAAACCAGATATTCATCAACAATACGAAATTTATGGGAAAAAAATAATTGTTTTTACTATAACTAATAAAATGCAGTTAGAAAATTTTCAATAAATTTCTAAGTGGCATTCAATGTGTTTTTACTCATTATGGAAAAAATGTGTATTTATTATCTTTTAACTTCAGTTCTCTCAAAAGTTACATCTGTTATAAAAGAAAAATTAGAAGCTTCCAAATACTTCAAAAAAATGAATTAATTTTATATAAATTAGTTCTTGTTATGACATAATATAGATATAGAAGATATTTTTATATATAAATTTTCAATAACTTTTACTCAATATTTTTCATGATTTACAATGATGAATAATTATTTTATTTATTCATTTATTTTTGAAATATCCATAATGCTTTTAAATTAATTATTAGATAAAGTTTTTATTAAACCAAATTTCATTTTATTTCATAACATGAACAAATAATACGAAGTTTTAAAATCTAAAAATTAGAAATATACATACAGGCAACTCTTTAGTAAAACAAAATTGGAATTAAGAATTAAATTTAAGTAATATAGAAATCAATCAGCTGTACTAAGATAAAAATGTATTTGTTATTACAAAAATAGCTTAAAATTTACAAAACAATTCATGTGTGTTTCATTAAAAGGCAGAAAGTAATATGGAAATCCCTTAATATCAAAGAAAAAATTTCACTTGTGGTACAAGATTGAAGGTTGATGGAAATTGGAAGGCAGAATTTAGAATTTTAATAAACTATTAAAAATGAAAGATCTTGCATGAATTTGATTGTTATAGAGCAAGTATTAATTATTATTTTCAAAAGAATAAGTTTATATAGAATTATATTTAATGAAGGACATACATGTATTTAATAATGATAATATAAAATTATTTCACAAAAGAATTCATTGAAATTTGTTATTTACTCTTAGTGTAATACTGATAGAAAATAATTTTGCATCAGTCATTAAAAGTTAAAATAAGAGAAAATATTCTGAACACAATATGTTCATAAATATTTTTCGCATAGTAAAACACACTTTTCTCACTCTCAGATAAATATAATTAATTTAACACATCAATAAATCAATCACTTACACATACTCTATTCATTTTAGTTTTCACGTTTATTTTTTTCAAAACTTCACTCAAAATAATAAGACATTGAAATTATTGTATTCTGTAGTTAAATCAAGAAAGGTTTACAATAAAAAGAAATAATTTCTTACCAGATGGTATTATTAAAGACAAAAAACACATAGCAATTGCTATCAACAGGATAATAGGGAGCTATTAAAAATAAAAATAAAACTTGTATAATAAATTACAACAAAACATAAGAATAAAATAAAATGAAAAATATAATTTATCAAATTTCAATTATACTTACTGCTGAGTATTTCAAATCCTTTTTATCTTCTAATGGACAAGGCTTTGTAACTCCTTCACCTTCATCAACTTGATAATTTCCAAGAAATAAATCAATGGAATCCTGAAAAAGAGTTTTAATCTATTATACTTTTAAAAAATATTACAAGTGAACTAAGAACATTAATTATACAATAGAACAAAAAGAAATAGGAACACCAATGCAATTTTAAAATTAAACATTTTTTTAAGAGTCACATTGCTCCAATGAGGAACATTAAATGTCGATTTTCATAAAGTATAAACGTAAGTTTCATAGATTAACACATTAAATACAAAAATTGATAAAATTCTGTTTTTGAGCTAACATTCATTTAAATACATATTAATTTTTGGCAACAGAATAATTGCACTTGTTATAAAGGTGATTCACAGTGTATACAATTCTGAGAAAGATATTCCTCATTATAAAAAGTTATATAACAAATGAATGAGAGAAAAAATATAAAGTGTTAAAATTATTATAATCAGATAGATCTCCACAGGATGTTATATAAAATGACAATATTCACAATTTTGACCTGAAATGTCACAACAATTAAAGATTGGAGATTGCAGTATAAATTTGGATAAAACATTACATAGCATAATTAACTGATTATGAATATTATTGGCAATCTATATTGAATTTAATTAATAACATTTTATTCTATGTGCTGTAATGAATATAAAATTGTTTTCATAAATTTTACTACATAAACAAAATTTTATTATTAAAAAATCACCTGACGAAATCCATCAGCAAAATTATTTTTGAAATAACGAATCATTGAATTAACACCATCTTTCATCAGTCCTTGTTTACCTCTTTTACCGGTTCTGAAATGAAAAATGATTTTACACACTATGTACAATTTAATGAAATTTTCATGATGTTTTAAAAAAATTTCTCTTCATAAATAAAATACTTTAAAAAAATACAAATAAAATTTGCAATTAATAACTACTTGAGAATTTTAAGTTACATTAAAATCATACTATACAAAAAGTTAACATATTAAACAGATACTACTTTAAACAGGGAAATAAAACTATTTTTACACAAAAAAACTATAATCCTGTATATAAAAAAAATTAAGTTAATGTAATACAGATCCTAAATTGTATATTTTGTAATTTTAATCAAGAATACCAATAAAAAAAAACATTCTTCAATGCAAAGATTACCTAGTAAAATCTGTTTTTAAAGCACCAGTACCAGCATATTCTATGCTGACAATATCTGCATGATCAGCCCAAGCTACAAGATAAATATACAAGTAAGCAAAATAAATAAAAATATACAAAAAATATATTAAATTTGAAACAAGTAATTACAACTTGCAGAGCATTGATAACACAAATTCCTTACCATTCTTGTAGATATATTCAAAAACTGAATATTCTTCAACTTTTTGTCCTTGATTCAAAACACCAAGTCGCTAAATAATAAGTGATTAATATAAATATTTTCTGATATGTAATAATCTAATTAAATTAAGTTAAAAATAATTCAATATCAATCAATGTTCTTATTCTTAGATTCAGCAAAATAAAAAACTTATCAAGATTTTAGATGTTTGTAATTAAGAACATAACAATCTTAAATAAAAATCAGTTTTTGAAAAATTGCTGAACATTAAATAATTTTGCAAGAATGGTCAGCATGCTTATAAAAGTAAATTTGAATTTATGAAAAATATAAAAATAATTCATCTGATGTCATGAACAATCTTACACTTAATTGTACCTATTTTATTATTGTCTATATTTACAAGTAATTAAAAAAGATGCAGATTGAATGAAGATTCTTTTCAGAGTAAACAATATTATTCCTAAACAAAACAGATCAAATATTTTAAAATACTAAGAGTGAGTGAAACTAGAGATTTATGATGCAAGAGCCAAATTTGGATATATTGTGTCAATCAATGCAAGTTTGTGATTTAGAAAAATTAGAACCAAAAGATAAAAGCTGTTGGACAAAAAAAAAAAAAAAAGAAAATAGAGAAGGATAGCTAATGTCACCTTTTTTCTTTTTTTATCAAGGCATGTTACCCATTATTATCAAAGACAGTGATCCTTATGGGAAAGAAAAAGATCACTTCATGATGGGGTCACGATGCCTATTCTTACTCAAAGAAGGTAAGCCCCTGAGGGGCTTAAAATACTTCAAATGAGTAGTTATACTACAACTTAAGAATTAAATTTTTAATATCTGATAAATTCATTATTTTTAACTTAAGTAATTTAAAAAATGTGGATTTTTATAAAATGAATTTAATTACAATAATCAATTAAATATCAACTCTTGTAGAACCAAAACAAAATTGATGATACATTTTGTTGCTGTAATATAATACAATGGGGAAAAAATGAACAACTCACTTGCAGTTGTAGTTGCAAGGATTCTCTAGCAAGCATACTTTGAACGACATTTGTGCGATCTAAACAATCAATGCAGTTAGTTCTAAAAACTCCTTCTTGAACTATTGGTACAGATCCATCTCGTAACATCATGAAGTATCTACATACAACAAGGTTACACATACCATGTGAAAGCAAACACACTTTTAAAAAAAACTGATCTTGAAGTGCATGCATTGAATATTTAAAAAAAATAGTAAAATAGGATACATATTTAAAAAACTCATATACAAAATTCTAGATTAAAATATGTAAAGAAAAAGTTACCCCATATCCAATAAATCTTGTCGCACTCGATCAATTAAAATAGATAGTCTATCCCATCTCATCTTACGACATTCATGATGGAAGTCAAATGACTCATATCTGAAAAATTTAACAATAAATATAAATATGCATTAATATATATTTAGATAAAATGTCTTATATTTATGCATATATATAAATTGAGCATACTTATGTACTTCAACCTAATGTACTATAAACTTATAATACATTAGATCAAGGATGTAAAACTATTTTTTAGCCATAGTTAAATTTCTAACAAATAAAATTCATGTAGTTTATATTATACGTAACTAAGTAAACTGCATCCTATGTACTTATCATGGTTCCCCCCCCCCTTTCTTTATTCATCTTCACAGCAAGAGAACTATTACTTTCAATTTGATTCGTATCACAGTGTTTATAATTTTTATAGTTTTATGTTATAAAACTTTCATACACAAAAACCATTATTATAAATCAAGAAGATTATATGTTATCTTTTATGTTGCAGTAACAATATTCCAATTGCCTTTTTTCTTAGGAAGTATTGATATTTGTCAGCAAATTTTCATTTAGTTTTTTACAACTATTTGATTTGAATAAAGATATACCAAATACAAGGGCTTAAAATAGATATGTAATTTTTAAGATAAAATAATACATTTTTAAAAATAAAAATCAGTATTTTTTCTTGAAAATCAATTAAACAAGCACAGAATAACTCCAATATTTAGTGTCCCATAAAGAAACTTTTGTTGTTGTTGTTTGTTCTCTGAAAATAGAATGTTTACAGTTAGGTACACTAAGTAATATAATGGAAGACTAAAAGTGTGGTAGTTATTTTATTATTGGTTGCCAAAATAGATACTGTTATTAGTGGGAGAAATGGTATGTCAATTCAACAAGAGACAAGGAAGTATTCAATAGTGGTACCTGATAGTTATGTATAATTAAAAACTTTAAAAATTAAATAACATTTTAGTACAATTCTTTTACATGTATTTTTGTTATATATTGGCAGGGTTGCTAAGGTATTTATAGACTGCCTGCGAGTTTGACATGCATGCATGTCAAGTTTAATACATTAGATAGAACATATTTATGCTTATATATATAATTATAGATTCTTATTTTGTCCAATCTAGTGTAGTATGTATATACACTTACAATACATCAAATAGAACCCAATGGGTGAGTAATAGTATTTTAACGGCACAAGAGCCAGATGTGCCAAACAAGGTAAAGCTGTGATCTAGATATTTGAGAAGATTGGGAGAAAAAGATAACAATTAGTTGACATGAAAGAAAGGAGGAAATAGAGAAGGATCCTTAGGGTATCCCAAGAGCGAAAAACCTGTGTTTACCAAAGACAGTAAGCCCCACGGGAAAGAATGATCACTAGAATGCCTTAGGTCATAATGCCCATAACTACCTAAAGAAGACAAGTTCCTGAGGTACCCCAACATAAAGAACCAGTTCCCTGATATAAACCCCAGGAGCAGGGTGCCCTGATATATCCTCAGACACTGGGTATCTATTTCAGTTGCCTCTTATGACCTGAATGAACTACATTGTGACCATTCTTTAACACAGGGTCACCAAACAGAAACCAATAGAATATAAGTAAGCATAAATATAATACAATAGAGTACACAGAATAAAAGTAAGCATAAATATAATACAATAGAGTATGTAGAATATAAGTAAGAATACATATAATACAATAGAGTATAGAGTATGAATTTCTAGTTCAAGAATAAAATTGTATTAATTACTTAATATTTGAGTTTCCACATGAATTTACAACATCTGCTAATGCCTTTTCCAGTTTATTTTCAGCTCCTTTATGGTCAATCTAAACATAAAAATTAACAACATAACGTATTAGCTAAGATATCAGCAATATAATTTTTTTTAAAAAAATTTCATCATTCACAATACAAAGTAAATCCTCATGATTACATTTAAAGATTATAAAAATTCCACATAAATTTCTGTTACTTTAAAACCAAATATTTTTGTTTTAATATTTACAAGTTCATTTTCGAAAGTTTTAGAGGGTAGCATAATGTCTTGTGGAGTTTAATATGCTTATATGTTCTCCCATTCATCCTTATATCATCATTTAAAAAATGACAATCATTAATTGTGCCTTTCAAGTGAAGAAAATGTTTTTAGAATTCCTTTTTGGCTTTTATTTTAAATTTCCTTATAATTTCTTTAAAAACCTTGCTCCTTATACTTTCTCAGACTTAGAATGGAACTTGTCCTAGCATACTTCTCAAAATATTTTAATGTCAACAAGCAAGTTCACAAATTAATCAGATATGTTCATATGAATGAAACAATTTAAATCTTGAAAGATTTTACTTTGATTTATAATTAGGATATGTTAAATTAGGAAATTTGGTTATAATTATGATATGTTAAATTTAACTGCATTATTATCATTAATAAGTCAATTTTATTAACATTATCAATAATGTATTGAAGTAAGTTTTTAAAAACTATTACTTATTTAGTTATGAAAAAATTATGGATTTATTTAGAAAATAAAATTACTTACAAGGTTTACAATAATTTGAGGTCCATATGTGAATATTTGATTATCAAAATGTCTCTGAAAACCATCCAACTAAAAAAAAAAAAAGAAAGATTCATCAAACAAGAAACTATTAAAATAGAGGGTATGAGAAAAGAAAATAGATCAATCTTACATGATTATAATTGTTTAAAGCAGGTTTTGGTTTATACTTCAAATTAGGCAGTTGGTTCCAAAATAAAGGAATAGAGCCCCTTGTCTAGAAAAAAAAAATCAAATAAAATACATAAAATGAATTTTCATTGTTAATTACAAAAAAACATCAACTAGTTTTACATACTTGAACAAATGAACTTTTAGATCCATCACATTCAACAATTTGCTCTGTTTCTACAAAATTTGCTGCTTGGCCCTCAGCATCTATACCTCGCATGAAGAGACGTGTACCAGCACGCAAAATACTTCTTCGAGATATAAGAATCCACGAAAAAGTTTTCTGATTCATACTACATTGCTTGATTATAATGACTAATTTTTATTTAAGGAATATCCAATTTGGTGGAGAATTAAGTTTAACACAATTTACAGATTATATGACATTAAAATTAAGATTTTAATAATAAGACATGCATAAAATTGCAAACAAAGTTAAATTTTGAAAACATTAAGTTTCCAGAATCTAAATTACAGTTATTACCAGTCAAATATTATGCATTTTAAGAAAATTTTCAGAAATTTAAGTTAAATAACTAACATTTAATTTTTTTTTCACATTTATAATGAATAATGCACAAAACTATCAAAATGATTCAAAAATCTCATTCATTACATTTAAATTTATTCTTTCATATTAAATACCATTTGTTTATCAAGTAGAATAAAAAAAAATAATGATAATCAAACATTGAAAAAAAAAATATTTTTAGATTAATATTACTAAACCCCATTGGATATCCAATCTTCACCTTTTTACAACATATGTATGAACATATATACACTACATGGCTAAAAAAGTCCTTTACCATATTTGGCTTGGATTACTGCATGCATTTGATGAGGAATTGGTTCAAAAAAATTCTGCTTAATTTCATTGCTGATTGTATTGCCCAGATTTGCAGCAGTTTTCCACCAAAACATTGAACTGTTGATGGAAGAGAGACAAACAACCCCATAACCTTTTCCCCAATATATTCCTAAAATTTTCGAATAGGTTAAAATGCAGGCTTTAAAGATTCCAATTCATGTAAGAAGATGAGTCCTATGTTCTCTGAACCAGTTCTGAATAATTTATGCTCAATGGATTTCAGCATCATTGTTCTGGAATACCCCAGTTATATTGGGAGGGGGGATCCATTAATGAAATGACATAGTCATTAATACAGGAACTTCATTTTATTGTTCTATAATGTCACTAAACTCAGACTAGACCCATTGAAGCAACCCTGATCATAATATTATAAATGCCTTTTTTGATTGATTTATTGGTTTTATTAATGTCGCACTAGAAGCTACATGAAGGCTATTGGCAACGGACCTCGTAATTTTGAACCTTGGTAAAGTGATGAAGACAATACCTGAGCTGGCACCTTCCTCTCCTAACCTCCACACTGTGTCAAAGGGAAGATTTAAAGCTTCAACAGACTTAACGTGTATCAGCCTCGGCTGCACAGAAGGTCTTTAGTGGCAACAAGGCTTGAACCCATGACTTGACGAAAACTGCCAGCAGCGAGTCCGCAACCATAACCACTAGGCTACTGGAATCACTCTACATTTGCCTGCATAGTGGGCACTGTGCATGAAAGTTTCACACTTTGCGAGGTTCTTATGAGTCCATCATTCTGGAATGGGCTGAATCTTAACATATCAGACCACATAACAGTTATCCACTGTTCAACAATGCAATTTTTAAGTTCTTCAGCAGATTGGAGCTGCTTTTTTCAACTAATCACAAAAACCAGTGGTTTTGTGTAGCTCTACAACTGTTAGTCAGGTAGTTCTCATTACATTGTGCATGTTGAAATGTCCCTATGTTCACTATTAAACATTGCTGTGAGTTCAACAGTTAATTTGTTGTAGTTTGTTTTCACCAGTCGCTTATGAGATCTTAGGTTCCAAGTACTTAATAGTTTTTTAGATTCCATTTATTTTGAGATGCTTATAAATCACAGTTTTGCTTTCAAGTCTTAATATGGTGCTGCGACTTTTCAACCTAATTCTAGAATTTTCAGCAATCTCTTTAACTGATGTAGGCCAATAATTTGAAACAATTTATACATGAAAACATCTGTTCTATAACCCCATGGAGCATTTCCCCACATACTTGTCACAGAAATGATTAATTGTACACTGCTTTAGCATTATTTAAGGGACAAATTAGAAGCAGGAACATCCAAATTGTTGTACAACGCTTTTTTAGCCAGGTAATGTGTACGTATGTATATGAATTTAGCAGTGATAAACTTCATGTTCAATGCATATATCCTTCTTTAAAGTTATTAAAAATATGGGAACCTTACTACCGAGTTTGAGAATTTCAAACAAGAAAAAAGAAACAATACAGTTCATGTTTGACAATACATTACAAACTTTGCAGTATAATAGCATAACGTGTGTGGATATTTGTTCTTTATCGGACTTAGACTACAAATAATATAAATGTATTATGATAAATTTCCCTTCAATAAACTATATCTAACCATGCTGAATCTAGTCTGAATACTAATTAAATAATTCATTTTTTCATAAAGAATTTGAAGTATTTTACAGAGATTATTTAGTTATTTTTGTTCATTAAATACATCAAATGAAATCATGGTAAAGAAAAATGTTAAGTATTCAGTACACAATGTAATAACAGAAATTAACAAATATATGAAACAATTGAAAATATATCAAACAAAAACCTTGGAAATTAACTAATATCATTGAAATAAATGGTGTGATATACAAACTCATTTAAAATAAAATTTCATTTGAGAATTTAAGTATTTTTTAAAAAAACCCAAAAATATATTTAAATTAATATTGCATAATTGACATAATTTAAAGTACACAAACAATTACAAAATAGTAAAAAAAAAAAAAGTATAAACATAAATATAAAAAGTATAAACATATAGTAAAACTGATGGAAGATTTATTTTTTGTGATTTTCAAATTTTAATTTAACTATTACAGAAAACTATACAAAATTCATTTTTGTAAAATTTTGGCCACTATGACTGATAGCAAAATATGCACTCAAAAGTATAAATATCTTAATGAAACCCAATAATTTCTTAAAAGGAAGTTAAAAATGAAATTGCCAAATCAAGGAAGCTTTGTTTCAAGGCTTAAGGAAAGTAACTGAGGCCACATGCATTGTCTGTAATGTCCTTCTAATCTTGATCAATTTCTTAAAATGATATAAAAGACTTTTAATTTGAGGAAAATTTTAATCACTTATTCACTTCTCAAAAATCAGAAAATTTAATCCAGGATATATTTTTTCCCATTCTACAAAAGCATGCACATTTCTACAAAGAGTTACTGAAATTTTCATAAAAGAAGTGTTTAAAATTATTTTTAAAAACTTTTAGGGGAAAAGATCCCTGAAAAACTATATTTAACATTCTCAAAATTATATTATTGTCTTCTTTTCTACAATTTAGTTCATTTTCAATAATCGTCATAAAACAATTATTGCTCTTACAAGGAAACTAAAGATTTAACTTCTAATATACATCAATGCAATTCTCAATTCATATTTCTACATAATTATAAGAATTATTTTCTGTCTGAAAGAATCAAAGAAAGGATACATCCATGCGTAACAGGTAGCCAATAGTTTTGGAGCTGAAAAATATTAAAAGTCAGTTATGATGACAGTAAAAGTCAGTAATTGATGACAAAAAAATCCCCCAAATATATATATATAATTACCTCTTGTTGAGCCAGAAAATCTCTCATTATATGAGAATTCCAAATGAATCTTTGGTCAGCCTACACATAAAATATATTAAAGGTTATTTTATATGCACTTAAAATAGTTAAACTACTTCAAATAATATTTTTAAAAAAATGGTATCAATTTCTCACATAAAGTAGGCAAATATATTTCATTAAACAAGTAAGCAAAATAATTAAAAGTAAGTATATCTTAAAATGTTATAAAAATCTAATTTAAAGTGGGGAGGAAAAAAACACAAATTGTTGATTTTTCCATGTCTAACAATATTTATTTCACATTTAAAAATAAACAATACTTTCAACTAAATTGATTAATTTAAGATATAAAAATATATATAAATGTTGTGGTACAGATGAATTTTCAAACATCCTTAAAGTAGAATTTCAAAAGATGTTAAATATTTTAATATAAGTATGAAGAAAACTTAAGCATTTTCATACTGTTAAAATGAAGCTTAATTTAATTAAACATAATAATTTAGTTTGAATGTGCATTTTACAAGAGCAATTTAAATCATTTTAAAATCAGGGGGAAATATTGTAAAAAGAATTGCTTGTAAAAATATATATAAACTAAAAGCACAAAAACATGCGACATAAATTGCAAATATTCACATGTAAGGATACTAATAGACTTAACTGTGTTATGAAGGTTAAATGTGCACAGATCATTATTATATATATTATAATACCTTTGGTAAAAGATACTTTTATTTAAGGGACAAAATGACTGGTCCAATGTGGGTGCCCCTTATTAGGAGGTACTACTTTATTATTTTATTACCACTCTCCCCACCATATGTAATTCTTTACATTAAATCAGATTTTAAGAAGGGTCAAAAGAGTTAATACTGTATTACAAATATAAAAGAGACAGACAATATTTATGTAACTTCTCAGACATAATATATTACTAAATATTCCTATGATACAATTATTTTTCTTTCCTATATTTTTCTTAAAGCTATTAGTATTTGATTTTAAAAGTATCATATCAATCTTTTCCCTGAAAATAAAAGAAATATCGTGAAATTCTAAAAAATGCAAATCAAGTAACTTAGAAAGGCATTTTAATTAACTATAATGGATTCCACAACATTCAAATGGTTGAATGACTTTAAAAAATATTGTGTGATATTAATCAAATTTTTAAGATTTCTAGCAAGATAGAGAAAATTTTACTTGTAAAATAAAAGTGGTTAACAAGATAAAATGTCTTTATTTTATTTTTATATAAAGAAGACAATGTTCGTCATAATTATTAGAATATTGACCATTATTACCACTGGGTTATTAAAAATACATTCATGCACAAAATAGCAAAATTTTGTTTGATTATTTAAACCATGTATCTCCAGAATTAAATTTTGCATCAATTTTACAATAAATTCTTATTCATTTTTTTAAAAAAATATTAATATGCATGAAAATTAAACATTATTACAGGCATTGTTATTTATAGGAATATGTAAAATCCTTCCTAACTACAATTCAATCAAAATTTAAATAAATACTAACTCTTTGAAATAAAGGCATCTGTACAAAGTCTGGACTTGTATTGTGAAGCCGCTGCAAGGTGTGACTAATATCATAAGAGTAGGAAAAATAATAGTATGGAGTCTTTAACACAGAATGCACCATAGAAAGATATGATTTATTATACTGTACCTAAAAATACAACACACGTATATATTTTAATTTCATAAAATTAAATTACTTCAAAACAAATTGAAAATATATCAAATTAATACCTTTAAATAAAGAAACATGTACACAAATTGTTATACAGAATTATATATTTTTAAATAATAACTACTATTTTTGTAACCTTCAAAAATTAATCAATCAATTATTAATACTGATAATTTTATAATTTTTTATAAAATCAAATTATACTTATTGAACAGTGATAACAGTGTATAAATGGTCAAAAAAATTTGTTAACAAAAAGTAATTTTCCAGATGAAAATTTATTAATCACATCACACAATCGTGTCAAACAAAGTGAAAGGGGGGGGGGATGTTTCATTTAGATATGGCATACAGACAAGTTTTACTTGAAATATTGGTTTATAAATGCACTTTGATGTAACATTATTGCAAAAGAATTTTACAAAATAATTCAAACAAAATTCATCTATTATTTTTAATTTTTATGAAATTTAAAATTGTATTATAAAAAGAAAATTAATAATTTTAATTTGGATTCTATGAACCAGCATGTTATTCTTAATTAATCAAAAATATTTAAAATAGAATTAATTTTATTTTAAAACTATATTTTCAATAAAACTTCATATGTTTTGAATTATTTTCTGTGAAATAAAATAAAAAGTCAGGATTTTAAAAAATCATTCATAACCCAATTTTACTTTCATAAAATGACACATTATAGTACCATGGTTAAAATACTTTTTTTAGAATAA
>BMAW01117186.1:105902-121518 GCA_019974015.1 Nephila pilipes | reverse complement strand
TATATATATATATATATATATATATATGGGATGGCCGATGTTAATAAACTGCTGTTTGTAGAAAATGCAACACCATGAAGGAATCATCAGAATCAAATGAAATTCGCAGCAAATGTCAATTATAGGATATTATGCAAATTAATAAAGTTTCAGAGCCATCGCGCGTGCGCGGCGCGCGCAGCGCCCTCTGAATTGATGCTGAAAGCGTATAAATAAAGTGCTGTAGCGGGACGTTGAAAAAAGTCTATGATTATTTGTTAGTGGCAAACGTTTAGTGAGACCTGAGTATGCCTCCACGACGGAAGAATAAGAAATTCAAGCAACTTACGGAGTTTGAACGAGGGAGGATAATCGGCCTTCGAGAAGGAGGATTTTCCTATCGCGCAATAGCAGCTCGTATGCAGCGGAACAGTTCCACAGTGATGCGAGTTTGGAAGCAGTGGACCGACGAGCACCGAACAACTCGAAAAACAGGCACTGGACGACAGAAGGTGACGTCAGAGCGCGATGATCGACACCTGCTCCGCATGGCGGTGAATGATCGCACAGCTTCCTCCAGGCAGCTGGCAGCACGTTGGTCTACTGCTACAGGTGTACAATTGTCGGCTTCGTCAATTCGTCGTCGTCTGCTGCGCCGTGGATTGCGTGCAAGGGTGCCTTTATACAGGATTCCCCTCACGGCGAATCATCGACGGCTGCGTCGGCAGTGGGCTCTTGAGCACAGAGACAGGCGAGCTGATTGGCACCAAGTTGTCTTTTCAGATGAATCACGCTTCAATTTGTGGACCCATGATGGCCGTGTTCGTGTTAGACGTTATGCCGGTCAACGCTGCCTTCCTGAGTGTATTATTGAACGACATAGTGGTCGAACACCCGGAGTTATGGTCTGGGGTGCGATTTCGTATCATGGACGATCCAATTTGATACGAATTGAGGGTAATCTCAATAGCAACAGGTACGTCCGTGAAGTGCTACAGCCCGAAGTCGTTCCTTTCCTTCAAGGCATCCCTGGAGCTATCTTTCAGCAGGATAATGCACGCCCACATGTTGCGCGGACTGTTCGAGACTTCTGTTCAGCACAACGCATGCAACTTCTTCCTTGGCCTGCTTATTCACCGGATATGTCGCCTATTGAGCACGTGTGGGATATGGTTGGTCGGCGTCTCGCTCGTGATCCGCGTCCTGCAGTTTCCAAAGACGAACTTTGGTTGCGCATACAAGCGATATGGAATTCTCTTCCTCAAGCAGATATTCAACATCTGTTTGACTCCATGCCACGTCGTATAGCAGCACTTATTGCAGCGCATGGTGGCTGCACCAAATACTGATTTCGGACGCTTAATTTGTTTCTTTTGTTTTGAAAATTTCATCATTTATTTGTATCAGTACAAGTCGTTTCTGCATTAAATTTCATTTGATTCTGATGATTCTTTCATGGTGTTGCATTTTCTACAAACAGCAGTATAATTATTCTAATTAAAGAATCAAACTTTGAATTAGTACACACACATTTAATGTTGACGTTTCACATTAAATTAAAATTTCACACACTGGACGAGACATTTCACAATAACATTTAAAAACATTAAAACAATCCTCTTCAGCTTCTTAAATCATAAATCGTCTTTTTGTCTACGCGAGACATCAACAAGGGCTTCTTCCACGTTTCGATGACTCTAATTTACTCTCCTTCAAGAGCGGGCTCCCTTCAGTAGCAGTGGCAGCGCCCTCTATATTCGGTTGTTTCTTCTACAAACCCACATACACACACATATGTATGTATATATAATATATATATATGTAACCAATTCTGCTCGGAAAAATATACTGTTTAGGAGGATAGTTCCCATACAATATATTGTAGAAAATGAGTGTACTGTAATTTTAGTAAAATAAAAACAAAATTAATTACTTTAGTAATAATTGGTACTGATGTGCATGCAAATGGTACATTATGGTACATGATTATAATAGACACCGTCAATTTGTTATGAGCGACAATCACAACCATATGTTCATGTCGTTAGTAAAGGTAGTATTTTTTACTCACAAATCAGTTCATAAGGAGGGATCATGCGCTCATGTCAGTAGTCCAAGGTTAGCGTCGATCTTTTGACCAGACGCATGTACTGAGCCAAAACTGAACCGAACATTTACGTTGCTTTTGAATGAATATAAATTTTATATCGTTTCTTAGAAAAATTATAAAAAGCATGTAGTACAGATTCCCATCTTTTTTTTAAAAAAAAAAAAAAAAAAAAGAGAGATGTAATTTTTTCCTTCTATGAAAGATGTAAAAAAAAAAAAGAAAGAAAGAACGACGTTTAATGTTGGTGTCTCACAGACTCAGTGACTCAGAATGTATATTTTAAGAATTCATATATATTTTTTCTCTTTTTAAAAATTTCATCGGGTAATACGAAGGATTAAATTTTCTACACACCAAATTGCAGTTAAATTTATACTCAAAATAAAATTTGAAAACAATACCGAGATATAGTCTTATCTTTTACAAGATTAGTTCTTTCCTTCCTGTTGGAAGAATAAACTGTATTTGACAAACAAGAAGCAAAAACTGAATAATACAACAATATAAAAAAAGAGTAGTCATTCAAAAATGATTGACAGCTACGGTTGACTGAAGTTTGAAAATAAATGAAATTTTACACGTAAATCGAAGTAATAAAGGATATATTGCTCATGCAATTTGAAGACAGCTGGAAATTATTTTTCAGCGTTTACTTTAAATGACTAATGTAAAGCACCCTAAATATTTTTAATTTTTCCCTCTTCACACATTTAACGTTTTTCTTCTCGGACTGAAAATTGAATACCATTTAAAAAAAGTTCGTCTGCATATATGTATCGAATTTGTAAGAATTCAAATGTCAATTTTTAATAATCCAATCATTAGCTTACGGATGTATTTTTCTTTTAATCAGTTTATATCTTAAGCCGAAATGCAAAATTCGATACCTAGTTTTGCAGGGTTTTTTTTTTTTTTTTTTTATCAATAACTTATCTGCAAAAACAGAGGATATGATTATTCTTCGATGGCTTTTTTTAGAAACGTAACGACTTATGCGTTTAACTTATTCAATCATGTCACTTTAGACGAAGCAAAAGCGGCTGTTTAGCCGTTGGATCTTCAAATCACGTAGACTACTCGATGTCTTTTATTTATCAGAAAAATAATGATTGGATAAGAAAGTAAATAAGCAAAACATGAGTGTCAAGAGTATTGACAGAAACTAGAAGGGAACTTATTAGCTACCCGAGGGGCTTTTGTTTTCTATACTCTGTAAATGTTGTACCTGTTTGTGCGTGTGACCACTTTTCAAAAATTTCTTAATCTTTAATAAAATCTTATTTTTGCGTACATTTTTTATGTCTGTTTTCACCAGTAACGAACTTAATTTTCAAAAATACATCATAATAAGTTTCTCCCGAATTTTTTTACTGTATTGAAATAAAATGCATGCAATATATGTCTGATTCCTGCTTTCGCCGCTAATGAACCCAATTTTTAAAAATATGTCGTAATAAATTTCCCCCATTTTTTTTAATTGGATTGATGTGAAACAAACATAAAAATTAAGTATTTTATTTTCTTATCGATTTTGTATTACCTTAAGTCATATGTAAATTGGAATCAAGATATGACTGAAAATAAATAACATTATTCATAATTTTAATATGTGAGACTCGCCTTTTTTTTTTTTTTTTTGCCTCAATAATTTCAAATTACGTCTACTAATTTTTAGTTCGGCTTCCTTCTTGGAATGTTTTGGGGTCAAATAATTTTAATATTGATTTACTATTATCATCTACCCAAGGGATTATTGTGATTGATCAGGGATCGCCAAAAGTTTTTTGATCATCGACTCCCAAAAATTTTTAAATTCTCTTATCGACCCCCGTTATAAAAAATGATAACAAAGGGGAAAAAAATTTACCTGTTTCTTAAATAAATTAAATACTGAAGCCAGATTTAACCATACTTGAGCTTGGAAATGTAATTAAAAACTGAAATGCCGTATTACAAGTCTTGGATATTTTTGCGTAATATTTATATTCGTACAAAATTTACTCGCAGTTAAATTATTAAAAAGCATCTTTGCTTCCAGGTCAACTAATAATTCAATGACTGCATCTTGCAAATAACTGTCGTTATTTTCAACTTGAGCAGAAAGGGCGCGGAAGCCCATTCTGGGATATCTATATTTTTCATATTTCCAAAGTGTAATTTAAAATCATCGCTTAATTTTTGGAGATTATTTGTATGTCAAGTATTTCCAATTCTTCGTCGATCATATCTAATTGTCGTAAATTTTAAATATATTGAAAATCTTTACATAACAATATGAAAATTTAAACAAGTTTAATTTATCTTGAAAGCTTAAAATAATTGTTCGTGCTTGAATTGATGTAATATCTTTTCCATGGTGACGTGTTTGAATATCATTGAACTGAAAATACATCGGCCAAATAAGAAATGTTGCTTTTATTTTTATTGCAATTCGTCACTTAAGGTTGTATTAATTTCAGTGAGAAATTCTGTAACTGTTTAAGCAATTCAACAAGTTTTTGTAAAGATGCACCTCTTAACAATTATCGTATTTCGGTGTGTAATAATAATTGGTTTCATAGTTCATCATTTTCCTCACAAAGCTTACCCAACAGTCATGATTTAAGAGGTGGTGCTCTAATTTGGCCATCTTGTAACAAAACGGTGCAAGAATCATTTCTCACAAGTCAGAGAATGAGAACCAGTCACGAAATACGCAAAATTCAAAAGGTAAAAAAAGATAAATAATTATTTTTAAAAATGTGCTGTAATGAGAAATTAAATAAACTATAATTTAAAAACTTTACTCACTATATTATAATTACAAATGGGATTCCAAACGAAAATTGTACATACTGCGTTGCTGTCAATAAATTTGCGATTGAATAGCATTGGTATTCATTCATCGACCCCTAATCGACACCGCATATCGGATCGACTCTTAATAATACCATATAAACCCAGGGGATCGATATAGACTACTTAGCCGACCCCAGTTTTAGGTGGATCACTTTTGAGGCACCAGATCACTTTTCAATTTTCATCGTTTGTTGCAATTTTGATTACATTTAGCTTAAATATATGCAATTTAATAATTTATCGTTTGCTTCAATTTAAATTACATGTAGCTCATATAATATTCTATTTAATAATTTATCGTTTCCTTCAACTTTGATATCGGAAAAGTTTTCTATTGTTTGGATATTTCGTTGCTTACTTTAATTCTTATATTTAATTGAGTAATTTAGTAATAATTATTTTAAAAAAGAGCACCCTGGGTGGCTAAATCTGTTCTTTGCAAACCTTTGCATAGAACTTTTTAATTTATGTAAAGAATTTTTTTCTACTTTAAGCTTGCAAACATTTCAATATATATCTGACTCGTCATAAAATTTGAATTTTCCAGCAAAAATGAAAACATTTATATTTAAAGACTTTCCTTTTTTTTTTTTTTTTTTCTTTTTAAAAAATATTTTTATTCCCGTTTAATTTAAATTGTACGATTTGATGCGTAGTTTTAGATATTAAAAATTTTTCATGAACAATTATGAATTTCTCACACACATTTGATAAAAAGATCATGAGTTCCAAATTAAACATGGCATAAATCAGAGTTGTAGAATAATTTTTACCAGATTTTCTTTATCACCTTGTTTCATTATACTAATATATCATTTTCCTCTTTTTATTTCTTTATTTCTTAAAAAGAGAAGAATTTCAGTAAGGGTTAACTAATTCCAACGTGAGAATACTCAAATTGTTCATTTCGACGCCCAGATCAACACTATTAGGGATAAATATTTCAGTATGACAATATGCAAACGTGCTTTTATGCTGAAAGTTAGAATTCTTTTAGGCATTTCTTAGACTTCTCCTCCCCTCCCCCCTTTCAACAACACCATTAAAATATATGAGTGCACTTGCGCTCTCTCAGCAAGTGGTGGCATGTCAGGTCGGGCAAGGCGTCTGTAGGAAACGAGACTATATCAAATATTTCTGTCATGCAGTTGGCAACAGCTGTAAATAGTTATGTTTTGAGAAGAATAAAGTGATGTGTTAATACCTTTCAGCCTAATTTGATACCGACGAGTCTACATATTTTGGTGCCGAAAATATACTCAGATAAGTCCTACTAAACTTGTTCGTTTAAACTTTCAATACGAACCCGAATTTTAATGTCATTCGACAAAGAGAAACCTGTTTCACTTAAACGCAAACGATCAATAATTGGCGCCGCCATTACGAAACTGATAACGAAAATGAATGATCCAACTAGTGAAAAAACCGATTTACAATATAGCTTTGAACGCTTACAAGACAAAATAAACGAACAAACTTTGGCAGACGATAAAATCCACGAACTTCTAAGAGATGAAGAATATAATGAAAACATAATAGATTGCGAAAAATACGCAGAAAATGCTTATTTAGCGATGTTTACTTATAAAAAGAAAGCGAATACGAACACGAATTTTTCCTCGAAAAGATCGCCAATATCTGACAGTATAAATAACACGCTACCTCCAATAGTTGACGGTATAAATTACGCATCTGCGGCTTCAAATATTACAGTAAAAATAACTACGTTTTGCGGTGAAATTGAAGAGTTTCACAGTTTTTGGGAGCGTTTTGAAAACTGCATCGACATGAATGTTTATCAGTTATTGACAAACATGTTTTTTACGAGGATATTTAGATGGAGAGGCAAAATGACTAGTTGAGGGAATAAATATAACTACAAATACATATACAACAACAAAGGATATTTTAAAATCGAAATATGGTAATAAGAATAAAATAACACAAACTCATCTAGATTATTTAGAAAACCTAATACCTATTAAAAATCCATCTCCATCAGCATTAAATGAAATATATATTGATTGTAATAGACGATTAAGAGCATTGGATGCCTTAGGCGAAAATACACAATCATACGGAAGAATTTTGGCTCCAAAAATACTCCATGCTTTTCCACATGATATATGTCGTAATAGGTCATTTGATAAGTCCCCGGCCTGACACATAGATAGCGCTACTAGAATTAAATCCATATGTTTTTTAGTTAGCCCTAACCCTCAAAAGATGCGTGTATAAATTTGACAGCTGTCGGAGCATTAATTTGTGAATTATAGCATTTTCAGTGAAGCAACTTTTGTTATTGTGAAAAAAAATGGATAAAAAGGAATTTCGCGTGTTGATAAAATATTGCTTTTTGAAGGGAAAAAATACAGTTGATGCAAAAACTTGGCTTGATGCCGAGTTTCCGGACACTGCCCCAGGAAAATCAACCGTCAAGGATTGGTATGCTAAGTTTCGACGTGGTGAAATGAGCACCGAAGACGGTGAACGCAGTGGACGCCCAAAAGAGGTTGTTACCGACGAAAACAATAAAAAAATCCCCAAAATGATTTTGAATGACCGTAAATTGAAATTGAATGAAATAGCAGACACTCTAAAGATATCAACTGAACGTGTACATCATGTCATTCACGAATATTTGGGTATGAGAAAGCTCTGTGCAAAGTGGGTGCCGCGCGAGCTCATTTTTGACCGAAAACAGCGACGAGTTGATGATTCGGAGCAGTGTTTGAAGATGATCCAGCGTAATAAACCCGAGTTTTTGCGTCGATGTGTGACATTGGATGAAACATGGCTCCATCATTTCACTCCGAAGTCCAATCGACAGTCATCCGAGTGGACTGCACACGATGAACCCGCTCCAAAGCGTTGGAAAACGCAACAGTCGGCTGGCAAGGTTATGGCGTCTGTATTTTGGGATGCGCATGGAATAATTTTCATTGACTACCTTGAAAAAGGAAGGACCATCAACAGCAACTATTGCATAGCGTTATTGGACCGTTTGAAGGACGAAATCGCCGAAAAACGGCCGCATTTGAAGAAAAAGAAAGTGCTGCTTCACCAAGACAATGCACCGTGTCACAAGTCAGTGAAAACGATGGCAAAAATCCATGAATTGGGCTTCGAATTGCTTCCTCATCCACCGTATTCTCCAGATCTGGCCCCTAGCGACTATTTCCTGTTCTCAGATCTCAAAAGAATGCTCGCTGGGAAGAAATTTTTGTCGAATGAAGAGGTGATCGCCGAAACTGAGGCCTATTTTGAAGCAAAGGACAAATCGTACTACAAAAATTTTTTTTATCGAAAAGTTGAAGGCTCACTATAATCAGTGTATCACCCTTGAAGGGAATAATGTTGAATAAAAGAAACTAATTTTGCCAAAAAAATGTGTTTTACTATGGTAGGTCGGGGACTTTTCAATTGACCTGTTAATTGGGTTGTATACACCAAACGTGAAAACATGGCTGAAGGCGACATTACAAAATTAATGAAATTTTTAGCCGAGGAAGTTGAGGGAGCAGTTGCTGCAAATAATATTAAAGGCTTACTAGTTTCATAAAATCCTCTTTAGAAAATTTCAATGTGCGTTCTAAACCAGTTATTAAAAGTAAAAAAAAAATTCACCCTTTCGCCCTTTCTGCGAAACTGCCGGACATTGACCTCATTGCAACTCTGTGATGGACGTAGACGCACGCATAAAGAAATTGAAGGCTACCAACAGATGTTTCCTGTGTAATAATCGTGGTCACGCCCCAAAAAATTGCTATTGTAAAGACAAATACTGCTGTCCCAAATGCAAGAAAAAACACCATGTATCAATATGTAAAACTCCAACTGGGGAGCAGTTCTCGACTGCATCTACAAACAAAATTGATATACTTAAGTCCAATTTTGTTCATTTGTAAACTGCGCGAGTTTTCATAACAGGGCCAACTGGGATTACAAAACTTACTCGTTGCCTTTTGGATGGTGTAAGTCAATGGAGCTTCGTCTCTTCTGATCTTTGAAACTTCCAGTTATTTCAACCAGACTTTTGGAACTTTAAGCATTCGAATCTCCCCCTAGTCTTAGCCAAACTCGAAGACAAGTTCAATTTCAGTTATCAAGCATCTGGGATAAATCTGAAGTCAATGTTATTGCATTCGAAAGCAACAATAAGTATGCATCACATTCGCCTCCACCAACTGACGCTTCACGCTTCGTGGAAAAAAAAACGACCGAAGCTTGGGGACCCAGATGATTCACTGTCGAACTTGCCAATTGAAATTTTAATCGGCTCTGATTTCTACTGGAATATCGTGAATTCTGAACCTCCAGTCAAGCTGTCGGATTCTTTGATCTTGGTCCCATCAATTTTTGAGTGTATACTTAGTGAACCTCGATCACTAGTAACAGTTTCCTTCATTCATATAGTTCATAATATTAATGTGGATACTTCTACTCAAGCATTGGACGATTGGATGGCAGATTCTGGAGCTTAGAAAGCATTGGCATACAACCAATTCAAGAGGAAAAAGAACTTGTAACTCTGAACTCTTGACTAACATCTATCAATCGTTAGAAATCATCTATGTTAGACGAGTAATAAAATTACCATAGAAACCAGAAGTTCAACTTTCATCCAACAATTATGAAGTGGCAATTCGACGTTTTAATTCTTTAACAAGAAAACTACTTACAGACACAGTTTTTAAACAAGAATATTCTGAAATCATGCAAGATTACATTGATAAAAAAAATAAGTTCAAATCGTATCACATAAAGCACACAATAAAGAACATTTGTTTTATCACCCCATCATGCAGTAAAGAAAATTGCAAATGCAGAAACCAAGTGTCGCATAGTTTTCGACGCATCTTCCCTTTCTCCAGGTCATCCATCTTTAAACGACGCTCTTGAAATTGGACCAAATCTACTTCCCGATATCATGGCTACGTTATTGAGATTTCGCCTTTCAAAAATAGCAACTTGGAAATTTATCGCTCCACGAGCGGCTTGGTGGGGAGGCTGGTGAGAACACCTGATAGGAATTATCTAACAATGTCTGCGAAAGGTACTCGGACGAGCACTTTTAGATGAGGAAAGTCTGACCGCTGTCCTTGTTGGAATAGAAGCCACTCTCAACTGCTGACCATTAGTCTACTAAAAGGGAAAAGACGACAGCTCTGCAGACTTAACACCAGCTCATTTCTGGACAGGACGGAAATTAACGGCCATTCCATCCAGTTCGGATAATGACACAAGGCTTAAGGGAATCTACAAGTTGCAGCTGGACTTACTCGACCGTTTTTGGAAAAAATTGTTAAATTAATAATTACTTCAACTGTGATCTTTTCATCAAGTTCGTAACCAGGACAGTCTCATTAACATCCGAGTTGGAGATATCGTTCTCCTGCAAGAAGATATCCGACCACGGCACATGTGGAAGAAGGCCAGATTGAAGAACCTACACCAGGGACGTGATGGGAAGATAAGATCCTGTGAATTAAGGGTTAATGATCGAAAGGTAACCCACCCGGTATCTCTAGTCATCCTCCTCGAGGTTGACCAGGGTGAGGAGGATGTAGGAAAGGAGACTATATCAAATATTTCTGTTTTGCAATTGGTAACAGCTATAAATAGTTAGTTATGTTTTGAGAAGAATAAAGTGACGTGTTGACACATTTCAATTTAATTTAATACCGACGAGTCTACACAGCTCATCGTTTAATATGCTTTTTTGTTGCTTGTTCAATTTCTTTGGGGACCTTATTTTTTGTAAGGTTTCCTTTCCTCTTTTTTTTTTTTGTTTTTTTGAGTTGAAAACGTAAATGTATGTTATTTAGAAATTAAAATCTTGTTGGATCGCATACAATCAAAATATATGAGTTTATTAGCACTACTCTTAAATCATAACATTCATGAGGAGGTTTAATAAATCCATAATCAGTACAAAGAATTTTGTTACTATATAAATAAATCATGAACGATTGTTGATCACAAAGGCATGCATACCACAAGTAGGATATCCCAATATCTATCTTCCATTCTTAAATTCAGAGATGGGTTCAAAAAATTGATATGCAGCTTTTTGCAATGCTTAATACCAAATTGGATTAAAAAAAAATTCAATGGTAAACATGGTGATTACACACTGAATGTATTGTAATTATAAATTTACGGTTATCAGGACGGAACGTGGTCACATGTGAGGCTGTTTTAATTGCCCAATGAACATAACACAGTCTGACAAACAAGTTGACGTCTTTTAACGATCACAATCGAAAATTAGTTTTTCAACTTAAAAAACAGAGCGCAAACGTGCCAGACAATAGTCTGAGAATAAATGTAACGCACATCATAATAGCTCAATAAATGTAGACGTCTTTAGCTATGGTTTCCGATGAAAGCGGAACCGTTATCTGTCTGCCGCATTATTGCGGTGGATGACGTCATTTATCTTCACATGGTCAAGTCTTTCCTAGAAAAGCATAGCATATCTTTTCTTCAAATGTTACAACTGTGGAAATAATCACACTGCTAATTATTCAGGTTGCTCCCAAAATCCATAAAATTTCAAATACCTTCCTCCTCCAACTATCAACTATTAGGAAGAAAGAAAAAACTGCCGGAATCAACAATAATCAAGTTCCCACCGACCAAACCTCCACACCAACCAACGTCGACAATAACAACTTTCCTTTTGCAAAAGATTTTAAAAACCTGTTTTATTTTTTCGATAAAAACAAAATCACTCAATCTTCCCAACTAATCAAATCTATAGGAGTTTTCTCAAATAAAAGCTAAGACTTTTTTTACAAAAATAGAAAATTCTATTTCAATTTTATCTGATATAATTATCTAGTGCCATCTATTGGAGTCTTCGTTGAGGATATGTGTCGATTTTATCTCACTATCTCTTCCTTCTTTTCTTTCTCAATGAAAAAAAAAAACTCTAAAAAACTGATGTAAGTGTAATTAATTCCTTAAGAAAATGATATTTGTTCGTCCCTAAACTGTTAGATGCCAGCCCTCTGTATTATGGCAGAGTCAGTTGCTTAGGTTGCTACAAAGTAAAAAAAAAAAATTAATATAAAAAAATTCATCTCATCTTGTAAATATTATTTCACCCCCACTTTTATTTACTTTCATCATATTCCCTGCTTTCTTCGTCCTTCTTTTTCTATTATATCATGGCAAGTCAAATATAGTTTTCCTTTTTATGGAATTTAAAATCACACAGAATAAAGTGTCCTAAGGATTGGTACTCGGGAATTATCCGATTGTTGTTGATAGCATACAATCGATTTACGTTCCACTCGCATGCAAAGCCCTTGAGGAAACCACGCTATATGGTTTACGTAAACAACGTTTCAGTGACGTCATCCGCCGCAATATTGTGGTCTCCAGATTCCTTCCAGTGATAGCTTTCCTTAACAGACGTATCTTACCGGCCATTTGCCGACAATGCGCAAGCACACTCACAAACATATATCAATGTCATCGACCAAAAAAGTCTGAAAAATGCCATAAAAATTTGACCTTTGGTCTGATTTTTATGACGCACCTGCATATTTCTACATTGAAACATTTGCTCTTAAGGCTCTCGTCTACCCGCCATTTTGATTTCATCAGCTTAATGTTAATCCTCTGGAATTTCGACTTGAATTCGCCCACCTTTATTATTTGATCTATTTGAATGCAATAAAGTGCATCTGAAAGAGCAAAAAATAATCAATACTTCTGTGGAATTACTTTTCTCCTCCGATTTTTAAAAATATTTGAAAATATTCTTTAAAGACCGGAAAACTCAAAAACGAATAATTAAAATAAGAATAAAAATATTTAAAAAAATCTTAGAAAAAAAAGTAATTCCTCAGAAGTATTGATTATTTTTTGCTATTTCAGATGCACTTTATTGCATTCAAATAGATCAAATAATAAAGATTTGAGAATTAAAGTAAAAATTATATGATTAACATTACGTCCACGAAATCAAAATGGCGAGTAGACGGGAGCCTTAAGGCTACCGTTCTCAAACCTTTACTATTTGATCTATTTGAATGCAATAAATTTTTTGGTCTTTCAGATGTAACAAAATGCATCTGAAAGAGGATAAATAATGAATGCTTCTGTAGAAGTACTTTTTTCCTCCAATTTTTAAAAATATTTTAAATATTTTTTAAAAACTTAAAACGCACAAGCAAATCATTAAAATAAGAATAAAAATATTTTTAAAAATTAGTGGGGAAAAGTAATTCCACAGAAGCCTTCCTTAATTTTTGCTCTTTCAAATGCATTTTATTGCATTCAAATAGATCAAGTAGTAAAGATATGAGAACGGTAGTTGAAATTCCAAAGCATTAAAATTCAGCTGACGAAATCAAAATGGCCGGTAGACGGGAGCCTTAATCTAGAATTCAAAACGAATAATCAGAGCAATCTTGAGTCAAAATTGGTTAACCTTTAGCAAAACACTCTGCTTGTTGGTATTTTTTAGTCAGAAGGTCTAAGAAAAAATTATGCTAACAATAATAATCAGAAGATATCCTGAGGCATCCTGGAAATTATTTTAGAAAAAATGAATGTGAAGTTGAAAAAATCATTTTAAACCAATACATTTTTAATATTTCACATTCTGTCAAGAAATTTAATAAGTGTCTGTTTGTTTGAAGAATATCTGATTAATTAAAAAATCGATATTACTACTACAATAATAATAACTTATTGAAATCAGTCAAGTGAACGATGCCTCTTTCGAACTAATTTTATCAGTAACATATATTGCGAAAGTTGTATTTAATGAAAATCAACAAACACTTTATTGACCTCTGTAGTAGAATATAACGATTTTTTTTAGATTAGAATTTGATATTCAAATGAAAGGTCCATTTCATGAAGTCGTCTAAATAAGAGTATAAGTATATTGTGCCTAAATTCAGTATATTTGCGCGCTCGAGTTCCATTAAGTTTGGTTTCAGCACAAATGTAATACATAGAAATGAATAACAAGTACTCGGTTTCTTTTTTTTCACTCGATTTTCTCACAAACAATAAATAATTAGAATTATTTCGGTTGTGTTTTTGATTCCATTTTCTTTTTCTAATTCATTGACCCTAATAGTTCATTTTGATGAAATATGGGTGTAGCACTTTATCAGCCATGTTGATTTCGTGAACGTAATGTTAATCCAATGAAATTTCTATTTCCCCCTTGAAACCTAGACTTTGGTATTTATTTCAGTGTAGTAAATTGTATTCTAAAGGACAAAAAATAATGAAGGTTAATGCGGAATTACTTTTCTTCTCCAAATTTTAAAAATATTTTTGCCTCTATTTTAATTAATAATATTTTCGGGTTTTCCATTCTGTAAAAAGATTTTTTAAAACATTAAAATCTAGAAAGATGTAATTCCACAGAAACTTTCATTATTTTTTCTTCTCTTTCTGATGCCCTTTCTTGCATTTAAATAAATACAATAGTCTAAGTTTGAGGAGGAAAGTAAAAATTCTATAAGTTTAACTTGCGTTCACGGATTTAAAATGGCTGATAAACGGGAGCCTTTAAAGGTATTGATATTATACCTCATGCTTAGAAGTCAATAATCAGTGTTCATTCTTCAAGTAATATTCAACTTTAAGGTGTTTTTTTCTTATTATTATTTCATGATATTTGGGTTTGATTTATAAATCGTTTTTATTGGAACCTTACTTGAGCTAAAATAACTGCACTTTAAAGGAATTTGATTTTTTTATAGATATTTCATACTAAGTTATATATATATATATATATATATATATATATATATATATTGATGAATTTAAAAGAAAAAGGGAAAAACAGACAACAGAAAAAAATAATTCGAGATAAAAACCAACGTTTTTATATGGTGGCAAAGTTTATTACAAAAATTATTGAAATATTAGTTAAAACTGGTCACAAATATCTAAATATTGCATTGTTAGGCGGGTAAGAACGGTTCCTAACATTTCAGAACTCTAGCTTGATGGGAAGTTGGTTAAATTAACGATAGAAAATTTGATGACACACTGATACACACACAGACAGACACACACCAAGTGAAATACATAAAAACATTAAAACTAACTAAAATTAATTAATTCATCCGGTAAATTAAATGGTTGGAATGCAGTTTAAACCCACCACCCTTGGCGACAAGAATTATTTGGCGGTATTTTGCCAAATGTGGCTACCCTGTTCCGTTTTACGGACTTAACGTTCAGCCAAAAAAATCGCCAAGTTTGGTGCCAATTTTTGAAATCGCGCCAAGTGGTTGAAATTAACTGCATTATTAAAGAAAATATTAGTTAAAACTTGTCGCAAATGTCTAAATATTGCATTGTTAGGCGAGTAAGAACGATTCCCAAAGTTTCAGAGCTCTAGCTTGATGGGAAGTTGGTTAAATTAACGATCGAAAATTTGATGACACATACACACTCACACACACACACCAAGTGAAATTCAGAAAAACGTTTTAAAAATGCGTGGGTATTATAACGAAAGACTGTAGCAAGCGGGATAGACTAAAAATCCGTCCTGAGTAAAACTCTTTAATTAAATATTAAGAAATTTTAAATCATATTTTTTTTTATAAATGTTAGAATATTTCAGACATGATATAAAGTAAACCTTGACTTCATTGATCAAACGTATATACTCATGTTGCTTAAGTCAGAAATTTAAAT
>BMAW01117186.1:53542-102123 GCA_019974015.1 Nephila pilipes | reverse complement strand
CACCACAATTATATTAATGTGCTTAATTATTGGCCAAGTTGCAGAATGTTTTAAAAATTTAGGAAAAACTAAATTATCTAAACCAGAAACTATTAAATTTATGATTAAGTTTTTTATAAAGGCTAGACCACATGACTTTTTAAAATTGAATTTATGAGACGTTTTACGCTACTTCGATTAAATATATTTGGTACCCCGTCTAGTCATTTTGATTTCGTGGACGTAAGGTTAATCCATGATTTTGACTTAATTTCAAGATTCTTGTTATTTTGGTTCTATTTGAATGCAATAAAGTGCATCTGAAAGAGAAAAATAATCTATGCTCGTGGAATTACTTTTTCCTCCGATTCTTAAAAAAAATATTTATTCTTATTTTAATCATTCGTTTTGAGTTTTCTGGTCTTTTTTAAAAATTTCAAATATTTTTTAAAAAATCGGAGAAAAAAAGTAATTCCACTACAGAAACATAGGATTATTTTTTTCTCTTCAGATGCACTAGCTGTTAAATAGAACAACAAATAAGCCAAAGATATGAGAATTCAAGTCGAAATTCATAGGGAGTCACATTGTCCGTGAAATCAAAATGGCGTTTGACGGGAGTTTTTTATATCTTTCAGCCTAATTAATATTTGATTGTAGAGACAAAGACCTAGAATTTTCGATTTCTGAATTATCTTTATTATTTAGTTTTGACGCAATAAAAGATCTAAAGAGGAAAAAATAATCAATGCTCATGGAATTACTTTTTTTCATCCGAATTTTTAAAAAAAATATTTAAAATTATTCTTTAAGACGGCGACAACTTTCAAAAACAATCAATAAAGTAAGAATAAAAAATAGTTTTAAAATCTTAGGGAAAATATTCAACTGCAATTAGTTGTTGTGCATCTTCCAAATGCATTTTTGCATTTCAATAGATAAATAATAAGAAGATACTGAGAACAAAAATCAAAATTCCATGGATTAACGTACGTCCACGAAAATCAAAGGCGGGCTGAGGAGCTTAATATCATATTTCTCGAAAATAATAAAATGAAAATAAATGTTGCCAGTGTATACATACCACCGGCGTATAACACTACAATCACTAAACGTATTGGTGGCGAGAAAAGAAATTGATGTAACCCCGTGTTCATATATAGGTGAGGTCAGGAGCGCCTCTATCGAAATGTACTCTGTGAAGAGGACAGAGCAATCAACTGAACTCCAAAGTACAACAAGGTCAGCTTTTTACCCATTTTGTCCATTGAGAAAAGCAGGTCCGTAGCCAGTTCTAAGATGTTGGTCGGGAATTGGATTTGACAGAACGAACGAGATAAAATGTACTCTTAAATCTATTATTTCTTCAACTTTCAGAGTAATTTGGAATTAAACTTTATTTATGAATACTATTACAGAGAAAGTTGATGTTTATTTTTTTTCCAGAGCAAGTTCTGCTCTGTTTTCAATGACGAGTAATAAACTTAATATTTTTATGTTAACATCTTGGCTGTCTTTCTTTACGGATCGGAGTGAAGTGAAGTGAAAGTAGGTTTTAATGGCGCAAGAGCCAAAGTAGGCTATGCTGCGTCAAACACTTGTTAAAATCTATTAAAAAGTAACGGCCTTAAAAACTCAAGATAAACACAAATAACACACAAAAGATAAAAAGTTAAAATTTAAATGTGGTGTAAAAGACCAATATGTCGTAAAAAGGCAAATAAATTATGGTGGGGGTTTCCCCCACCAAGTCAGATAGATTTAAAACAGATGAATGAAAAAAAGTCCGGCGATGATGATCAAACACCGGACAGTCAATTAAAATGTGATGAATAGAGTAAGGGACATGACAGGAAGGACACTCGGGAGCATCTTCTCCAAACAAAAGATGTTTGTGAGTAAATCGAATACGTCCAATGCGAAGGCGAGTCAATCTGACATCAGCTCTTCGCATTGGAAAAACAGGCCATTCTCCAATGATCGGCTTCACCGAGTGTAATTTGTTATTTATCTGAAGACTCCACGATTCCTGCCATGTTTGATGAATGAGCATTAAAATATGACGTCGAATGTCCTCAAATGGGACTGCGAGCTGCAGAGGATTTGTTGCCGAACGTGCTGCCGAGTCCGCTTGTTCATTGCCTAAAATACCTATATGACTAGGTATCCAGCAGAATTTTATTATATAACCCCTGCTATATAGCTGGCAAATATTATCAGCAATGTCAACCACAATAGGATGACTTCGATCGTCAAGATGTACCAATGTTTCCAGGACGCTCTTGCTGTCAGTATATATGACGAACTTTCGAGAACTGGACCTGTCGACTAATCTAAGGGCACAGTAAATGGCGACTGCTACGGCAGTGTAGACACTGCAGGAAGAGTCGAGCCGGTAACTGTGCCTGATGTCATTTGAAACGACACCACAGCCGACATATCCAGTTCCTTTCGATCCGTCCGTATAAATTGGAATAAAATCCGCATACTGACAGCGATGGAAGGCAAAGATACTCTGGAAAACAATGGGACATGTGGTGCTCTTGCTGTATGAAGCAAAGGGGTTATGATATATAAATCTTGGCATATTCCAAGGTGGAAATTTAATAAAATTTCGTTGCTGAACATCCAAGTCATGTAGGCCGAGTTCCTCGATGAATACCTTCACCCTCTCAGAAAAAGGCCGGATGAAGGAAGGACGAGCACTGTACAGTCTCCTTAAAGACTGGCTGATAGTGATATTCTGTAATGGGTGAGATGGGAGAGAAGACATCTTGAAATGATAATAGAGCGACATTTTCAGGCGCCGCAAAGCCAAAGGTAGCTGGTTACAGAAGACATAGAGACTCTGCACAGGTGACGTTCGGAACGCACCACAGCAGATTCTCAGAGCATTATGGTGGACTGGGTCAAGCTTCCGCAAGGTAGTTTTGCAAGCAGATCCGTAGACGATACATCCGTAGTCGATCCGAGACAGAATCACCGACTGATACACTCGGAGTAAAGAAATTCGATCCGCTCCCCAAGAGGTGTTGGACAACACCTTCAAGATGTTGAGGGATCTCTCACACCTCTTCCGCAAATGTAAAATGTGCGGAAGGAAAGTGAGTTTGCGGTCGAAAATTACTCCGAGGAAGCGGACGTCAGGGACGACCGGAATAGATGTATCACGGATGCGAATGTCAGGATCAGGGTGGAGACCCTGTTTCCTACAAAAATGCACGCAACTACACTTGCTGGCAGAAATACTATGTCCATTAAGGTCACACCATGTAACCAAGTTATTTACAGCGGCCTGAAGTCGCAGCTCGATTAGATGCATGGACGATCCTTCGCAGGAAATCTGCAGATCGTCGACATACAATGATCCGTGAACAGATGGCTGAAGTTTTAAAAGAATTGGTGACAGGTGACAAATGAAGAGTCGGACTTAAAATACTTCCCTGAGGAACTCCTTCAAATTGTGTAAAAGAAGATGATAATACATTACCGACACGAGATCAGAGAAGAAGAGATAATACATTACCGACGTTAAAAGATCTAAAGGATAAAAACGTTTGGATAAAAAGAGGCAAATTGCTTCTCAGACCATAACCGTGTAAAGTGCACAGTATCCCATAGCGTTAAATACGGTCATATGCCTTTTCGATATCAAAGAAAATAGAAACCAAATGATTCCTCCGTACGAAAGCAGAACGAATCTGACTTTCGAGTAGAAGGATGTTATCTACTGTGGATCTTCCTTTACGAAAGCCACTCTGAAACGGAGGAATGCATTGATCTTTTTCCAATTGATAAACGAGACGAGCATTGACCATACGTTCAAGGGTCTTACAGAGGCAACTCGTCAGAGCGATAGGCCTATAGTGGAGAGGGTTCTTTGGATCCTTACCAGGCTTCAAGATAGGAATAACGATTGCTTCCTGCCACTGACTATGAAACACATGTTCCCTCCATATTCGGTTGAATAGGAAAAGGAGACTGACAAGTGAATCCTCGTTCAAGTGGCGAAGCATATCGTATGTTTTACCATCAGAGCCTGGACTGGTATTGTTAGCCAAGTACAGAGCCTTTCTCAATTCCCACATGTCAAAGTCACAGTTATAAGGGAGTAGTTGCCGACACCTGAAGTTGATAGGCGTCTGCTCAGTACGATTCTTAGTCGCTAAAAATGTAGCGCTATATGAATCGGAGCTTGACACACTAGCAAAAGAGTGGCCAATGACATCGGCCACTTCGACAGGTGAAGAATGCACAGCATTTGCAGTTTCCAGTATCGGGATGGAAAATTCCCGTTACAGGGAGTTTGCAGCTCTTACCTTTCTCCGTAACTGTTGACTTGAGATAAACGATGTGATGGAAGAGACATACCTGATCCAAGATTCTCCCTGACCATGTCGCCTTACTCTGCGAGCAAGCGCCTTTGCCCTTTTAAAGGCTATGAGATTCTCTGTTGTGGGATATCGTCTGAAGATACCCCACATTTTCCTTTGTTCCCGGTAGGATGAGTGACATTCCTTATTCCACCATGGTTTACTGATCTTCCTCTGTGATGTTCCACTCTTCGGTATCGCTGCATCAGCAGCGTCCACGATAGAGGTAGTGACATTTCGGACAGAGCTATTAATATCCTGATCTTGAACCATTGTACCGGTAATAACTGCTAACCGTGTGAATAAATCCCAATCAGCCCGGTTGAAGTGGTAAGTGGGGGGGAGGACGAAATCGCACCCCACTACCATGAACCTGGGAGATCAGGAGAGGAAAATGATCACTATTATAGAGATCATTAAGAACCTCTAAATTCAGCGACGGTAGCAGTGTTGGTGAACAAATGGCTAGATGAAGGGAATGAAAAGTCCTAGTGGGAGCATGGAAATACGTCTTCTGGTCGGTGTTCAGCAGATAGAGACTGTGATCAAAGATAAATTGCTCAACCTGCCGACCGCGAGAATTTGTACCATCATACCCCCACTGAGGGCTGTGTCCATTAAAGTCACCTAGCAGAAGGAAGGGAGCTGGTAACTGATCGACTAGTAGGTCTAAATCCATTTGAGACACAACATCGTTAGGTGGCAAGTAAACGCAGCAGACTGTGATTAAAGTGCGAATATGAATTCGCATAGCCACAGCCTGCAACGATGTGGTCAGTGTAATGACGTTATGAGGACAGTTCTGGGATGTCAGGATGCAAACACCTCCCGAAGAAGATGCTGCTGCATCAACATCCCGTCGTACACAATGATATCCACGCACTCGGGTTGTCATCTTACTCTTCAGAAAAGTTTCCTGAAGAGCAACACAGACAGGTTGGTGCGTAGATAGTATGGATTTGAGATCCTCTAGTCCGGGTCGTAAACCGCGGCAGTTCCAGGAAACAAAGGCCATTAAAAGTTCGCACTTGAAGTTGAGGGTCTTGGTTCTAGGGCCCCCACGGTATCATAGTCTTCAGGTGACGGATGGAGATCCACCGTATCACCTTCAGTAGAGTCAAAGACTCTAGTTTTTTTTTGCGAGGAACGCTATTCTTCGCAGCAGTTTTTAATTTTAATCTCTGCATGGCCTTCGACCTAGCCAAAGGCCTGTCTGCTGAGCCTTCGCAGAGGAAGGGTTCTTTGAAATATTAACCTTTTTTTTGGTGTCAATGTTGATGAGGTAGACTGTTTGGTAGGAACTGGTTCAGGAAATTGAGTTGATTTCGAAAATTTAGTTATCTGCGTGGCGGTAGAGTAGTTTTTCCCTGGTACAGGAAGCGACTATACGGCGAGCCTCAGGGTACGGTACATTTTGAAGTGTCTTGACTGTGGTAGTTTCTTCCTCCTCAGCCCATTTAGGGAAAGAGCGAGAATATGCAGGGTGGTTGCCCTGACAATTGATGCACGCCTCTGCAGCGCTACAGGAAGCACTTTCGTGTCCCGCAGCTGAACAGCGAGCGCAAGTCAATTGTCCCCTGCATGCATTCTTTGAATGTCCAAATCGCTGACAATTAAAACACCGTAGAGGGTTCGGAATGTATGGTCGGACAGGAAGTCTCAGATATGCGGCCTGAATAGTCTGTGGCAGGGTAGGAGTTGAAAAGGTCAAGATGAGGTGCTTAGTATTAAGCACCTTACCATCTCGCCTAATCGTTATCCTCCGAACACCACAAACTAGTTGGTCTTGCAAATTTTCTAAGATCTCCTGTTCCGACACATTAGCCAAATCAGTCGAAGAAATGACACCACGAGAGAAATTGAGGTTATTATGTGGAGATGTTGTGACTGTGTAAGGGCCTAAGGTCTTCATAGCCGAAACAAGCTTTGCTTGTTTAGCATTATTCGCCTCAATCAGAAGATCACCACATCGCAGTTTCTTAATTTCCTTCACCGTTCCTACCATACCTTGAATCCCTTTTTGAATCAAAAAGCGTGATATGGTGGTAAAGGTTTCATTTTCTCTTTTAATGACAAAAAAACGTAAATTACTGTTGGATAGAACATTTGTTGCTACCTCCATGGAGGTAGATGTGGTTGATGGAATAAGGCCTCCATTGGGGCACAAAGATTTTGGATCCATAGGAGTTTTTTTTAGGTTCACTGCAGTGCTCCTCCACCCACCATAGGAGTCCAACAAGGGGAGGCAGCCCGCCGGTCATCTGGCAATTGCCAGGCACGGCACTTACCCCAGAGGTGGCACTGGAGTATAGTATTACAGCTTCGGGGTGTGGATCCGTCGGTTCACCCGAGGCACCCCTAACTGCAATACTAACCCTACAGCAACGTCGTTGGGGTTCGAGAAGAACCCCTCAGAAGCGATCAACAGCTGATTGACAGGAGCGGGCTCACTCCTGCCCCCGTCTACGGAGAAGTATGGGCCAAAGGGAACGCAACAGGATCCCCAGACTCCACTTTCCCCCTGGCACGGGTCGCCGCACACGGCAAACATGCGGGTCAGGTCAAATAATAACTTGAACTGACATTGATAGTACTAAATGAAATTTTTTATTTTAAAAAACTCAACAGAATAAATATAAAAGTAAATACAGAAAGTAAAGAACAAAAAAAAAAAAAATGAACACAAAATCATTCCCAAACAGAAATAAAAAGAACTACATTAAAAATCTGTAAATAAATATTTAACCAAACAAAGATTTTTTTTTGTCTTTCTTTCTTTTCAGTTTTATTTTCCACTAGGGTATCTCGGGAACGTGGCCTCCCGTACTCACCCGAAGATGAGCCCCTGAGAGGAAGAAAGGAAAAACAGATGCCAATTTGACAAGGAGGGTCGAAAATAAGAGAAGGATCGCTAGGGTATCCCGGGGGCGCGTCACCCGTGCTTAAAAGACAGTAAACCCCATGGGAAAGGTCACTCAGGTTCGTGAAGCCCGTACTTACCTGAAGTAGGAAAGCCCCTGAGGGCTCTTTACGGACCGGGCGTACACTGCACTCTGCTACAATGTTGCATATCCGTCAGGAACGGACGCGATTATAAATATTACACACCTTATGCTTTTTCAATATTTTTTAATCAATGCTGAAGTTATATTCGAATTCTTTTTAAGCTACAGAATTTTTCAAATTTTGACTATACTCCGAATTTTTAAAAACAAAATCTCATTCTGTTCTTAGCATATATATATTAAACACCTTTAATTCTATTTTCAATAAGCTTTGAAAAAAAAGGAAAATAAAATATGTGAGATAACATACTGAATTTTAACAAAAACATCCCCTTTAATGAATTAAATTTAGAATTTTACAAAACCCAACTTTTGATGTGTTTAATATCAAAAACAATCTTTCCATATATTTCTAGACTAAATGACAACATTTAAAATCAAGTTAAGATTAAAATATTTTTTAGAAATTTCATATCACGATAAAGTTTTATGAAATTTTCAAATTTATATCGCAAGTGAATAGTCAATGTTTTGATTGTAAGAACACTTCAACATTAATTTCTTTTCAACAGTTTTATGGATTGGAAAATTGTGCAATTTAAAGAAAACTAAAATTATTATCGAATGTATTATTTTTTTGTATGAATCAAAATAAGAGTGGATGGCAAATAGAAATAATGCATTTTATATTAAAAATGTTAGTGGAAGCTGTAAAAGTCATTTTTTAAAAAAACATTTAATTAAGATGCAAAAACTGAACAATATTATTTCAAAATTATATTAGAGATTAAACTTTTTGTTCACAGATCGATAACTAAATGATAGGCTTGTAATGAAGGCAAATTCTATTATTTAACTTTCACACAGAATATTAATAATAAACACTTAAAACAGAATGAACGATGAGTAGAGGCTGAATTTTAAGATTAAAATCATGACAGTAATGGAATATGAAATTAAAAAAAAAAAAAAAAAAAAATGAATAATTGCAATGAAAGAATGAATGCATAGTAAAAGAAATGTCTATAAAATATTACAAAATTTCATGCAATGAAAAATTTAAAAAATGGCAAAAACATTGCAGTTTTTATAGTGAATGTAATTCCATAAAGCAAAATATATACAATTTGAACTTATGGAAGACTGATCTGTTTGCTTTATTTTGTGTTGTACCTTTACCATCTAGAACAAGACATACAAAATTAATTAATCTGTTTGAGTCAATTCTACATCAAGAGTAGAAATTTTTTTTTGCTCCTTAATCATACCATTTATGTTTTTTCACAACCACATATTCAATTAGTTTTAATATATTACAGTTTATAAGGAGAGAAAAATTCCTTTGACATGACAGGTATATCTAGATATTAGTAAAAAATTATAGGTCCTTCTACAGTCAATTAAAAAAAAAATTACAGTTGAATTAATGTTGACTAAATAATTTATAATCCTTTGAGTTAATATCGAAAATTTAAAATGGAATCAAAACGATTCTTGTTCATTCAAGTTTTATATTCTTCTTGTGCTAAAATTTTTTTTTCCTCATGAAGAGAAAAAATGATTCCATCAAAATAAATTCCTGAAAAAAGAATATAAAAGTCTTTGCTCAGTGAAAAAGTGCCCCTGGAAAGAGGCACCCTTTTATGTAGAATTGACATGCCTGAAGATGACAGGGATGCATCGCTTTAGAAGATGCTCCTTCCATTATTCCCCCAATGATTTCACAGGAATATTTTTTTGGAAAAAAATTACTGGAGGAAATTCTTTTTTTTTCAGACAGTGATCGAGTCTGAGTGCCTAAAAAAGTTTTCAAAAAATATTCATCTCTGCACATCACCCCTTGGCAGAGTTAAATTGTCTTTGATAAGGTAGTTTGGGCTTTTGCAAACAAATAGTGCAACATTTACTGTTGAAAGCTGATTTTCAGCTATGAAAAAAAAAAAAAAAAAATGCTTAAGAAACAGTTTATCTAAAATGCGTTTAAATGAACTTGGGTATACATTTATAAAAATATATCTGTTAGTGAAGAAGTTTTAAATAAGTTTTCAAAAATAAAAATGGAGAATAAATATAACTTTGTAAAAACCAATATGGATAGAATTTTTCATTGCATTATACTTGTACCTTCTTAACATTTTTTTTAAAATCGTGATCATTTTTTCAGTTATTAAATGATTTTTATCAAATTTTCAATGATATTGGATTCCACTGAATATTCTAAGAAGGAATTTTTGTTCTCATGGTACATTTATTTTTGTAATATTTATAACGATAAAATTATATCAATTCCTTAAGTGCTTTAAATAGTGGAAATAATATTGATATAGCATATACTATTTAGCTTTTATCAAGTGGTAATTATGAACTAAAGAAATTGCTTCTCTCAGAGCACTGACGACATGCAACCCCCCCCAATTAATTTCTGGATATATCACCGATATTACATAAATATACTATTACCTTTCACAGATATACGTCTAATGTTCTTCTGATCAAGACCAACTCCTTTTTTCCTATGAAAAAATAATAAAATCCTTAAAAAAACAGAGGTACTTATTTTATATGATCCTGAATGATTTTACTGCATCACACCTGTGTAAAAGATTTTGTACAAGGAAACCATCATTTCACAAAATAAATTTCAAAACACATTTTAAAAATTATCATTAGAAAGAGAGCAGTTTTCTCTTCTGATTTATTTCCCCAATGTTCAGCAGTGAAGTATTGATATTGATATTAACTGATCAACAGAAGGAGTCAATACTTACAAAACATGCTAACCATAATATTTCCGAAAATTTTAGATTTCTTGAAAATAAATTTGCAGTATAATTATGCACAAACATATCTATTACAAAAAAAAAAAAAAAAAAAAAAAACCCACCTCATATTTAGATTCCAAAATAAGGAAAACTTTTTTTCACTAACATACAGTAGTTTTACACACCATTGTCTGGAGGTAATTCAAAGAGTAGTATTCAGATATAAAGCAAAATAAAAATTGAAGCATTAGAACAAGTAATTTTAGTTTAATTTCTATTAACGTCACACTAGAAGCAACACGAGGGCTATTGGCGACGGACCTCGTAATTTTGAACCTCTAGTATCACTCGGTCAAATGACAAGGACGATACCTGAGCTGGCACCCCATTCTCCTAACTTCCACACCACGCCAACAGGAGGACTTTGGGCCCCAACAGATTTAATGTGCATTCGCCTCGGCTACATGGCGGGTCTTTGGTAGCCAAGGATCGAACCTGCGACTGAATGAAAACCGCCGGTCATGAATCCGAAACCATGACCACTAGGCTACTGCGGCCATTTGAACAAGTAAACCAACTTACAGTTTTTATTTTTAAACCTGTGATACAAGAAGCACAGGAGTTGATGAGAATCAGCCAAGGAGGATTGTTTATTTTTGTTGCACTTGGAAGCAACATTAGGGCAATTGGCAACAGACCTTGCAATTCTGAGCCTCAGTCAAGAAATGAGGATGACACCTGAACTGGCAACCCACTCCCCAAACACCCCCAACCTCCCAACATGACATTGCACCGCCACAGATTTAAAGTGCATCAGCCTCACTGTATGATGGGTCTTTAGTGGCACCATGATTCAACTGGAAACAACATTGGTCATTGACCATTTGATTACCACAACCACATAAACAAGAGATGGGGCATCCTGACGAAGAAAAAAACCAAAATTCTTCTTACAATATTAAGACCTGCGTGCATAAGAAATCATTAAAAAGTAAAAACAAAAGTCCAATTTAATTTTAAAACTATTTCAAGTTGGTTGGTTATAAGAAAGTAATGAATATTTGACATGGCTGTGCATAACACTTTCTATTCATTAATAACAAAGTTCTAGGATTTAATTATTTTCATCACCAAGTAATTATTAAAAATGAATATCTGTGATCTAAACATAATGTGAAGGAAAGGAGAAAAAGATAAATATAAAATATTTCAGTTTATGTGAGAAATACAATTTTTTAAATGTTTTTTTCATTAAAATTTATCTCAATGTATTAATGTAGTTAAGCTTCCTTTTGCTTTATCTTGATGTGAAAGATTAATATTTTAATAGGGATCACTCCAGAAAAAAATTGTGGGATATATACAACCAATGTCCTATTAATTTAACTATGCATTTATAATAGATAACAGAATAATTTAAATATTTTATAACTATTAATAAAATTTACAATGTCATGAAAGAGAAATTCCTATATGCTATCTCAAACTCATTTTTTGTTAAACCCTTTCACTACTGAATGAAATTGTGTCTTTTTCTAAATTAAAATGCCACATTTTCCTAACTTTTACGCAATGCTTTTTTAAGATCTAGAATGAAACATGATTACAATTCAAAATATCAAGGAAACTTAAATTGAAAGTTAAAATTACTAGAGATCAAATACAGAAATGTACAGGAAAATAGAATTTAATACCAATTATAATTATAAAAACCCCTTTCGTGGGGTTTAAAAAAAAAAAACTTTTTTTTCAGCAAAATTACTATAACAAATTAAAATACAATGTTGTTGATTAATCTTATTGTTAATACTTACGCAAGATTTTCAACAGCACCATTATTTTAGCAAGTAGTTATTTGCAACATTTTTTACAGGTATGTATTAAATTTTAATGATTTAAAACATGAAGAAAACATTGAATTTGTCTAAGTATGCATACAAAGAAATTTATAATACATCATATAAACATGAAATTTTGGTTCATTAACTCAAAATGCTGATCAAAATACACAATATGTTACATTCAAGATTTTTACTAATAGTTAATTTTCAACCACATAGCTTTTTGTCAAATAGATTAGATATAAATATTTTAATAAGATAGTAAAAACAGACTTTTCCTACTGACATTTAAAGTTTATAATAGCAAACAAACTTGAAAATCAAATCCAATTGAGCAAAATTATTTTTTTCAAAACAGCTGGCAAATCACAGTAACCTTCAAAATTGTTTAAGAGAAGTAGATTGAAAGCTGCAAATTGCACCAGTAACTTCTTGAATCACAGAGATCTTTTTAGGCATACAAAAATACTATTTGTTTTGTAAGCTATTAATCTTTTGCATTTCTTGCTGAGACTGGGCAATGTCACACAAAACTTTACGAATTTGATTAAGTAAATACTCTCCTTTGGCAACATTCTCTTCAAGCCTTCGAGCAGCTTCTTGATTTTCACTATCTAAGCATCTAATACTTGATTCTTGAAGTTCAGGAAATGATTCTTCACTTGGCAAACTTTCAATTAAAACATCAATGTCTTTAGCAGTTTTACAAATTAAAGTAGCAAACATTTGACAATAATCTTCAGGTGGTTGAGGTGGCTTGGGCCCCACTCTGTCGAATTCAGGAAAAATACTAGGAGGAGCACATTGCTGCAAAACACCTATACTGTTGCAAATATTTTCTGCTTGTGCATTCACAGCATCTTGAAGTTGAGATAGGCGATCAGCCATGTTTTAGAAATAAATTAAATATGTTTATAAATATTTTGGTCTCACTAACTTTACGTAAATAAACTACAAGAGCATTTATCTAACTCTCAAGTCACTCTTGTAAATTTCTTGTTATATTTTATTGTAACGATTCTATAACCTCTTCCTTTAGGTAGATTAACCAATGACTGCGTAATTCAACTAGATTAAAAATGAAATTATTCTTTAAAGTCTTTTAAATGTAACTACATAATGTACTGAAATCGAATCAATTTCACCGGTTCATGCACACTTCACGTTAAAAATTATTATGAATTAAAAATTGAATCCGGTTCCGTTGCTTGTTATGAAATCTCTGATGCCAAAACATTTAGTAAAATAAATATTATCAAAGAGGATGCTAATGGCAACAACAATAGCATATTTTACGAGGTTCATAATTTAAAGTTATAAATTTTATTCCCACATCAGAATTACTGTTTTGAGAATCTTTAATTGAATTGGTGTGTGAGGAGTGGAGGTGAAGAATCAGGGAGCGTGTCAAAAAACTGACGAGTTTTTTCTTCGCTCTCTGAGACTTAGAGGGAGAGTTCTTTTTTTTCTTTAAATTTACTTAAATTTAATAAGTTATGGTCAATTATAAATTTATTGTCACTTCAGATTTGATTGGAAAACAGTTTTTCAGTATATATTATTCAGTTTAAATATTATTCTCCGAAAATACATTAAAAAGTATTAAAAGTTAACTTAAAAAATGATTATTTTAATTAGTTAAAGATAATACTCAATTTTTATATGTAACTCTTTCATATTTCTGGCTATATACAAATTATTTTTTCAAATGCTGCAACACTTCATCTACTTTACTAACTTGAGAGAAGGAATTCAGCTTAACGTTGACAAAATACGCACAGCTGGATTTATTAGGCAATGAAATATACCATGCGGTTTACATTCAATGGGTTGATAGAATGTTTTGTTTCATGATTGATATTCCTTTAAATTCTTGTAATTAGATTTCGGAAAGTTTAAAATTATGGCAAGCTCAGGGAGTGGGAATTCAACTGTTTGGAATATTTTAGAAAGGTTTGAAAACAGTCTGGATCTTGCTCGGCAACAATTATTAGGTGAAGTATTATTTCATTATTAATATTTTTAAAAATGTTATTCTTATAAATGGTTCGTAATGCTTTTAAGTAATTGTGATACTTTTTTGTTACTAAAATGAATTTCGGGAACTTTTTAAGACATTATTACTTGTTTGAATAATTTTGTTTTCCAACTTTAAAAGTGCTTATTGTTTTTTCTGTAGAAGACCCTCCAGATCGAGAAAATGTTAATTTTGATATGAATAACTTTTGGACTAACTTCAGTAAGTTTTATTTTATTCATTTAATGTTACTAATTTTAGTCATAGACTTAAAATTGTGGTTTCTCCAAATTGGAAACTTGGATTTTCATTGCCTTACTAGATTGAACTATCAGCATGGTACTCCATTATAGGTACAGTATCGCATGTTGTCACTTTAAAAATAAAGAGAGAGCATTATTACTGTTACTTAGAGGATTCTGATGTATTGAAAAATTTGGTATTTACTTATATGAATCAAATCTTTAATCTATCGCAGCTAAGAATCAAAATTTGCAGAATATTTATACCAAATGTATGGTGAGCAGCTAGCTTTCAAGATTTTTGCCAAAAAATAAAATTTAACTAGGTGAAAATTATGCTGCATCTATTTAGTTGCAATATTTTAAATATCTCGAATAATGTTGAAAATAAATTTTAAAAGAAATTAAAAAACTTACCTTAATTTTTTTTTTCATTGCTTGCTTTTAGCCTGTATGCCAAAGGGAAACTATTTATGAAGGACCTTAAAATGACCTTCCTTTCTCTGATACCATATACATTCCATTTAAGATTCAAATGAATTCTGTGTTATTTATTTAATTATATTTTTTACATGTAAAATCTCACTAGCCTCCTTTCTATAACATTCATTCATGTTCCCATTTCTGAGTTGTTTAAAATGATAAAATATATGATACTGAAAGTGCTGATCTTGCACTTTCCCTATGATCTACTCCTTTCCCCACTTCCCTACAACATATTATGAAAGCTACAGTTTTTAAAGATTTTTATATAAATAAAGCAATCTTTTTCATCAAATTTGGTAAAGTTCGTTTTGTCCTATCTTCAACAATTAATTTTTTTTATTGTAAATATAAATTTTTGGTTCAAATCGGGAATAGGGTGTCCCCTAGGCAATTGGCAACTTTTGGGAGCGATAATTGGCAATTTAGATCATGGTAACCCTAAGCATACTCAATGCAAGTCATGTACGTTTGGCAACCTATCTAGGAAGTCGCCAAGTTTCATCGCCAATCTCCTAGGGGACACCCTATTCCCGATTTGAACCAAATTTTCTAATCTCTCATTTACCTCTGTTGTGTTTACTCTTGTTGAGTTTGCGTGTATTGATCCTCATAGTTATTCCAAATTTATCTTTTCATAACTTTATTTAATTACAATTTCTATAACCATTTCATAGGAAAAGTTGTTCCAGTCAACAGCGTAAACTCCCAACACATGATCATATAAGTAAATCTAGCCATCATTGTCTTTTCATCTAGAAATACATTATCAACGAAATATCATTCAATTTTGTTTCATCAAATGACGCACTTTTCCTAAAAGAAATTTTCATGTAATGCTTTATATTTTCATCTGAATGGTAAACCTAATTACATCTGTTAATTAACCATTTGAGTCCCTAGAAGCATGATTGGGCTGTTCAGTTTTTATGTTGAGAAAACCCAGCACATTTTAAACGCTGTAGACCACTGATATTTTGCCATCGACTGTCGAAGTCTTACAAATCTTATATGTGCAGAAAGAAACAAATCTTATTGAAGAAATTGCAATAAAAAAACGAAAACAAATCTTATATGTGCAGAACACATAAAATTGAAGAAGCACTATCGCACTACTTGGGTCTTTTCATTCCCATGTAGATAAAGCCCGTTTGTGCTGTTCAAGATTCTTCGACAGTTTTTTCAAAACCCTGTGGGATTCTTACGGTTAAATCTTTGAATTATGGACATTTTCTCGCTACTGGTTGAACATCTGTTTCCAAATCTACCCTTGATTAGTGTGGTCTTAAAAGTGCATTTTTAATTAATGCATATTAAATTTTGATATTATTTGAAATATGTGAAGTAAGTTATAATTAGTAAGCCAATTTTAACAACACAAACATTTGGAGTCATTAGATTGGTTGGAATACAGTTTAGTCCACACCCCTGAAGGACAAATATTTTTTCAAGATAAATTCCCAAATGTGTCAACCTTTGCTTTTCTATTTAAATATGAATATTATATATGACACCCTAAACTTTTTACTTCTCTATTGCTAGTTAAGTGCTCTTCATTGGTTAGAAATACAACACATGTACAGGTTTCACGAGGGGGAAAAAAACCTTCTGAAGGTTTTTTTTGTGTGTGCTTGTGTCTGAAATAGATTTGAAATTTTGCCAGTTAAGGATAATGATGAAGGCGACTGAATTAGGTGTGCATTTTTTTTTTCTGTTATTTTTTGTGTTTTGTGTGATGAATAGTATTGCTAGAAGAAAGATGGAGATTTGTTTAATATGTTTGTGAATAGTTAGAAATTCTATTTGCTGAGAAATAATATTTTATACCATGCTATAAGAATACTTATATATATTTGTGTGTATGTATATATATGTGTATAAATGTGTATATGTATATGTGTACATATATATACATATGCATATATATTGAACTTGAAACTTGTTATGGAAGAAAATTTTGTTATATATTCAATATATGAATAATAATACCAAGATAAAGTTGAAAAGTATATGTTTTGTATGGTAAAAAAAAATCCTTAGGAATTTTTGTCGTGAGAATTACTCTCGTGTATTCTAAAAGTAATAAGCTTGTATTTTTAAATTTTTTTCTATGAATTTAAAATTGTGTAAAAAATATGGTTTATTGATATATTTGATATCAAAGATACATTAGTATTTAATAAAGTTATATTGATGTATAAATTTTTTTAAAAATTCAACTGCTGTCTTTAGGAAAAAGAAACATTAAAACTTCGATTGTATTTAATGATCGACAATTTTATGATTATTCATTGCAAGTTGTATGTATTTCTCTTTGAAGGAATTAAAAGTTATTTTAAATGATTTAATTCTGAGAAATCTTGATATATATTGAAACATTTTTGTGCTTCAAATATTTTTTGTTGAGTTTGCTCTAGTTGGTATGATAATTATATACTTTTTTGATTTATTTACTTTAGCTGGAGCTACAAAACTTATATCTCATGAAGCTACTAAGTTTTGTATGGCTTTTGATGGAGAGGGAATCACTTCTAGAGAAGCATGTCAGTCTTTGATTGATAAAATAGAGAAAACATGTTTAGCTCTTTTGGGTGTATTTACTACACTTCCCAAGACTAAAGGTAAAATTTTAAGTAATGATGAATGCTCTTTAAAAAAAAGATTTAAATGTATGTATTCAGAAATTTCTAGACTTTTTATGCATTATGTTGCTGTTATTTCTTTCATATTTTTTAGCAAAATAAATTGAAACTATTTTGAAATTGTTTTTAAAAAATGGGTACTTTTCCATTAGCTGGGTATCGGATAAAATCCGTCTAGCTTTAAAAGTTGGTGCAGTTTTCATCGAGAAGTAGTTATTATTATTGGACGATAATAGAGGCTTCCACTTTAATAAGTGCATCAATTTTCAAGCTTGGTGGCTTTTGTCTGGTATCCAGCTAATGGAAAAATACCAAAAGAATATCTTTGATATATCCTCAAAAGGACTTCCAAGTTGCATATTTTGTAATTCAACATTTTACAACTAGCGTTATTTATTATTTTGAGATAATATTAAAAAATATTAAGGGTTTCTTTAAAACCATGTGGTGACCAAAACTGGAATTAACCGTATAGTATACTTTTTGTTTTGCATTTGGGGTTCTATTGCTACTTTCAGCACTATTATACTCCAGTTGAGTCAAATCCATCTTGAACCACCGAGCCTAATTCTTGTCATATAAAATTTTTAAACAATTTTCTCTTATGTTAACTTAATAATATTATGTAATTTTTATATATTAGTATTAATATATAAATTTTAAATTTAATTCTGATGTGGAGATATGTGCCATAAGATCTTTGTAACTGAATTGCCTTTGCTTATTTAGAGCTCTGATGCAACATTAAACTAAGCCTAGATTATATATAGTAGGCAACTTTGAAACTGGAATTAATAGAATTAAACTCTTGGATGTATTAATGAATGATGTACCTAGTTGTCTCAAATTATGTAGAATATGGTAATCATTACATTTTTATAACTTAGTTTCATTTACGATGCATCCTTTAAAAATTATTTTTGATGTACAAATAAATTTATATATTATAAATTTTAAAAATTATTTTTGATGTACAAAATGATGATTAAATTTGTAATAATCAAATAACATTTAACAAAAATTGAGTAGCAAGAGATAAATAATGCAACTAGCGTGTATATATCATAAAACAACTTCCTCATCTGAGCAGCTAATTAATAGAAGCTTATTGTAGATTTAAAAATATTACTTATAATTTTTTAATGGTACATTTTTGCTATTTAAAGTAAAGGCCTAGTTTTTAAAATTTGAATGATTGTATATTACAAAGTCCCTTTTAATTTCCTATACTTTCAATATTTAATTTGGTGAAAATTTGTGTTGGCATATTTATTAAACTGATTTCCCCCCCCCTCTCTATGTTTAAAATACATTTATGTCAAATAATTTTATATATAATGACTAATCAGAAACTTGAAATCAACCAGAATTAGTATAATTTTTTTTATGTACAATTTCAATACTTTTGAAGGTTTTCATACTGTACATTTAATATAATAATAATTGAATATCAAAATAATTTTGAAGGATTGTTTCATCATTTATGGAATTTTAAATGATACATGAATATATACAAATATATGTTTAGGTAGAACTGATTATTATAAAATGTGAAAAGAAAGGGGAAGATTCTATGTATTAATTTTTGTGAAGCATTTACTCAAAATGAATGTTTATCTCCACAATTATAATGCTTTAATTTTATTCCAGCATAATTGTAACTAAAAGTATTTTAAATTATAAAATCATTATAATATTTTAGGCAAAATCTTTTATAAAGAAATTCTTATATATTCTGCTGATATTTTGCAAAGAATGAGAAATTTATGCGCTGCTATTAGAAATCAAAGGTATGTTAAGTTCATCATGTTTAGAATATATGGCTATTTATTATTTTATATTAATTCCTAGGTTTTGAAAATAAGTTCTTACTTTTAGTGAATATATATCAATTTTGAAAATAATTTTCTCATATTGAATCCTAAACAAATTTCATCAAAGGAACTTAATTTTATCATGAAAAATTGCTGCTCTCAAAAATCCATCATTGGGTGTGTTCAATTGGCATGAACAGGGCACTACTTTGGTGCATCACCAAAATATGTATATTTTGTAACTTGAGATAGCTGTGAGCAGGAAAAAAGATGCATAGAACAATTACAGCTGTGATGCAAGATAGGTCTAAATATTTCTTTGAAACTAATGTGAAATAAAATTCTTTAATCTCTAAATTTGAGTTTTTTTTAGTTTGTGAGGCTGAGAAATTATTAGATTATAAAATTGTGTGCAAGCGATATTTAATATGATCTTTTAGTTCATGTGAAAATTAACATTTTACTTGTCTGTTCTTGTCCCAAGTGTGCAATATTAAATAAATGACTTCTGATAACTAATAATAGTGACTAAACTAATAACATTTTCATTCAGCATGAACTGAGACTAATTTTTGTGAGAGATGTATTTCTTGCGCAAACATGTTCTGTGATGTGTTTCGCAAACTATTTATATAGTAGAATGCAGAGTCACCTGATGAGCTTTTCAAAAAACTTCCCTGAAAAGGAATTTCATATCCCCCCATATATTAAAACCATATCTCCAAAGTGATGCAATTTGTGTTATGATGAAACAAACTTAAGTTATAGATACATTTTGTTTCTCAATTATTTTTTTTATTGAACAAGCTTTATTTTAAGCATTACATGTAGATATAATTGCCTGTTTTAAATTGTCTTGTAGTTCTACTCGATTACAAATTGTTGGTGAAATTTGGGAAAAGTGTGAAGCAGTTGAACAACTTCCGAAAGGTAAATTGGTTGCTTTACATTTCTTACAATAAATTTTTTTTTATGATATGCTTGCAGCAACATTTTCATTTAATGTGCAAGTTTTTGAATAATATTCTTACATAATATTTATACAATTCTCTATAATAATAAGGAAATTTCTTAGATATTAATGAGAAAAACTTTTAGATGAGTTAAGAATATTTTTATTCTTCATTTGTGCTAGTTGATAATAATTGCTTGGCAAATAATTGAAAAAATTTCATTGAAAAAGGGGACAAAAAAAAGAATCACATAGTTTAAACTTATCTCGATTTTAAAGTTCGTTAAACAATAAATTAGAATTTTAAAGAATTTATATTATGGTTTTGAATTATGTTTCATATTTCTGTTTATGTTAATTTAGATTCATACTAGAATAACAAATTAATAATTTACTAAATATTTTTAGATAATAGGGATGCTGTATTAACAATTTTCCAAGAGCAACATGATATGGTTCAAGATGCTTCTCAAGAATTAATGGATGTAAGTGAAAATGAATAATTTTATTATTTTGTATTATAATTTACTTTGCAGATAAAATTATTGATTCTGTATCACAAAATTGTATGATAAATATATGTACATAACCTTTGATAAATATTGTATGGAGATTCTTATTTTTGTTTAAGAACATTTAGAAAAATTGATGTATAAAAGAAACTGCAAGATTAGCCTACTGTTATAAATTATCAGATTTTTTTGATTTAACATTTTAGAAATTCAACTTTTATTGATGTGAATAGGTTTTGAAATGAAATATAAATATGCAATTCATAAGCAACTTTTTAAATATGAATTTAAATTCCATAATTATATTACAACAAGACTGTTTGATACTATGTATTCATTTACTAACATTGGAAAATTTTGTAGTTAATTCAATTAAAAAATATTTTCAGACCATGGAAAATGAAGATGATACTCCTCCATTTGAGCTGTCTTTAATAACACCACCCAATGGACTACAAATGCCCCCTGCTGAAACATGGACAAATTCTGATCGAAATGTACTTCTACCGTGTTCTGGTTTGGTTAAAGCTTTGAAAGCTTGTATTAAAAAAAGTATGCAGGCCATTTCAGAAAGAGGTGATGGATCTAATGAAGCCTGCATAAATGAACTAGATAGCATTGTTGAGATAGTAAAATATAGTAGTTCTGTGGCAGATGATTTTGTATTATCTTTGTATCCACCTATGAATCATTCAGCTGTTCGAGAACAGGTATTTACAACATTTCTATTAAATTATAATTTTTTTTTGCAAGCATATCTACTAATAAATGAAAAAGTAAAAATTATAGTGTTACATAAAATTGTAGACAAAAAATAAACTGTACATACATTTTTTTTCTATTCAATGATACTTAACTTTATGTTTAACTGTTATGCATACCATAATTGTTTTTTTTTTTTGTAAAGCAACATTTTTTTTGTCTCCTAATATTCATAGTGAACTTGTAACTAATTAACTTTTCATCAATTATCAAGTGCATTTAAAATTAAATGCTTAATTTTATTTATAAAAAATGTTTCCAAGCTTTTGTAAAATTTTAATATATTAAGACAATTTTTAGAATTTATAACTGTATTCTTCATTGTCATTTTATATGTAATTGTTCTCATGTCAATAGAATACAAAATCTTTGTTGGGAAATTTTTCTGTACTTTTATAAGTTTCTACAAAGACTATTTACACATTTCTAGAACGATTTTGGAGTCATTTTTGTCATGCTTATAATTGTAAAGATTAATTTTTAAAATATTCTGTCTGGTAACTATGTTTCTGAACTATTTGCCTGCATTGTGCTTTCCATGATAGGAGGATCTTTCTTAAAATTTCTGAGAGGGACATTGTTTGCTATTTCTTTTTTACTACTATCCAGAGTCCATCAGTCTTTAAGGTTTTGTGATTAGAAAGCCCTTTTCAGCAAATAAAAAGAGGTGAGCATCAAGACTACAGGTGAAATATCAAAGGACTTTGCAGGAATATATTATGCAATACTTGTGTTAGATTTCATTTTTTTTTTTTTTGAAGAATGCATTTGTGTTGTAGCTTTTGAAGTATTATTGGTGGTTTTGTCTTGATGCAGTTTAACTCTTTGAAATTTGTTGGGAAAAAAACTATTTTTCAGAACTAGATATGTATATATTTTGTCCTTATTTTTGATAAATAATGCTACCAAAATGATACATTTACCAAGTAAATTCATGTTTCATGAAGAGTAGGCATGTATTTAAATAATTAACATTTATATTTTGCTAAGTGATTTTCATAAAGGACCCTACAAAATGTTGTGTATTAAGCTGCATGCCTCATTTAAAGAAATGGAACAATGTTTTTAAGCATTTTAAAGACATACATATTGGTTTAATTTGCTTTATGTATTTGCAGTTGATTTCTGCTTTGGTGGTTTTTCTGTTATTACCATTAACTTCACTTATTATTAAGGAATTTTTCAAATAGTACTTATCTTTTTTAGGATATTCATTTTGAGTTTTTCTCTTCACCCCTCTTGACTTGATTGATGACTTTTTTTCTTTCTGATTAATAATGGCTCATTTTGCAGTTATAAAATTTCTATACCACTTGTTTTGCAACATTTTTAAATTATTGAATAAAAATATTTCTCAAAAAGTGGGAAAATGTATTTTTTGATTCACAGCTTGTTTATATCTACCAATTTGAAAGCATAAGACAATTTTAATTTTGAATAATTAGCTGTTGCCAGGATTACCCCCCTCTCCCCCCAAAAATTGTATTTTTAAAATTCTTTATTGAACTTTGTTCCAAAAATGTGTAAACACCCTTTGTAATTGGGTTTTAATTACTGTTCATTAACTCTATAATCAATCACCAATGGATAAACTATTGATTTCTTTAATTTTTGAATCTATTAATTTTATTGTATATTAAGAGGTAATTGACAACCTTTATTATATTTTTTGGATGAGGTATCTCATGAATTCACCACTTAATGAAACAAAAATATTTTTCTAAGTAAATGCTTTAATAATTTCATTTCTTAGAGAAAATAAAAAAATTACAGGCTTATAAATGAATTTTAATATATATTTTTGTTGCAAGGCATTATTAAAATGTATTAATTCTACAGGTAACTATAAAATTGTATTGAAATATTTATTTGGATAATCATTCCCAAGAAGCATCATGTGTACAAATGAAATGATTTATGTGAATAAATTGGTCATATTTCAAAAGTATTTTTCTCTTGACAGGCAACATTAATGAGGAACAAATGTAAGGAATTATTAACTAGTGTTAAGTAAGTTGAAATTATAAATATTATACATAAAAACTATACATAAAAGTACTGTGATTTCATCATTTTCTCATTTAATTTTCAGGAATTCTCATTTTTGTACTACTGCTGATGAAACATGGATTGAATTCTTAGAAAAAGCTACTGATCACAACTGGGTTAGAATTAATGATATGGTATTAGCTGAATGATTGTAAAAAGAAAGAAATATTGTATATATTTTGTACATTAATTATAAATATTTAAAAAAAAATGTCTTTTCACTATTTAGTTCTAAATAATTTTTCCTATTTTCAGCTTTTAATCTATATAGTTTAATGTTTGGACCTAAATTAGGCATATTGTTTTGGTTTGGCAATAGTTGACATCTAAATTTGTTGGCTGCAAGCAATTGTTTAATCAAATTATCAATCAAAACTTTAATCAAATTTTCAGTAGATACAGGTAACTTATATATAACTTAGCGGACAGGTTCCTACAAAATGTTATACGAGACCCAGAACCAGTACAATAAATGAGGGGGGGGGGAAAGGGTAATGTTCAGAAAAATTATAATTTTTTAAAAAAAATTTCATTATATATATGCAACCAAATTTTTATTAAAAATATAAATTGAAAAGAAACATACTTTTTTTTTTTCATTTAATGTGACCTAAATTTAATAAATTTTCTCATCACTGCTAGTACAATCAAATGAATTCTTGCCTTCACTTTCAAAACCGTTTTCCTTTTACAAAACCGCCTTCACTTTCAAAAGTTTTCTTTATTTTTTTCACCAAAAAATCTGTAATTTTGTTTTGTTTACTGGTTCTTAGTCATTATAGATTTCATGGTATGGAGATAGACGATTTTGCAGCTCCCTTTTGAACTTTTAGCAGAAGGGTCTGAATTCAAGATTCTTATCTAAGCTTAGGCTTACTTGTAATTTTTTAATGTTAAAATTTATTAAAACCTCAAAATCTTCACCAGTGCCAAGAACCACAAATCAATTTGATTCACACCTTAGGATGCCACTTCCATCAAATTCTTCCACTAATAAACCTTAAACATCCTCAGTAGCCATATCCACAAAACCCGCACCTCTGATCAGTTTAGCAAGTTCTATTAAGCCATCAATTTTAGTGTAAATCTGATTCTTCCGACATTGATTTAACAATGATGTTTTTAATTCTTTCAGTGACAAAGATATGCAGTGCTTTATTGAAAATTGCTACCAAGCTTCCTTTACATTAATTGATTTTGAATTTGTTACATCTAAAATCCACTGTAATAAGCAATGAAGTAGAATAAGGTGATAGGAACATTATTTTGACATTGGGCTGACTCAAATCTAGTGAGTGATATGAAGCATTATCTAATACTAATAGTGCCTTTAAATTGAAATTTTTCTTCTCTAAATAATTTTCACTGTTTGGCATAAAACAATTTAAAAACTTATCTCTAAATAAATTTATAATTACTCAAAAACCTTGGGTAACTGGAAATTTGCTTTCTAATATACCAGTAATGTGTTTTTATTTACACCTTTAAGTGCATGGGGATTTAAAGATCTATAAACTAGCTAGGGTTTTGTTATGAAGTCCCATGATGTATTACTGCACAAAAGTAGCATTATACTATTTTTAGACACCTTTAATCCAGGTACAATTTTTCTTTTTTCGATATAAATGTTCTGCATTTTTTTTTGTCAGTTTCATCAGCATTGAAAATTTGATCTGTTGTGTATCCTTTCTCTTATATAATGTTTGGAATTTTTTCTGCATACTTACTGGCAACTTCATGATCAGGTGTTGCAAAACATTTTTTGAATTTTTTTCAGAACTGCCATTTATAGCCACAAAATCTGTGTTAATAGATGATTCTTCGTGTTCTTTAAGGTATTAGTAAATTTTATGTGCTTTTTATTTTATTGAAATTACCATATGTTGGAATTCTTTTTTGAAAGCTATCATTAATCCAAATGCTGTGAGCCTTTTCCATTTCCTCAATTGTTAGTGCCAAGGGATGAACTGCGGATATCTAATATCCTGCAGCAATCACTCTTTATTTCTTTTTCTCAATTGTCTGGATTGTTGGTTAATTTAACCCATTAAAAGTCAAGTCTCCCATTTTGAGAACCTTTTAAGATTTTTTTTTCCTTCACAAGTAATTAAGATACATATATTTCTTATTTTTTTTTTTATTGAATATTAAAGTACATTGCTTCAATGGTAATTTTTTAAAAACGTTTCTTATGTAAATTCTTTTAAAATTTTCATAAAATTTCCATTTTTTACTTCATTAGGAAAAAAAAACCACTAAAAATAATTAAATTGAGCACGAGAGTATAGACACATTGAATACATAAAAAAATAGTTCTCTTCTCAAAACAAACGGAGTTCGATAAAATTAATTTAACTTTATATGCATTTCACTTGGTGTGTGTCTGTCTGTCTGTATGTGTAGCATCAAATTTTCAATCGTTAATTTAACTTCCCATCAAGCTACAGCTCTGAAACTTTGGGAATCGTTCTTACTCGCCTAACAATGCAATATTTAGACATTTGCAACAAGTTTTAACTAATATTTCAATAATTTCTTTTAATAAACTTTGCCACCACATAAAAAAGTTTGTTTTTATATCTAAATTATTTTTGCTGTTGTTCAAGGACAGATGATATATTCCACTATATGTTCTGAAGAATATTCTAGATAAATGTGTGACAAATTTTTGGTCAGCATTCTAAACTAAACCTTCAATAAGCAAGGTTCATTTTGGAGAAATTTCGTTAGTTTTATTTGAAATTAAGAATGACACTTCAGTTTTTAACTGTGCAGCAAGCTTTAGACTATATTGAAACATTATATTCAGATGAATTCTCAGCAGATCAGTGCAATATCACTGGTTTGCCACCAGATACTGATGAAGAAAAATGTAATGAAAATTATTTAGATGAGATAGAGCCAGTTGATGTATGTGGAGAAGTGGAACTTAATTTCAAACAGTGTGAAACATTAAAGAAAATTCATCCAAAAAGAGGTGTTGAAAAGTCAATTCTTTTTCAACTGATGAAGATAACTCTAATAGAAGTCAAAGGCAACAAACAGCACAAGAAGTCGACAAAAAAGTAAGTGGTCAAACTAAATGATGCTATTAAGACAAACACATAAAAAGAAATCATGTTTAGAAAAATGCCAATAAATTAGCTGCTATTCAATCTTAATTAGCAGCTAAAATTCCTTAAGATCTATTCAAAATGTATTTTGATTCTGATATCATGAATCTTATCTTAGAAGAAACTGTAAGGTATGCTGTGCATGACAATTATACATTTTCATTATCTGAAAAACTATTGGAATTATTTCTTAGAATTATATTGCTTAATAGATATCATTCCTTGCCACAAGATTTATATTAGAGCATTTAAAAATATTGCAATGTGCCTTTCATACAAAGCTGAAATTTGGAGATCTTTATATTTCCGTGAATGTGATAATAATTCAATCGATGGCTCTTATAAGATGGCCAAAGTTAATGTTTTTCGGAACATTTTCTAATTTTTTAAGCATTGACGAGGAAATGATTTCTTATACAGGAAGGCTTTCTGAAAAAATATATATGCAAGGTAAATTAATAAAATTTGGATACAAATTGTGGATTTCTTGCTTCTTCTGAAGGTTATCCATTCAATTTACAAGTTTATGTGGGAAAAGAAGCAGCAGCCAAAAACAAAACTCCCCTTAAAACAAGAATTGTCTTGAATTTAATAGAATGTGTAGAAGACATAAATTGTATGTTGACAATTTTTTCAACTCTCTGCCATTACTTGAAGAAAATGCAATAAAGAGAAATCTGTTTTAATAAAACAGACTTCAAAACTGTCCTTTACAAGATAGTAAAGTTTTGGTATGAAAAGAATGTGGGACATCTGACTACATTATAACAAAGGATATTAGTGTAGTAAAATGGAAAGGTAATAAAATTGTATGCTTAGCATCGAATTTTGAATGTATGGAGCAAACAGCATTGGTGCCAAAAACCGAAAAGAAGACTAATTTACTTCAACCAAGAATAGTTGGATCTCATAAAAATATGGGTGGTGTAGATCTTCTTGAGTCCTTACTGACCAAGAATAAAGGGTGCGAAATGGTGGTGGCCATTTTTTACCAACACTCTGAACATGGCTAAGGTTGCAGCTTGGAGAACTATCACAAGATGATTGGACAAATGTCTCAACATTTTAATGAGACATTGTGATGTGTTTGATGAAATCAGAGAGACTGGAATCATTGCCAATACCTCGACTTGGACAACACACACCAGTGAATTCTAATATATGCTTTGATGGTGTGAGTCATTTTCTCACAGACTGGCAAGCAATCAAAATGTAAAATGTGTAAAAAGAATAATCTATGAAGTAAGAAATGTAATATCATGCTACACAAAAATTGCTTACTTGTTTCATGAAAAAAGAAAAAAATTAAACACAAAAAAAAATTGAATTCTTTATTTATGGCTTGATCATAATTATACATCCTTTAAATGCATATTAAATAAACGTTATAAATCCCTAAAATTATTTTTAAATGATTAATAACTTGATTTAGCAAGATATTAAAATTAAATATTTAATTCTCAACATTGTGCATTGTGGCAGATATATCTGTTATCTCCATTAGGTACTAAGTCTCCCATTTTGGGACCATATATCATTTAACCATACATTGATTTTTTTTAATGTAAACTAAATATGATTACAGACATATATTAAACCTCAAAACATACAAATTTTTTCAGTGCGGTTCCATATGGCGCCTAGGAGAGGGGGGTGCCTGCTCAGGTATCGTCCTCGTCACTTGACCCTGGTTCAAAATTACAAGGCCCATCGCCATTAGCTCTTGTGTTGCTTCTAGTGCGACGTTAATAAAAAACTAAACTAAACTCCATATGGCACCGTTTAATGGGATGAATTACGATTTTTTTCAGCGGGAGATGCTTTTAGTTCTCTTTTATAAGATGACCCAGGATTTGTACCTTTATTTCTAAAGAAATTTCCTCATCATTGCTTAAATCTTTGTCAGACATGGCTTGGAACTGAAACTTAATTTTCCAAGAATTAGTGATAAAGATGAAAAAATCATTCTTTAATACATCGTGGCTCAATGCTGACCAACTACTTGAGACATCTTTGTCTCCAGGCCTTTAAAAATAAACGAAGGGTCTTTTGTTCGTTGGCCCTAGACTATGATTGCAATCTAACACTGATAGGATATTGCATCGCACTTTATCTTTTTAGATAATTTTATTTCAATTTTCATGTAAGGCAGCTATCGCCTTTTCACAGAAGTGTGTTTAGTTTAGTTTTTATTAACGTCGCACTAGAAGAAACTATAAGGCTATTGACGATGGACCTTGTAATTTTGAACCTCTGTCAAGTGATGAGGACGACACCTGAGCTGGCACACCCCTCTCCTATCCACACCACGCCAATGGGAGGACTTTGGGCCCTGATATATTTAACATGCATCGGCCCCGGCAACACATCGGCCAAGGATCGAACCCACGACTGAATGAAAACTGCCAGCTATGAATTCGAAGCCATAACCACTAGGCTACCGCAGCCACTTCACAGAAGTGTGACCAAAATTATTATAATTTAAGAATAAAGATGTAATTATTGGTTCGAGTTTTGCCATCTTCGTTTTGATTTTCTAATGATGTGGAAGGGGGAATTATAAATTTTTATATGCCCGAGTCATGTCAAATGCATCTAAACAATTGTCGCAAGATGCGTCCTGTGACAGCCACTAAAGTTCATTATTCCTTCTTGTCATAAGGTAATTTAGTTTTTAAATGTGTTAAACAAAAATCATGCCCTCTAGAGCAGTAGAAGTACAGTGTTGTACTGAAGTTTTCACAATTTTTTTGTTCATGTTAGATTAAAACTGTATTGTAAGATGCCGTGATATAGAACTACCTGTATTTTGTAGTCACTGGAATGAGTTTTAAGAGTAAATATTAATGCTTTTCAAGTAGTATGAACTATTAATAAACCTTTAATGTATAGTACGATAAGTTAACTTTGTTATGGTAATTTTTAAATATATTTGCGTTTTAATGTCGAATAAAAAAGCTGAATTAGATAGTGGGTTTATAGTTTAATTTTTGCTTCCTGTTTTAAATTTCATCATAAAATTATCCATATGCCTCTAAGGTGAATGAGATAAAAGTTATCGATTTATCGAATATTTTCAAAAGTATAAGAAAATTTATGGCAAGTAAATGTGGATATTTCAGTAATTTTAGCTCACTTGAAGATAATTGAGTACTTTTAAGAAACTAAGAATGATTAGCTTTCCATTTATATTTAATCCCTTCTTCCTTTCCATATGTTGAATGTTTTCATGAAGGCTTATAAGAATCTGATTTTCTTCAGTTATCACATCTGTGCATAACTTTAGTATTCAATTTCATTGAATTTATAACTCAATTTTCAAAAGCTATGTAAATATGAATACACTCTATAAAATTACACCAGTGAAAAAAAATCCCAAATTTAATGAATTAACAAGTTACACATTAGTGGCTATTTACAATGCAATGACAAATATAAAATCTTAACAGAATGCAATATTATTTTAACAAAATGAATTTTTTTTGTTGTTAAAATGACACAGTTCTGAATATTTAAAACTTCTTGCAAACAATACATATTAATGACATCATTCCAAAATTAGACACAATTTGTCTTTCAAAAACATAAATGACTAATACAACTGAAAAGGATAATGATTTTTATTTTATGAATCTTTTAGTCTGCATATTATATAATTTAATTTTTAGTTCAGTTTTGGTATTAAAATATGTAATGGTATAAAAATTTACCATTTTTTTATTATTTTTAAATTATTTTTTAGCTAATGCAAAAACCCATTATCATTATCTATAAAACATGTTACAATTCATCTTGAAATATTTAGAGTCAACATAATGTTTAAACTTTTCTATAAGAAAAGTACGAACATTTAACAGAAATTACAATTTAGTATATTGTGTGTAAAGAAAATGGTGAAATGATATGGTATTGACCTTTTATACGGCTCTCAAGAAACTCAATTCTTTGGCTATTTTCTTTTGAATGGGGCCATTTATCATTGGTGGATTCAATTATAAGACTTGTCCAATCATTTTCCTATTTCTACTTCTATTCAGCACAAAATAAATATGTAACTACTTACATGAATATGAAATCATTATAAAAATCATTATCTATAACACATACAGCCAAGAAACTGTTAAAAATAAAATGAAAAGAAATGAATAATTAGGAAAATTCATTACTCCTAAACTGCCATAAGGAGATTCTTCACTTGTTGTTTCTTCTTTATAGCAACCTTCTCCACAATCGTCTTCATCACAGATATCACATAAAACAGTTTTATGAGGACGATAAAACATCCGTGCACTTTTGGCTACAGAGTAAAAATAAAACATTTAGTTTTTGAAATCTTTATAAATTATGATAGAAAATTTTATCATAAATTGTACAATACTCATAAATATAATCTGCTAAATAAGGAAATGTTAATTTTTTTTTTTTTAAAAATTTTTATGTTGGGTTTTGTCACAATTGGATTGTGTTCATAAAATTTAATTTCCAATACTACTTTAAGAATAGATAATAGTTAATGCAATAATTTTCTGACACTCATTGAGAATTTACAAAATATGCATCAATTACAGTATTTTATTAATAATTTTTATGTAAAATTAGGGGTTTAATGACTTATACTATTCCACATAGGAATATAATATTGATTTGAGTTTGTTGCAAAAAATATTTCACAAAATGATCATTTTTCTCTTCAAACAATGAGAATTTTTATCTGATGGGAAGATAAAATGCTCAAAATAATTGAAAATTAGAAAAATTCACAAGACTACTACTAATTAATACACACTATGTGACACACTTTGAACTAGACAATTTAAAAAAAAAAAATATATGAATTTAAAATGTTCAAGATAAGATTTATATTTAAATTTACTTGGTTCTTTTTTTTAGAGAAAGGCAACTAAATAATTTAATTAGTTATTTCATTTTCATATGCAAATAATTAACATCAGAGTAGCTTTTCGCTGTAAGCAAAATCATTAAATATTTCATTACATAATTTTTTTTTGATGAATTTGTGCACATAAAAATTATTACATAAATAAAATTATGCTAAATATATAATATACAGTAACATTAAATTTTTTTAATAATTCAATTATATAACAAAAGTTTTGAATTAAGCTTTCACAGTTAAAAATGAAATGAAAAATGGTTGATCAATTTATTATAATATATATAACTCGATATGACTAAATCAACTATATTATTAATTTTCAAAAAACCTGCAAATATATCTAAAATTAAATTCCCAAGTTTTCTAAGAAATTTTTTGAAGTACATGCATACCTTGGCTATAGAAGTCATACACTTTAACAGGAGCTCTGCGCTGGCGTGCAACTTTATGAATGCGATGAGCAGGGACAGTAACACATGATTCTTCCTTATCCAACTGAAGAAGAAAAAAAAAGACAAGTTTTATGATTCCAGATTTGTTGCAGAGGAAAATAATTTTTTGTAGGGAAAAATAGCAACTTTTTACAAATGCATTTCATTTATTTTTATGTAAATATACTATAACATAAAATTTGCAATGTACACTTATTTTGTAACAAGTACATCAATTCTGAAATCAAGACATGGATTTCTTTTAATATCAGGAATTATTCTAAATATCTAAATAATACTTAATCTAACTACACAAACAATTTGTAAAGCAAATAGAAATATTTACCAATATAAATCTGCAATTTGAATTGAAAAAAAAAAAATGTATACACATAATTGAGGAATATAAACTAACCCTATCAAAATATATCACCACACTAGTATCTTGAAGTTGTGTTTCTACTCTCTTTACTTTTGGAATTTGTAGAATACTAGGCAATGCATCAACATCTGCGACATAACCAGATGGTAAACCAACTTCCATGACTGCCATGTTACTGGTATCATTTCTTCTTTCTCGCTGACTAAAATGTAAAAAGACACATTTATACATATATGTCAATAATCAGTAAATGAAATAAGAGTAAGGATTATGTTGATAGTATTTATAGTCTGAATTTTTTAAATCTCTGATATGTCATACATTGGGCTCATGAGTTTGTCTAATGAGCCTGAAGAGGATCATGTCACCAGAATTTTGGTTGCTACTGGTGAAGTATGCAGCAGTATGTTTGGTGTGTTTCAGAAAGGTAGCTAACATTACAAAAACTTTGAACAATCATTGTGCAGTCGAATTTTTTAACACTGAATTGTATGCCAATCTATTAAAAAGTGTACTATAACCAAAAGGTTTAATATATATCTATATAATCAATGAATTATTAATATTTAAAATTTATTGTATGAATCATCAAGCATTTAATGTTTTAGAACAAAAATTTTAAAAGGAACAATGTTTTCTCTTTCTTAGGTTCTGGTGACGGTAAAAAATATATATGCTGAATTTATTTTTATTTTTCATCCTATGGAAATAATTTTAAATTGAGTACATTTTGATTTTAAGAAAAGTTAATCAATTTCTTATTTATGTTTAGGAAAAATTCCATAATTTATTTTATCCCCATTTTTTGCAAAAAAATTTTCAGAATGTTTATCAACTTCAAAGATTGAAATGCAAGAGTTTCGCTTTTTTCTTCTTCTGAGGGTAAGGAATCATCTTCGTCTGTAACAGCAGTTGTTTTTTTTTGCTTTGCAACTGATGATGTCACTAGAAATATCTGAAGTACATGTGCTTCAAAATCACTCAATTCACAGCGTTCAGTTTCATTTCTGGGATAAAAATGGACTCCGTGCTTTTCTAACCACATAGCCACAGGCAGGTTTTCATCTTCTTTGTCTACAATGCTGTTTCTTCCAGTACTTTTCTTGACACACATGCATTTTTAAAGCAGTTGGATGTTGTTACAACTTAGACTTGTCCCCAAGGCTTCTCTAACAAAATGATTGATATGTTATAATCACTGTTTATAACTTACCAAAATACACATAACTATTTTCTGTATAGAGATTTTAGGCTGCAAATAATGCTAGAATCTATTGGTTGCAGTACAGAAGATGTATCGGGAGGCAAAAAATAAGAAGCTTGATAAGATTTTTTTAAGTAAGGATAAGTAGTGCAACTGTCAATCAGGAGTATGGTTTTTCACTTTCCCGACTCATTATATAAGCTTTTCATCAAAATGAACCAGTAGTCATCCAAGAATTTTGATAAGTTTTGTAATTCATGAGTAGCTTTTTAATAATCTTACAATATCTAAGCTTTTGAGAGTTGCTTAACATAATTAGTTTTCTTTTTTCCCAGATCCATTCATGTTGGCATACACGAGAACAGTTACTCTTTAACTCTTGACAGTTTCCTGCTAGTGTATTTTCTGTTAAATTTTAAAATCTGATAAAGAGTCATTTTGTAAAATAACCCACTTTCATCAGCATTAAAAACGTTTCTTTTCATAATCCTTGAGTTTTCCACATTTTATGCAGAAACACTAAATGCTTCATCTACAACCACATAGTAACAGTTCTTAAACAAAGTTAAGAACTGTTAGTTTTCTATTAGTTTTCTTAAACAAAGTTATAATTTTTCAGCAGCTAGCTGTTAGAGCATACTAAACTCTTTTCTTTAAAACATTCAGCAAACTTATTTGCAGCATGATTCCTATCAAGGAAAGATTTCAATTCTGCTGAATGGTGAGCCATTTCTAAGGATCATTTTCTACATTTTTTTCAGTCTGACACAGATACTTTGCTCCATCCGGAATTTCTTTTCAACAGCAGCAAAGACTGATGTGGTTTATTAAATATCAAAAAATTAGATTTTGCTTTAACAAAAATATTCTTGCATATCATTGATTGATGAGTTCCATTTTCGATATGTTTGATCATTTTTATTTTACATTTAATTCAAAAATGCTCCCCTCTTTACAGAACTTGTGATTTTTACCACTTCTTTTAGGATACTGCTGAGAAAGCAAAATTTTTGTTCATTTCAAAGTGCTCATATAGATATACAAACAGCTGCTGGAAATAAGTAAAAGGAGATATAAAACAAAACACTGTGGTCAATTTCACAAAGGGGTGATTTAATGAGTGGAGTTAATAGTGGAACAATGGATTCTTGGTGCACTATAAAATGGCAGGGAGGATGAAAGAGTGGTATGTGTACATGGAAGTTTAGAAATGGTGCCTTTCAAGATCCTAGTAAGTGTGTGTAAAATTATCTTTGAAAAACTAGAAGAAAAAAAAAATCTTTGGAAAGAAAATTTCAATTCACTGTAAAATGACTTTCATTTTTTCATGAGTTAATTTTAAGCATTTAAAATAACATTAGTTAAAAAGAATTTCAGTTGGGACCAGTGAAATTTTTTTTTTATTACTGAGAGCTCATTATACCACAAATTCAAAATACTGAGGTTTCACTGTTAATAAATTGAACATCTCTAATTCAACATTAAAGAAAATATTATCTAGCATTTATATTTTATTTATGGCAAAGCAAACTATTATGAAAGATACTTATTCATATTTATATTACTGCCTCTTAGAAATTAATAACACCATTTTTGAATCAAGTTGTATCTTATTTTACAAATTTCTTATGAGAAATAACAAGTACCAAACTATTTAAAATTTAGAGCTACTTCTCATGTTTATCAAAACCAACGATTATTAATTTTTCACTTTAAACAATTTTAAAATGTTACAAATGATACTGTTTTTTGAACAAAATATCTAAACACAGTTTAAGGTAACTGTTATATCATCACAAGTGAATCGATTTTTACTTACTGGGAACAAATACTGAGCTGCAAATAACTAGCAGTTGATGTTTTATCAAGTAAGGCATTCAAGAAAAACTGAGGTGCTTCTCCAGATACAGCCAGATTAAAAGACCAAGAAACCTACAAAATTTACAACACATCAAAACACACTCATTCTAGAGTGATCTTTTACAACTGCAAACATTTGTTTCTATTAACAAATATGAGTAATCTATCTCACATATATTTTAAAAGAAATAAAGAAAGTGTTAATAACCTGTACAACTCCAATACCAGTTCCAGTTACTTCTACTTCAACATAAGGCACATCTGGTGACACCTATATGATAAAATTTTGTATAATATATCTCAAAACTCATAGAATCCTTGTTATGTAAAAATTATATTGATGCAATTATGGATAATTTCAATTGATCTACATTGATTCCATTCTTAGATAAATTGAAGACATAAATATTTATTACATATATCTACAATCTTTAGAAACTTCTGCTTTTAAAAAAACTTCTATTTAAATGATTAAAAAAAAATCATAGTAGAGAAAAATATAACACAAATAATTAATTAAAAATATTTTTTTTTGCATCAGTGTAGGATTTATATTCAACATAATTAAAGATGAATGTTATTTATTCATATATTATATATAAATTCCCTTTTATGAGAGACTACATAAAAGTAAATTTTGAAATAATTTATGTCAGCAATCAGCAACTAGTAGCATGTTGAAGGTTTTGTAGGTGGTACACCAAGAAAATGACTAAATTTTACTTTTCAATATTTTATGTACTTTTCATTAATAAAATCATATTTATAAGTGTAAAATTGATTTGTTTATGTTAATTTTTATAAGTTAATTGAAATGCTATATTCTCTTTACTGTTAAGCTTTTTGTTTAAAAATGACTTACGAAAGAGGAAAACAAATTCTTTTTTTAATTAAAAACAGAATCTTAACTTTTTTAAAATGTTGCTTATCCACTTCTCATTTGATGATACTTCAAAATTTTTTCACTATTTTAGTAATTTTTTTTATATTCTTCTTGACATCCATTCAGATTTTTTTTTTTTTTAAAATTTGCAAGTAAAACAAATTTCATATATTATGTGATACTTAAGTAAATGAACAACCTTTAAATGTATTTCTCAAAAAAAAAAAAAAAAAAAAAATTTTTAAATTTAATTTTTTTTAAAAAAAATTTAGAAGCCTGGATACAAAGGAATTAATGATAACAAAATGAAATATTATACTTGACAGGTCAATAAACATATATATTTTTTGTATTATTCATTGATACACTGTGTTTTGTATAATAAACTTCTAAAACCCCAAACAAGAAAGGCTGTGCTAGTAATTATGAATTGAGATTGGACTACATGCTCATGCACTTTCACACATTTTTAGAAACTGAGTTTAAAAAAATAAATAAATAAATAAAAACAATAATAAATAAAGAGAATTTACTCAAATTTTTATCAAAACAAATCAACTTTTTGAAATAGTTTTAGTCATTTTTAGTTCATGGAAATTAATTTCCCATGACCATATAACTCGGACACCTTACTTATTTATAAAATATAAGAAAAGTTTTTCTGTTTACTTCTATTTCTTGCATATTTAGAGATTGAGAATAAGAAGCTTGTAAAGTCTTCTGGCCATTTGGGTAAGTGAATTTAACATCTATGCTTGAAAATGTAGGTGTTATAAATAATGCATGTTCACTGATAGCATGCAAAGCCACAACTGTATCCTATAATAAAATACCAATGAGATATATCTAAAATATATTTTAGAATATCTGAGAGAAACATACATTTGTTTTAAAAAAATGATACATGCACAAAGATGGAAAATGCAAAACTGTACTTAACAGCATTCAATAGTTTCAATTAATTGACTGATGTTAACATAAATATAATTAAATATACTTTTTAAAGTATTAACAAAATAATCAAATGCTACAGTTATTATTACAAAAATGCTAAATTTCTTTACATATAGTATAAAATGTAATAAAATATCAATAGTTAAAAATCATAAGCTATTTACCTGTGTTGAGGAAAAACCTCCATTTTTGTTTTGCTTTGAGATAAGCCATTTCAACACTGGTAATCCCCCAGACGGATCTGATCGAAGAGCAAAAGTTCGAATTGCATAAGCAGCAGTTTCAACATCAATAGATGGGGCCAAAAACCAATAATCTGATTGTTTGTCAGTCATATTTACTTGGCTTTCTTTATTATCCCAGAACATTTGATCTTCTGCATTTAAAATTAAAAATTAACAAATTAGTGACCACTACATACAAAGTTTAGTTTTATGCAGTATGTAAATAGCAGGTTCTATAAAAATATCAAGAAAAATTTATTTGATATATCATAATTGATTTTGGAATCTTATAATGTTATATTTCAATATTAAAATTTATTTATAAGAAATTCCTTTGCATCTGTTAATAATAAGTAATACTTCATATTCATTATTAAACTAATTCCAAAGTTGACAAAGTTTTTATTAATGTTTAATTTGAATTCCTTATCACAGTGTAATCAGTCAAACTTTAATTCTATAATTCAATTAATTTACTTTGGTAAAAATTCCAGAATTTCCCCATATTTACAAATATTTTATAAGTTTTAGTTCAATATTGTACCTTTACAATCGCAAATTAAATTTTAAATTTTCTATTTCAAAACATTAAAAAAAATTTAAAATAATAAAATAAACAATATTGCATTTTTATTAATTAAAATTTTTTAGTTCTGTAATTTTAAAACAGCTTAGAAAATGTTTATCTTTATATGCAATCTTGTCAGTGTTTTCATTTTTAAAAGTGAAACTTATTTGCATTTAAACCGTTTGACTCAACATAACATAAAATGAACACTGGTTTTGATTTATTAACTTAAAACGAAAGAGAGGAGGGGGGGGGGAAGAAAATTTCTATTGAATAACATGATGAAAATCTAGTAACTAAAATACAAATTTATGCTTAATGATCATATAACATAATTTCCAAAAAGTTTTAAAAGACAGAAATAAATGACATCAAATAATTTTTTTTCAAATAAAAATTTAGCTATATATTATTCGAAAAAGATAATTTATTAGCAAATTCTAAATTAAAAAGGAGCATTCCAGCTTTGAAAAATAATATTTTTACTATTACTGGATAATTATCGCAAAACATGCATTTAAAAAGCGTACCATTAAAACATTATTACGACAATACTTCGTAAGCTTTAAATAAAATTTTTTTATTTTGTAATGAACTGATCCAATATCCAAAAAATTTATCAGAAATATGATTCATTTTTTTTATGTTTAAAAATCCATAATTTCTCAAAATTAAATATTTCTGCAGTTTGAGAATCAACAGTTTTTTTAAGTACTCACAATACAATTTTTTTTATATATATCTTGATCAAACAATTATCAGTTTTAGTTATAATAATAATAAGATTTAAAGCAATTTTAAAAAAGTCACTACATTACATTTAACAAATAAGAGATGAAATACAATTTATATTATTTCCCCCAATTATTGTTCCATTAAACCATGCCAGATGTTGCTGTACATCCTCTGGTTTCAAGTATGGGAGTCTTGCAAAGGTTAAATGAGAGAGGTAAATAAGCTTCAGGAATTTGAATAACATGGGTGGCTGGAGCCAACACATGGGCTATCTTTTTTGAATAGGAGCCATCCTACTACCCCTAAATGGGTAGTAGGACGGCTTATCAAGCACAAGCATGTGTAGGATTCCCCACCCCCAACACAAAGGGAAAAATATCTCTGGGTTGTACCAGATAGAAAGTGCCCCACTCAGAAGATAGTCAGGAAGTGGGTTCAACTGTAGCATTAAAGATAAGCCATACCTTGGACTAATGAAAGGCTCATCTCTGTAACCGACATGAATTAATTAGCAAAGTCCTCCCACTATATGCATATCTTTGAATGGTAACTCAATGTACTAAAATTATTTGGTATAATAAAAGTCTGTTTCTTTGACAACAGTACCTAATATACCACCATTTTCTGGCCTGAACTGTTAATTCTATTTGCACAATGTTTGCAGTACCAAAGTACATGTTTTGACTATTTTATCTTCCTGTAGTAATTTCCATTGCATTAATTACATAGGTAATAAAGGATGTAACACAAAGAAATATATTCCATAGTCCCAATTATTTTGAAACAATGAAAAAAAAAATTCTTTGATATATTTCAAGATTTGAGATTACTAAAGTAATTAAAGACAAAACTATTTTACTATCTTAGATGAATGAGTAAAAAAAAAATAAAGAAAGTTATGTGCTTATATATAAATGATTTAAAAAAACTTTTTAATGATGTATTTAATATTAAAAGAATACATATTAAAGGACATATAATTTAAAATGTTCTTAAAGTACAATAATTACCATGTCTCTCAGCTAAATTGAGTAACATTTGAAAAGCTCTATCTTTTGAAGGGCTATCTAACAAATGAAGAGTATAAGAAACAATAGCAACAACATAAGGACTTGAACTAGAAACAAGTTCCCTCTCTATGTATCGCTGAGCGAGGATCATTTGTTGACCATATTTATCTTGAGCCTAAAGAAAATATTTACAATCAAAGACAGATCTAAATCTTAAAAAATATTTTCTTAGAAATATATTTTCTCCAAATAGAAAATATTACAAAATTTATCATGCAAGTAATTTTTAATTCTTTTTCATTATATTTGAATGCACTTAGGCTCCTAAGTGTATTGAATAATATATAATAAAAATCGTACACATAATTTATACTCAAACATAAGTAATGATTTAAAATGAATTAAAAATGTAATATTATTGTACATGTAAAGTAAAATCTGGTTTCACAGTAATTATGTCAGCAGAAAGAATAAATTTCAAAAGAAGGTAAAACTTTAAAAATGTTATACATGAAGGATTTTCGAAAAGTAAAGATACAATACCTCATTCACTTAAAGATGATTTTACTAGATAAAGCATTCATTACATGCTACTTATTTGTGTATGCATTATTTTTCGATGCAGTTTCTGCAATTATACACACATATTTTTGAAAGGTTTGGTACAAGTCTTTACATGCCACATTCACAGAAATTTACCATCTTTTGTGGAAACCTCATCATCATCAACTTCATTTTTGATCTCCCCATTTTGTGGACGTTTTATTCTGTAAGATGCCTCTTTAATTAAAGGAATAGATGAAAGTTACTGTGTAGAAGATTCAGGCTGCAAGGCAAATGATCCAACATTCCTACTTGAAACTTTTGATAAAAACTTTGGTTTAATTGCTGTGCAAGCTTGAGTATTGTCAGGAAACATGTGAACTCCACTTGTCAGCACAGCTTCATAAAGAAATGCCACAGACGCATCTAGTATGATTTTATTCAATTCTTTAAATGTGAGACAAATTATGTTCTCCATTCTTTGAAGATTAGCTTCAGAAATAACAGATGGCCCACTTGTTCTGTGCTCTTCAAGAATTGAGCTTCCAGAGAAATCACATCATTTCATTACATTTTAATGATTCATAATGGTATCATTGATGGAAACAATTCCTTTGTGAATATCCATTAGTTATTCACTTTTTGCATTCAGGAAACATATGATGGTATACACTTAACATTTGGAGGAATTCTGAACCAGTGAAGGGATTTTATTCGAGCCACATTTAGTGCAAGAATAAGAAACAAGTACAGAAGAAAACAAAAGGTTCAAGTTTAAAGACACCAATACACTCACCAAAACATTTCCTTCCCTCATCTAAGAGTTATATCTTTACTTTTTGAAAATCCCTTGTATATCTATATGATGTAAATATAAATAATCAGATAGATATTTCCTTCATATTTCAAGCGAGCGATGAAGAACAGAATTTGATTTATGGAATAAAATATTTTTTTATAAATAATTTTGTGATAATTTTTTATCGACGATCATAGATATTGAACAAATTAATGAAGCAAATTTCTTTACCATTCACATATAAAGTTCAAATTTTAAAAATAGTTAAATTTCTTTTATCTCTGAACCTTTTATTACAATAAGTAGAGATTTTTTTAACATGAGCTTTTTTTCAGTTTTTTTTCCCCTTTAAAAGATAGGATCTGAGAATTTTTTGGTTATCTACCATCTATATTGGTTTTAAATTAACTTTTTGTTTAATTCACCTCTAAGCATATATAATACTACTGCTTCATTTTTTGGAAAAATAACAAGAAATGTTTATTCAGGAAATTATGCAAGAAATTTATTGGATGCAGATATGAACTTTTCACAGCTTAGACATCAGGACAATTTGACTCCATATTTGAAAAGACATTATTACTGAATTATTCTGAAGAACTTTATTCAACATTGCAAATCATTTAATCTAGAACAATAAAAAATCTTTCAAAAATAAAGTTCTAAACACATTTATTATTAATAATTTTCTTTCCCATGACTATACATTATGTAATAGTATAAAAATTATACCTTAGATTCAAAAAGAGCCATCAAAACAAATGCAGTCAAAGCAGCTCCATTTTCAGTTCCACCCTAAAAAAAATGTTTCAAACATAAAAATTGATTAAAAATAGAATTTCATTTCAATGCTTAAAGCTACTCCAGAGAGAAATGATTGGATTTAAGAATTAAAAAAAAGTAAACGATATAGAACAAAGGTATGGAATATTAACTAATAAAATCATATCAATGCTAACAAAAATGGAATATTTGCATTTGTTTAAAAACAGTCATTAATACAGATTAATTTTTTCAACAATATAATAAAGTAATGATGGATATCAATAAAGAAATTTTTAGGTATAAAATAATTTTCTTTTTAAATAAACAACTAATTAAATTCAACAGTATATATTACAGTCACATATCTCAAAAAGCTTTATTTAAAAAAAGAAATTATGTAAAATTATATTTTAGTATAACTGTTGATGTCAGCGCTCCCTGATGGCGAATATTCAGATTTGCCAAGAAGTCCAGTGCGTCATTGGAGTGGCATAAGAGGAAGGAACGCATTCTTCGCTATGGCATTATTGGAAATTTTCAAATGTTTGCTGTGTTGTTAGTTCAATCCCATGTGAAAGTCTGTTAATAAACTTGTATAATAGTTGTACTATGTTGTCATTGTTAGTTTAAAGCATATTTGCACACCCTACACATTTCATGGTCCGTTGAGCTGGAGAATTAGAGGAAAATAATCAAACCAAATCATGAGCATGTCTTCAATTAAAACATTGAATCGAAAAAAGGACAACATACAAGCTCAATTGGCTAAAATCTCATCTAAATCTTTAGAAAGTCTCAATGAAATCAAACTTAAGTGCGTATTGGATACATTGGTAGAAATTAAAAATAAATTCAAAGTTATCAAGCAAGCCTATTTTGAGATCAAAAGTGATAATGACTTTAATGAAGTTGAACCAATATTATTGAAAATCGATGAAGATATTCAGGAATTCCAGGCAAATGGGGAACTGTATCTTTATCAATTTAGTGAAACTAACAAATGTAAAGTTGAAGAAAATAGTAATGCGATTGATGTAAATAATATTCAATTACCTAAAATTCCATTATCTCAATTCGAAGGGCAATATAGTAATTGGAATAGTTTTAAAATTCACTTTCAGAACTTAATGCACAATAATCCAAATTTATCAGAATTTCAAAAGCTCTGTTATTTAAATGCTTCTCTTAAAGGTGCTGCAAAGCAAAAACAGTCACCAAATGATAGTTTCAGATCTTTGTTTAAAGCTCTTACGCTTCAGTCTGAAAATACCAACTTATTTTTGATAGTCTTATCCAAAGCATTATTAATTACAAGCTATTGATGAAAGAAAACTCAGCAGATCTTTGTCTATTAATAGATATCTTGCAGAAAAATATTCATTCTTTAGAGGCATTAAAATTCGAACGCAATAACTTTGTCGGTGTTTTGTTAATTTAATTTGTGCAAAATTAGATAGAAAAAACACAAACAATTTCAATTATCTGTTAACTCCCATGAAATACCTACTTGGGAAACAATTTTGAGTTTCTTGGAAAAGAGATGTCAAATTTTAGAAAATTTAAATTATTCTGCTAGTTTTGATTAGAAACCTAAGTTATGAAACGCTACTGGTAATAATGCAAGAAGTTCCTGTTCATCTTAAAAATCCAAACACTTTTTAATACAGTCTGCTTCACAATTTTGTATACTTTTGTAAGATAGTAACTCTCTATATAAATGTCAGTTGTTCTTAAAAATGAAAGTATTCACATGTTTCCCTTTTTGTAAATCAAAAAATCTCTGCCTTAATTGTTTGAATCCATTACATAAATTAGCTAATTGCATGTCAAAAATCAGGTGTTAAATTTGCAAGCTAAAACATCACTCTTTATTGCATAGAAGGAAAAAAAATTATTTTGAATCAACATATTAATCAATCATCTTGTGTGGGTAATTCTGGATGAAAAAATGATGCTTCCCCCCATTCCTTCTCCCCAAGCAGCTTCAGCAACTGATGAAAATGATTTGACTAAGCTTATGGGAAGCGAAACAGTTATTCAGAATTTTATTTCCCAACCAAAACCAACTTATGTTCTTCTCGGTACTGCGTCTATTTACGTGAAAGATAACTACGGAGAATATAAATGGTGTAGAGCAATATTAAACAGCGTTTCTCAGGCTTTGTATGTAACAAATGATTTGATTACCTTTTTAGGATTAAAAAGAAATAAAATTAATGTTCCAGTTGGCAGATTAAATGGCCCTTTAGTAACCGTTGGTCAACAAATAAACACAGTACTTTCTAGCATAGATTGAGGCTTTGTAACAGATGTTGAATTTTTAGCAGTTCCAAAAATTACTGATTGGACACCATCTCATTGATTAGATATTTTTAACATGGGAATCACATTGGCAGACACTTGATTTTTTGAACCTTCGAAAGTTAATATTTTGCTCAGAGCAAAAACATTTTTTGAAATTTTAAAGCCCAGTTAAATTAAAATCGATAAACAAATCGTGTTTCAAAACACATATTTTGGATATTTAATTACTGGAAGTGCGCAAAATGATAACAATAAAAGTTTTTGTCACTTAGCTGTAGAAAATGACTTATCAATGAGAAATTGAAATATTGTCTAGAACATTTTTGATGCTACTCACTCTAGATTGTAATGGGTGCTATATTGTCCACATGCCAATACTTAGGCCTGATAAAAGTACAACTAAATTAAGAGTAGTATTTAATGCTCCTGCCAAGACTTCTAACAGCATATTGTTGAATGTCATTTTATTCCAGGATGAAACTGTACAAAAAGAACTTGGGTCTACTCTTCTTAGATTTCAAACACATCTTTGCTTTTTCAGCTGATGTGAAAAAGATTTATAAGCAGGTGAAGATGCACCCTTCGAAACAAGATATGTTACGAATTGTTTGGAGAAATTCTATTGATTCTCCAATAAAAACTTATTGTTTAATGACTGTGACCTACGGAACAACCTGTACTCCATTTCTGGCCACCCGAATCCTTCTTTAATTAGCAGAAGATGAAAAGGACAATTTTCCCTTAGCAGCACTTGTAGTCAATAATGATGTTTACATTGATGATGTCCTTAGTGGTGCACCAGACTTAGAAAAAGCGATTCAGATTCAGTAATAGCTAATTGGCATGATGAAAGCACGTGGAATGCATCTTTATAAAAGGTGTTCTTATAGTCATGAACTTCTTTCATAAGTCTCGAATGGTGATCAAGTCCAATGTCAATCCAGCTGATTCCCTATCAAGAGGTCCTTCTGCAGATGAGCTTAATGGAAACAAGCCTTGGTGGTTTGGACCAGAGTTGCTTCACATTGACATTGACCATTCAAATTATCAGGAATTTTCAAGTACTGATTCCAGATTTACTGAAGAACTTAAGCCAATAGTGAAAACTTATGTTCAATCTACAGTGGACAACTTTCTTGACAATTTTTGTGAACTTTCAAATAGTCACTTAAAATTAATTAGAATTCTAAGTTTTATATTTAGGTTCCTACTGAAGTTGCAGAAAAAGAATGTAGCTGATCATTTTATTACCTAGGTAGAATGGAACCATGTTTATGACGTTTTAATGAGATATGCTCAAGTACAAGAATTTGGTGCACAGATAAAAAAATCCTTAAAAAAAAGGTAAAGGTGTATCCCATAAAAGTAAGTTGAAATTTCTAAAAAATTTTCTAGATGAAAAGCAAGTTTTGCATGTTGGTGGGAGGTTAGTCAATTCAGAATTAAGCAAAAATGCTAAACATCCTATTATTTTAACAAAAAGTCATAAATTTACAACTTTGATATTGGAATATTTTCAAAAAAGTTCTAACACATGGGACCCAGTTCTTTAGTTCACCTTGTATGGCAACAATTTTAGCCAATTAACAGTAGAAATCAGTGCAGAAAAATCGTGCATAATTGTATTACTTGATTTAAAACACAAGCCAATTTTTGATACTCAGGTCATGGGCAATTTGCTTAAAGAGTGAGTAACAGAAACCTTTCTTTTTTACCATACTGGTGTAGATTATTGTGGACTCTTTTTAGTTAAATTAAAAATCAGCAGAAGGGAATTCTTAATAAAATTTAAGTGGCTATTTTTGTGTGTCTTGCAACTTGAGCAGTTTACTTGGAAATCATGATTGAATTATGTTCAGGTGCATTCATCGCTACCTTAAAGTGTTTTTTCGCTCATCATGGTAAATGTGCTAGCATAATTTCAAATAATGCCCAAAATTTCGTAAAAGCATTAAAGGAATTGAAAAGGTTACATATTCTCGTAATGCAACCAGATGGGAGAGTGGCTAGTTTACTCTCAGCAGAGGGGATATATTGGAAATTTATACTACCCAGATCATCCAACTTCGGAGGAATTTGGGAAGCTGGAATTAAATAGTTTAAATTTCATTTAAAAAGAACTATTGGAAAATTATCATTGACTCCAGAAGAATTCCTCACAGTAACTGAGGAAATTTTGAATTCAAGACCTCACATTCCCAGCTGAAAACTTTGAAATTTTAACACCTGGTCACTTTCTCATTAGAAGAGCTGTTAGTGTAATTGTTGAATCAGATTTATGTTCTGTAAATACCAATACACTCGATACATAAAGAAAAATTGCTTAAGTTGTACAAAATATTTTGAAGTCATGGAGAAAGGATTATCTTAATAATTTACAAGCATGTAGTAAATGGCAATTTTATAAATTAAATGTAAAACTAAATAGTACTGTATTGCTAAAGGAGCATAATCTTTCAATAGCTCATTGGATAATAGGCAAAATAGTTCAGACATACCCAGGTACTGATGGTAAAATTTGAGTTGTTCAGTTAAAACTGCCAAATGGTAATATTGTAAAAAGACCCATTTCAAAAAATGCTATTTTACCTATTTAGTAATAAGAATATTGAAATATTTCTATTGTCAAATTGAAATCTTATTTTTATTACTTTTCATTATTGATTGTGTAATAATTCTTATATTTGTTGTGTGACTAATTTGTATTTCATGTAAACCTTTTGTTGTTTTGAAATGACATTTCAAGGCCTGGAAGGATGTTGGCACCAGCGCTTCCTTGTTGGTAAATATTCAGATTTGCCAAGCAGTCCAGTGCGACTCTTTAGTGGCATAAGAGGTAGGAACGCATTCTTCACTATGGCATTATTGGAAGTTTTTGAATGTTCGTTGTGTTGTTAGTTCAACCCCATGTGAAAGTCTGTTAATAAACTTGGTATAATAGTTGTACTACATTGTCATCGTTAGTTTAAAGCATATTTATATGCCTCATACATTTCAATAACTATCTACTCATGCTCAGTTACAAGCAAAATGAATAATGCATGTAAATGAATGACAAAATATAAATAAGTAAAAAATGTACCTGCAAAGCTTTATGGTGAACTTCGCCTGGTTCTTCAAATGAACCATCTGAGCTCTGTTTTTGAATAATCCATTCTAAGCCTTTATTTAATACATCTGAATCAATAAATATATATTTCTTTGCAAGTGAAAGAGCTCTAGTAGCATATGCTGTTAGCCTGTAATAGCATATTTTAGAGAAGGAAAAATTAGTTAAAGATCTAATAGATTTTTTTTTAAAAAAAGACAACAAGGTAAATGAATAATTAAAAACATTTACGTACCATGTGCTACCACTACGATCTCTTTCTCCAAATGTGCTAAAAGAGCCATCCTCTCTTTTATATGTCAGTTGACGCTGATACCCTTTTGAAATGAAATGTTTTATACAATAAAATATTTTTTTTATATTAACAATATCTAGAAATAAATACAATTTTTTTTCCTGATAATTTCTGAAAACTGAAACATTATTGCAATGCTACAAATAATATTTTAAATTATAATCAGCATTCTATACACTTGGTTAAAAAACTGTTAGTTGTTAAAAATGTTGAAAAATCTAATTAATTTAAAAAATATATTCATATAGATATTTTATTTAATTTTATTAAAATAAAATAAAAATTTTCAAATGCAAAGTACCAAATTAAATAATGCTTAGCTAAAAATTTGTAAAAATGATTATTAACAGATACTTTGCTCTTCTTAAATTTTAAGAGTGTAACTTTTATTCATTCAATATAAAATAAGAATGTAATATAATTAATAATTTAATACAATTGCTCTTAACTATATTAATATTAAAAAATCTCATTTCAAACTCCCCAAAACGATTTAATTTTTAAAGTTAAATTAACCTTTAATTTCAAATGCTGTTAAGTACATGTATAAAATAATTAGAACAAAAATTATTCTTTAAGAGTTTGATACAGCAATACATATTCCAATTTATTTTACTATAATTTTTATTATGTATAAAGTGCTACATTTATTTTTTGATAAAATATAAATGTAAATACCATTTCTCAAGCCTCCAATCAACTGATTTCTCAAAGCTGGTGATAATCTGTTAGTTTTTGATAAGTATTCCATGATTATTATACGAGGAACAACAGTTATTAAATTTTGTTCACCACAACCAGCAGGCATATATAACAACTTGTCAATTGCTTTAATACTTGGTCCCATAAGATCAACTATAAACAAACACATGTTTTTATATTTAAAATATGTACTCTCAATATAATTTTGATATTTCTTTCAAAGAAATAAATTATAATGTTTTATAATTGTGAGTAAAAATTTATTAAATTTTACATTCATATATCAAACATAATTATTTTATTAAAGCCAATGGAAATTCTGTCAAAATAATTTGATTAGTGTATATGAAAGAAAATTATTTTATTAAAG
>BMAW01117186.1:0-53532 GCA_019974015.1 Nephila pilipes | reverse complement strand
AAAATTGAAGAAGATATTTAAATAGATTTTTCTGAGTCATATTTTTCAAGCAAATAAATAAATAAATAATAAAATTTTTTTTAAAAAAATCACATTAATATGATATAAAGTATGAATTATGAGAATATTGTTTCTATTTTCCAAGAAAAAAAGAATTTCATTCAGAAGTTTTTCTCTTAATTTTTTTAATTCTAGCTTCTCAAAGATTAATACCAATTTTAAGTTCATAATAAAATTAAGTTAATAATATAAAATGTATTAATAAATGTAGCTCATTATAAAATGAAATCATGTGAGCTTACAAATGTCGTAAATTTATAAATTTTAATACTAATGATACAATTATACATTGTTTATTTATATTGATATAAAATAGAATTCATCTTTTGTTAGAACTATTATTTTGATTCCATTAAACAGAAAAATATTCATCTTTAAAATTGTAAATCAAGGGAGGTATAAGGAAGAAAATATATTACAGGAAGATAAAAACTAAAGGAAAAGAAAACATACTTAATAAAAAAATATGAGGAAAAATTCACTAACATTTATTTCATTTATTGTCCTTTTATCAGTTAAAAGGTTTCATAAGAAACATTATTTTATACTTTAAAAGATACTCACCAATAATGATTTCATAATATCATAAAAATTTAGTACATTAAAGATAAAATAGTTGAAATAATTAACTGTACAAAACTATAATACTCACCAGAGGCTGAGAGTAGTATTTTTCCAGAATCTCTAATAGCATTTCGAGGAATTATAGTGGAGATGTTATGCTTCACAATATCACTAGAACTACGCAGATCAACAAATAACGCTTTGTTGAAAAATTGAGTAGATCCCTCAGGCTAAATTTCATAAATATATAGAAGAAATTTTTGGTAACAAATTCAGAAATAAAAATTTACCACATTGTATCACTAAAAAATAATACACCCATCACTATTAGAGATATAAGTACTAAGAAAATTATTGATTACATAATTAAAAAAAAACCCTTTATTTGTACATTTTTAGCAATATAGTACACAGAAAAAAAATATGTATCAATACTACTACTACAAGTTTTTTCTTAGGGTGAAAAAACATTGATTCATTAAGTTTATGTTTAAAATAAAGTTTTCTTTGCTTCTTCGCATCTTTCAATTCTGCAACTGTGCTTAAGTTAATAAAAATGCTTAACAATACAGATGGTTCAATAAAATTTGCAATTACAAAACTGAACATTATAACTGTATTCATTGTCTTAAGAGATAAAGATACAAATTGAGAGATCCAAACAAACTGAAGAAACAAAAAAATTAACAGTTTGAATTATAACATAATGATACAGTGTCTGAGACTATCATTATATAAAGAATCATATAATATTATATATTGAAATAGAGATAAATTTTCATTATGTAAAATTATCAAAAAAAAAAAAAAAAAAAAAATTTTAAAAAAAAAAAAAAAAAAAAAAAAAATGACCATCCTTTTATGAAATATTTTCCTTTTATCACAAAACAGATTAAAATATTTGACAGACAAACCTGAACATGTAATCTTTTTGTAACAGAATCACTAGCTAAAGATGTTGCAGCAATAACTTTGATTTCTATATATCCAACTTTCTTGGGAACGATCAAAAATGATACTGGAATTCCATCTGAAGCAGGAATCTATAATAAAATTAATTGGAACCTCAATTACAAAATTTGTAACTAAATTGCAATATTTTACACATACACAAATTGAAAAAAAGATTCTTAAATAATTTATGACAATTGCAAAATACAGGGTGTTTCAAAAAGAACAATCTGTTTGAAAATTGTGTGTTGAACATAGACACTTAAGATTAATTTTATATTACATTGACTAATCATAAAGTTTTTCTAATAAACCAACTAAAGGTGCTCAGTATGTCCCCCTTTGGATGCAAAGGATATGTCTATCATCATCCTTAATTCTCATCACACCAAATTGGTCCAAAAGGCCACAACAGCTGTACACCACAAAATATGACAGACAAACGTTGCAGAAATATTAAGTTCCCTATAGGCATGGCAAGTTGGATTTCAATGGACTATGTGCAAAACCCTGTTGGATGTGCTCCACATTTTCCTCTAACATGCATGGATGGCTAGAGAATTATCCTTTACACAGACAATCCATGTCTAGTAATTCATTATACTACAGCCTAATACTCTTAATAGTAGGAAGTTCAGCCCTAAATATTGTTGATAAAAATCGCACTGAACAATTGTAATGGTTTTGAACTTTGTGAAGTGTAGAACACAAAACGATTTCGGTTGACAGGCAAAGGAAGAGCATAAGCGCTAACTTTCAGAAACAGTTAAAACTTGAGATTTCTCCCTTTCTACATATTCATTCTTTAATCAAAATGGATTAAAAACTGGATAGTTATGATTTTTTTTAATTGAATGATTCTTTTTGAAACATCCTTGTATATATATTTTTTAAAGTTATTTCTGACTCTGTTTAACATCTCTCCCCATCTTGTAACAATTACCACATTTTTTAACAATACAAAATTGACATATTTAAAGTTTAATTCAAAAACAATCATTGTCTGTTTTTGAATTAACTTAAAAAATATGAAACAATATTTAGGTGAAATACTGACATGAAAATAATACTTACTCTCACTATTTTAGTTCGACGACTTTGGCGCTCTAAATTGCCAGATTCTTTACCAGCTACAGTAAAATCAAATTCTCCTTTTCTATTCTCCATGGTAACTTCTGCCTACAAAAAGTAATCAGTTATGTTAATGAAAATTAATAGAAAAGTACCCATATTAAAAAGGAACTTACAGTAAAATGTTTTAAATACCTGTATATCTTTGTTGTTATAATTAAAAACAACAACTTGAATAGCTAAATCTTCTCCCATTAGAACAGTATAAGGTAAAGTCATAGTTATGAAAAAAGGTCGATAAACAGTTATCTAAAAACATAAGATATTTCAATTAATAAAATTTCAAAATAAATTAAAATTTTATTATGCTGTTTTTTAAGCAAAATCATAAATTTATATAAACACATTTAAAAAAAACTCGCTATTTTTTTTGGTTCCCATATTTGGAACATTATCTTATACCTTTGCAATTATATTCACATATGATTATTTTTTCACATGAATATAAACCAGTTGAGAAAAGTATAGAATAAATATGAAAATTATATATATATATATATATGTATGTATATAAAACACATAAATTTAAAATGAAATATTAAAAAAGCATCTAGCTAATATTTATTTTTATTAATTTTTAATGCATAAAGTGTAACAGCTCACCATTTTATAAGTTTGTGAATACTGCTAAATCCACTCTAAAAATTAACTAAAACAGCAGATATTTAATAAATATTTTTCTTATAAATCACAGTATCTTTATGAGTGTTTGAAATTTCTGTACATAGCTTCTATAAATTGGTTCACCTGGAAAGTCCTGCACTTTCTCAAATCGAAGCATGGCTTCATCTAGATATTTTACTACTGCTGATAAGAAAGCAAATTTGAATGATGTACATATGAACATTCTAGCTTTTTTGCTTGGTCTGTATAATTCTTGCTTGTGCTGTGACATAACTTTTGTTTCAGTGCAATGCTAAGAACAGAGAATCAATAAAATCATTTTCATCGTATTATGCTCTTCCATTTCAAGAAAGGTAAAAATGCTAGTCAGGCTGCTCGAAGAATTTTTCTAGTATATGAACAAAGTGCTGTTTCAGATAACACAGTTTGAAGGTGGTTTGAGAAGTTAAAAAGAACTTTTACTGAAAATCTCCATTACAAAGCCCAGGAAGTACACAGACTAAATATTCCAAAAAGTAGAGTGCATGATCATTTGAAGAAGATTGGGTATGTAAGCAGCTATGATGTGTTACCTTAAACTTAACACCACAAAAAATGCTTGCTTGGTATTTGACATGTGATTCTTTGTTAAAATGAAAAGAAGCTCCTTTTTTTTTTTTTTTTTTTTGAAATAGCTCATTGCTGGAAATGATAAGTGGATACTATACAACAATGTTACAAGAAAAAGATCATAGAGTAAGCCAAATGAACCTCCACAAATAACATCCAAAGGGATGATGTATCTCAAAATATAAATGCTTTGTGTATGGTGGGGTTACAAAGGAATTATTCATTATGAACTTTTGTCACCATATCAGACCATAAATATTGTTCTCAAATGGCAGTTTTGAAAGCAAACTTAGAAGAAAGGCAACCAGAACTGTCCAATCATCAAAGTGTAGTCTTTTAGCGTGACAATGATCAGCCTCACATTGTGATAAATGTCAGGCAACAACTGATTTTTTTGTGTGTGTCAGCCCCTCCATATTGACCACAGGCCTGGCTTACTCAGATTTCCCCCTCTTCATGTCATTTCAAAATTCTCTGAATGGCCAGGAGTTCGCTTTTTTAGAGACAGTCAAACAACACATCTATAACTTCTTCATAAATAAACCTGCTGATTTTTATAAAAAAGGAATTTTCCAGTTGCTTGATGGCAAAAAGTCAAGGAAGAAAATAGTTCTTATGTTATTCAATGAAACTTTAATATATATTTGTACTGCTTTATTTTTACGTATCATCACAAAACCTTATCATCACTTTCTAGAAAATCTAACAGTGCCCAAGGTATTTTTTATTAAACAATGACGTTAAAAATGAATTTCCATTACATTAAACACAAAAAAACTAAGAGACTGTTAATATAGTAATTAAACAAAGTAATTTAAAATAAGCAACATAAAAATATTTCAAAACCTACCCGAGAAGGTGAAGTAGCAATACCTAACCCATCAGTAGGATGAACTGCAAATGCAGTAATCTCATAAGAAGCAAGAGCATCAGGAACAACATGTGAAATGAAAGCTGATCCATCATTTCTAAGAAAGTAATAGATAGAAAATAATTTTAAAATAAATGTTTGTTTACTTCTATAACTACTTCATAATTTTCTATTCATTCTTTCCTGATGAATTTCTGGCATGAATTATGTCAATTTTTGCAACAATAAACCTAACAATATATTTAAATATATATTTAAAAATATTTTGTGTTTGTTTCCAATTCAAGGATTTGAAGAATACAATTATTTGCTTCTATTTTCACTGAAAGTTTTATTAATTTGTATTAAATTACATGATTGTTATTTTTAGGATATCTTCAAGAGACTTACCAAAAATTTAAAAATAAATGATTGCTTTAGTTTTTAATTCCTATTGCAATAGAATTTATTGTAGCATGCAGGAAAAGATTTTTAATTCATCATAAAAGTCAGGAATTTCATGCTCTCCTGGAAAGGTTTCAATTTTATTACTAGTCATTAGCTTTTAGTAATGTTGTAAGATTATTTATGGTAATTTGATTTCTTGTTTTATGAAATTAATAATGAATAATATAAAAAAATTATGATTTATTGATTTAATGTACTTTTAAAGACATCCATTAAAATAGATATTGGATCTCAATTTATCATTTGTGTTATTAAGATTAGTTTGTTTACTTTCTAGATATTCTTTTAGAAATTATATGTTTTGCTTTTTTTAACTAAGATTTTTCTTTACAAATTAGAATTTTTTAAGATTTCAAAATATTAAACTAACGTAATAATTATGTAAATATTCATATTTTAAAGTATTGACAGCATTCATAGCATAACAATTAATTAAAAATGTAAAAAATTGATGTCAAAATTAAAATTAGTTTAATCATATTAATAATTCAATTTTCATAATGTATTTAATAATCCACTTTCTGATGAAGAAAGAGATATTGAAGATAGCATAACCAATATTCCTTAACAAGAAAAGGATCAAAACAACCTTTACATAGAAGAGATCATGCAATTTGTAGGATACTGTTCTGTGTACTTGCTGACAGAAATTGTTCAAGATTTCCATGAAATTTAAAACTTATTGAAATTTTGAAAAATATTTGCTACTAACTTTTACAAATACAGATTTAAAAGTAATTAACTTTTGTAATTTTATTAGCAATTGGTAATAATTTTTTTTAATTATCTTCACTATGCTTATAAAAATAAATATTTTGGTATAAATGCTTTGTGTAAGTTTCTAATTATTCTGTTGTGCTTGTGACCTCAAAATCCATTAAAATGGATGCACCTTACTGTAAAATTTAAATTTAATTTTTTTTAAAAAAATATGATTTTTAAGGCTTGTTTGGCTCAGAAAAATCAATAACTTAAAGAATAAAAATTGTCTTCTTTTCAAGTCAGTTCATCTCAATTCAAAGGGTTTTTAGGATACATACCCAGCTGTTGTATTTAACCACAGCCATGTTTCGGGATATTTTTTTCTTACAACTAAACGACCTTCTGGAACAATGGCTTCTGGTAATTCAGAAGGAGGTTGAATAGGAGCATTATTGCTATTTTCATCAATGCGTATCACATTTTCAGTGAATAAATCTAAACATGTAAATAAAAAGAATTTGTGAAGCCAAGCATATTAAGAAACAAGTTAATTTAAAATGTTTTTCTAAAAGCATTTTTAATGTAAAAAGTATTTATAAAGAGGACTGAAAATTTTTTAATAGAAAAATAGAAATGTCTTCAATATAAAAATATTGTTCAAAATCACACAAAAGATATGATAAATATTTTTTGTTAATATAAAATATTTATTTATAAAAAGAATGAACTTTAAAAAAGAGCAAAATTAATTTCCAGTATTTTTACTTAACTATCAAATAAATTACTTTTTTATATTAGTTTGGAGAATTCAAAACAATTTGTTTGCATGAACACTTAAAAAATCTTAAATTAAGATTTCTTACAGATTAAAAAAATTAGATTAGAACACATATTGCTATTAAAAGAATCACATTATTTCATGGTAACAAAAATAGGTAAAACAGGAAAGAGATTATTATACAACAGAAAGTTTGTTTTCACGCAAAGCAATTACAATATAATTGTTTGTTAGTATGCATAATTTTTAGCAAATTCTCTGTCACCAAATTTTGAAGTATAAAATACTTAGAATTAAATAAAAACATCACAATGTATTTTAAATATGAAATTTGAATTAAATTGATATGCAATTTATTTTAGAATTTTATTCCTACTTTGTCAAATAATAATTTTCTATTTCAAACAAGTGGTACTTTAAGTCAATATATAAACATGTTTTAAATTTTTTTGTTAGTTTAACCTACTAAGCCCAGCAAGCATATTAGTTACCTTGGTAAACCCAGCAAACCAAGCTATAAGATTATGATTACAATCTGGAACAGATGTATATGAGAGAATTATCTGAAATATAGAAGATATTTTAAAATGCATTTAAAATTTGTTCATTTATAAATATATTAAAGGTCACTGAAAAAAAAAAAATCATAAAAATATATTATTCAAAATTTGTTTAAAATATTAAACTAACTTCAAAGATTTTAGGAAACTTTGTAAATATTGAGAATATTTGAAAATGATTGAAAACATATTAATTTAATTTCATGCAGAATAAAAATTCAATCTTTTCATATATTTTTACCAGAAAAGGTTTATTCCCTTTCCATACTAGATAAGTTTTGTCCAATAAGCATGCATTTTATTTGTAGCCTTGAACAATTCATTCTTCCAATAAGGCCCAAGTAAGTTGAAAGTTAGAGCATCCCTGCACTGTTTAAAAGAGGAAAACTCCTCCCTGCCAGTACAGCATCCGAAATATTAAAATTATTATTTGTTAAGTAAATATTTAAAAAATTAGATAAAAACTAAGACTTTATGAATTTCTTTTGGGAAGGAGATTGTGTCCTATTTGTGTATATGTAAAGAAATAAATTCTATCAAATCAAAGTTGACTTATGTAAGATTTAGATATATGATATCATATTTAAAATATACGCTATATATATATATATATATTTAAAAGGACATTAATAACAGTTATGTCATTACAAATGTTGTTGTTACAAAAAATTTGGAAATATTGGTTCTTAATATTTAATTAAAAAACTATGAGTGACAAATAAACACAAAGCATTAATTTCAACACAGTGATTTATTTTTTTTAAAAAAATACCTATATATATATATACTCTATTGCATTTTCGATTGTTGTTTGATTTTATTGGAAATATTAATTTCTTTGTAAACACAGAATATTCATTTTTGTCATATATATAAATAATTTTTTTCCTCAATTAAATAGGGAATTACAACTTTTATAAATGTACCTCTAACAATAAAGTAAAAAAAAGTAATTGGATTAAATTTGTTGTAAATAAATGATTATGCCAAGACATCTTTTTTGAGGGGGTGGGACATAAATACATTAAAAATAAAATATTCATATTGAAAACATAATTTTCACACAATTTCATTTATACAAATGTTATTTTTGAAAATTTGTTACCTTCATTTCCAGTGTCTAGTAAAAGGCCATTTGTCATGATCACAGATCCTGAATCCTAATATGTAAAATGATACATAATTGTAGAAGTTTTCAAAATACATATATCAAAAATAAGAAATTCATCAATTAAATTTTAACAAATGAACTTAAGATAAAATAAATGGAAATTATCATTACAGCAAATATTAAGCCTGCTGATTTAGATCCTGGCCAAGACAATGATCTCTTTCTTCGTCGATACCATGGTGGATTATACTTTGTCATTTGTCCACCATCATATGTTTCAAGGTCTTCAATAACCTTAAAATGAATAAACAAACATGTAATATAAAAAAAAAAATTAAGTCAATTCCTACTTAGGTCAACAAAGAAATTTTTATTTTAGTTACTTTTTTATTAAACAATTACAATTAATATAAATATGTATATACACGTGACAGAAACACAGTATTAAGTGGCAAAAGAAAATTTTCCCCCAGCAATCTACACGTTTCGTCACTAACATGGTATTTATTCCTAAATGTATATATTGTTAAATATTATATATAAGAGAAAAGTTTTTCTCCCAAATAAAACTAAAATCAATTGTTGGAAAATCAAATAAAAAAAATGTTATGCTTCAACGAGATTCGATCCAAAGGAATGAAGATTCTACGCCAACGCTCTACCAACTTTGCCATTGCAAGACAAATGACATAGTAAAAGCATTGGCTTGTTTCTTAATTCATCTGGTAAATTAAATAGTTGAAATGCAGTTTAGCCCAATCACCCTTGATGGCAGGAATTATTTGGCGGTATTTTGCCAAATGTGCCTACACTGGTTCGCTACGCGGACTTAACATTCAGCAACAAAAATCGCCAAGTTTGGCAATTTTTGAAATTGCGCCAAGTGGTGGGGTAAACTGCACTTTCACCAATTAAATTTAATTAAATGAATTAAAATTTGAAAAAAACTGTATTAACGTCCAGTGTCATCCACTACAAGTTTAAAAAAATGTATTTGAACTTGGGTGGATGAATAAAAAGTATTTTATTAACGATTTAAAATTTGAACAAGATATATATAGGGAGAGTGTGAACTAATAGTAGAAATTTAGAAATTAAATGAAAGAGAAATTTAAGTTATTGCAATAAATTTTACAAGCATACCATATATATTCCTTTAAAAAAGTATCGAATTTTAATTATAAAACCAAAAACTATAAGTCAGCAAATTTTTTACATAGTTCATTAAATATATTTATACAAATAAATATTTTGAGAAATATCCATATAATTCTAGAACAGTTCAGAAATTTTCTGACTTTATTTATAGCATATCAATAGCTTTCATCAGGAAAGACACTTTTTTGAAATGTAGTATTAATTATAAAGATAAGAATTCCATTTTAATAATCGACAAATTCAAGAAAACGAAATCAAAACATATATTTGATCGGTGATATTAACATAGTAAACAATTCTTCATTCCTAGTATTAAATTTAACTACTCTTTTCGTGAATTATTTGAATATACTTTTACAAAAATGTTTAAAAAGGCTTGTTATAATTTTTTTTAAATATTTATCACAACAAAAAGAGAAACAAAACTAATACTATATCATGTTGTATCATTACGCATTAAAATAATGCATTCCTTATACTATCTACATTTTAAAAAATGTAACAAATCACAAATTTAAAAGAAATATTTAGTACTCAGCATTGATTTTAAAAATCTTAACTTTCATTACAATAATCAAGTAGAATTATAAATTTACAGTGTTTTATTTCAATGATATATTAACAATTAAGTGACAAAAAATTATATAAAACTAAAAAGTTAGATTCAAAAATTATTAATAATACTTCTTCTAAGCTAATATCATTTCCTGATTTCAATTTCATAATTCCAAGATCAATTCCTAAAATTCCAACTACAGCATTTGGTGTAGTCTGTAATCTGATATCAACTTGGCGGCCAGGTTGAGCTTCTTTAACATTTGAACTTACAGTTATCTGCCAGAATAGAAAATTATAATAAAATAAAATATAAAGCAAAAAATAAATGATAATTTAACGGTTCTAACATAGTTTTAAAAAGTTTCAAACCAATTATATTTAAAAACAATATTTTTGTTTTATAAATCCTTATATTTTCTAAAAAGGTGAAAATATCCAATTTTATTCATAAAGTTAAAATCTACCAATTAACGAATTGCTTTTTTAAAAATATTTTTTAATAAATTAAAACATAGAAATATATTGTAAATAGATTGATTTAATTAGAATATTTTTAAAATTAATAAAATATAAAAAAAGTTATTATACAAACAAAAAATAGTACAATAATAAAAACTTAGTTTAATTCATGAAAAAATTGAAACTTACAGAAGTTTTAAATAAGCCTTCGACATCAAAAGTGACTGAATCTGCAACAATTTCATTATTTGTGCTTCTCACATAATATACAAGAACTCGACCTCTAGGTGCCATAGCACTAGGAGCTCTGAAGTTAAAACGATAAACTTTTTGATTAGGTACAGGTATAGTTTTAGCCAGTACAATATTTCCCCTGCCAATAACCTGTGAGAAAGAAGATAAGCATTCAATTTAGGTACTAAAAGAACTATCTGTTTCTACACATATAAGTTTTAAAATGTTAAGTTCAAGGAAGTTAAGGATAAAAAAAATAATAAAAAAATGAATGATGTTTTAAGATTGTATTTGGTATTTAAATCCTCATCAAATGTACCAGAGACAGACTTGGGTAAATAATGCATAATTGAAAAAGCAAATAATTCAATAAAATTTATAAATCATACATATACATATAGTTATGATATAAATGTAAAATAAATAATAGCTTCTGAAAGGAATTTTTTTTTTACTTGCATATTAGATTTACATAGATATTTTTAAGGCAATGAATATTAGAAATTCCTTCTTTACATTTCATTTTTAGCAGTACAATCAACACATTTTCTATAAGAAACAAATAGTATTAAAAATATCTTGATAGTAGAATATACAACACAGTCAAATCTCATAATATGTTTATAATTTCAGTTCTTTTAAAATTATAAATTACTATCTAGATCATACTTATTTTTCATAAAAGTCAAATAAGATACTGCCTAAATTGTAAACATATACCAGACTTAAGCTTAAAAAAAAAAAAAAAAAAACACCCCCAAAAAAAAAACAGGGGGGGGGGCGATAAGTTAATTTGGAAATAAAAAAAAAAAAAAAAAGGTAATAATATGGGGAAGGTAATTTGGAAAAACAAAAAAAATCCATAAAAATTCCTATAGAAGTTTCAATAATATTAAAAATCTTTATTATTTGTAATTGTGTTATTACAATATTAAGACCAATTCTAGAAAAAACATCATCGAGAAAAATTGTTAAAAATGTTTTGTAACAGGAATGGAGAATAATACAATAATTTTTTGATGTGATTATGAATTACTTTCTTTGTCCAAAACATTCATGTATTTTTTAACAAGTAATGTTGTTACATTCAGGAGGCTATCTACATGATGCAGTAAAAAAATTAATTCTTACATTGTTTATAAAACTATTCTACTAAATTTCCGAAACTGAATTTAAAGCATTTAATTAATACATAGTTTAACTTCCTCAATAAAAATACAATGCAATAAATTTAATTAAATGAACCGACATCAGATTTTTTTTTTGTAGAATTGAAAGTACTCAAGAAAAAATAATGTATTTTTCATAAGTGAAAATTTCCAAATATCCATAAGCATCCATTACATTATTTTCAGTTCATGAAATTAAATCAGAAATTTGAATACAATGCCAAAATGACAACATAAAATAAATAGATTAAAACATACTTAAAAATAGCACATGCAGGAGCTTTAACAAAAAATGGAAAATACAAATAATTAAAAGCATAAAAAACATCACCTTATAGACAAGATGATTAATAGGTTCAGTGACATTGACTTCCATTTCAATTGTTTCTTGAGCCTTGGGATTTGGAGTTATAAGTACTGCTTGAATAAAGTTATTACTTGGTGATACAGCTGCATCAATTCTATCTAAATAATATGTTAAACCCTGGTAGAAGGCTCTCATATTTAAATAAGATATAGTTTCATCATTAGGTGGTAAAAATTCAAGCTTCACAATTCCATTTCTAGGAACAGTATGCAGTTCTTTTTTCCAATCTTCTTCACGGATTGTGTAGCCATACATTAATTCCAACTGCCCCTTACTATTTGAAACAGGAGTATCATCTTGATGTGAAACTTTAAGCTTGAAAAAAAAAATTTTTTTTTTATTAAATATTCAAAGAAAAGGTAAATAAATATTTTAAAATAAAAAACATATATTAAATATTGATGACCTAAAAATTTATTCAAACTAAATTGTGCAATTCAGATGTATTTACAGCGTTATGAAATTGGTGCAGGATTTACACAAAGAAAGAGATTAAAAAAGAAACAGAAAATACAAATAAGATTATTATGTATTATAAAGAAAATTTCCTCCACTATATAAAAATATCAATATTAAAGTGTTAATATATTGAATATCATATAAAAATGTCTTTAAAAACATAATTGCGTATCACATTTTCAAAATATCCACTTATATTTCTCACTGAGTTGTGAATTCAATGATATAATTTTTAAGTCAGCATTTAAGATAAATTAAAAGCATTTAAGCACTATTCGGGAACTATTTACAAAGCAACTTTTTATCATAAAATATATTAATGGAGAAAAATAATTAAATTGAAAATGAAACTAAGTCAATAAGTATTACTAAAGATAAAAATTAAGACTAATGAATATGATTAAGATAAAAGAAACTTACAAAAGCTGTATATTTTAAACCTGGTTTGAAAGTTTCAGATGTTCTAATAAGATCAATTTTGATGTCTTTATCATAGATCCACATTGTATTTGTAGTATTGTATTTGTGACCAGTTTCTTCTTCTTCTACAAGGGCAAAGAACTCAATTTCTCGTTTGAAAAAATCAGTTCTTAAAGATAAATCTTTTAACAAGTTTAAATATACTGTTACAGATCCATCAATCTGAAATTTAGGAAAGAAAAATATTACTTCCCCCAAAAATTCACAACAGATAATCCAAAAATAAAACTAAATCAAATGATTGTCCATCAGTTACATATAAAATAACCCAGTTAACATAATTCTACTCACTTTAATTTTAGTTTGAAATGATTCATAAGGGCGGACATTTAATTTATTATATCGTGTTCTAGGTGCAACTGTTAATGTAATTTCTCCTTTAACTGCTTTTCCATAAGAATACCTATGGAAAGAATAAAGATATAAAAATATTCTTTTTCAACATAAACTGCAAATTTTTTAAAAATAAAATTGCCATAGTTTGATTAATTAAATTAAGAAAAAAAAAAAAAAAAAAAAAAAAAAAAAAAAAAACTATTACAAATACAGTATTTAGTCAGAGCTAAAAAAAAGTTAATTGGTAATAAATAAAATTGATAGATAATTAATAAAAAAAACATACATTGCTGTTATTGTAGCTTCCACATCTGATTTATTATAGGTGGTATAAATGGGTAAGTCAATGTGAACTTCATATGTAGGCATAACTAGAATAAAATATATATGTAAAACAAATAATGATTTTAAATAAAATATACATAGTTAGCATAACAAAAATCTGCAAGTGAAACAACTTATTTTAATATTCACAGAACTAATTGAAAATAATGTTTAACAAAAATTTTACAGCAAAAAAAAAAAAAAAAAAGAAAGAAAAAAGGATGGATTGAATGTGGTTATACAGTAATGCACATGAAATGATACATTGCACTGAGAAAATTTCCCATAATATGCAACAGGCTACTTTTGTTACTACCTAAAAATCCAGGCAAGAAATATAATATTTGCAACAGCCAAATTTAATAAGACCAGTATAATATGTTTAAAAAAATAAGGAAAGAGTACTTACTAAATTCTGCTACTGAAAAGTTTTTATGAAATTTCTGACCCTAAAATCAAATAAAAAATTAATAAAAACTTACAAGCTTTCAGTAGCATAATTTTTATTTTGAATATAAGATGACAATTTCATTTAATGAAAATACTTTGGAAACAAACAAGCCTACCTCAACAATGACATGAACTGCCCAGTCACCTAAAACAGGACGATCGGCAAGAAGAAAATCGACAGAAGCTACTCCTGAGGAAGGGCAGGGGAGATAAAAAAATATTAATAAATATTTTATAATATATTTTGATATAACATATATAAATAACATTGTTGCATATTTTACCAACCATTTGTAGTATAAACTTCTTTCCATTCCCGAATACTGTTTCCATGACCATCCTGGAAAAAAAATGTTATAAATTATCAGGACATTTCATATTAATCTAAGCATTTTTAAACAAGCTTGCAAAAATTTAATTTTAAAATTGTAAATTGATTTACAGAAAATCATATAAGAGTTATATGATTAATTGTAATGAACCAATTAAATGAAATCAATCCTAATACAATGATTTTTGTATTAAAATTATATAACTGATAAATTTGGGGAGCTTTTACGCTTTAATTGTTTAAATTAAATTTTATAAAATTTACCAAAAATAAGATATTAATTATTCATTTTAAAAGTGTGATACTCACTTTAACCAGCAAATCAATAGGAAACTGACTAGATCTCGGTTGAAGATATGGGTTGACAACAATAACTCGAAATTGAACTAACAAAGAAAAATACTTAATGTTAAATAATAATGAATTGGTAAAATCTTATTTTTAAGGATAAAGTATACATAATTCGAAAAAAATTAAAAAAAAAAAAAAAGTTTGGTAATTATTTACCTAATTGCCCAGGTTTATAAACAGGCCTGTCAGTTTGTATAAACACTGAATAACTTTTGTGTTCAAATGTTAATTTTGTAGAGTTTCGCACAGTTATGCCTCCTTGCCCAATTATTTCTAAGGTGTAGTCACCAGGTTTCCAATCAAACAACTGAAAATCAGATTTAAAACTTAATTTAAAAAAATAAACAATTTGAGAAGTTAAAGACTGATAAATAACTTAATTTATTTATGATTCTAAAATTTTAAGCAAACTGCTTATATTATTTATATTTATCAATCAAAACAGATATATTTGATTTTAGAAGAATAGTATAAAAAGTAAAAAAAAAAAATAATAATAATAATTAAAAAAATTAATAAAGCAAGTTAAGAAAAGCCCCCCTTTTTTTTTTTTGAAAAAATATACATTTATTATTTAAAGGCACATGCAAAAACTCTGATCTGTTCAATTAAATCCACAAAAGAATACTTTTCACATTTTGAATCATAGTTTGCAACATATAATTTAAATGACAATTATTAATAATTATGTATCACATTATCATTAAATTGTAATATGACAACACATTTTTACCAATTCAGCAATGATTTAGAGTATCATGTATGAATTCACACAGTATGTAAAAGTTATAATCACAAATACAATTTTTTAAGCATAAAAAATTTTTCTCACCTCAAAATCTACTATTTGTGTTTGCTCTGTAAGAAAAAAAAAATGTTAATGAAAGAAATGATAGATGGATATTTACCACATTTTACACTTTTAAAAATCTAGTAAAAACAAATGAACAATTAAATAAATAATATATATAACTTTTGACATCATTAAAAAGTTAAACATTTAATAACAAATAATCATAAGATAAATTAGAAATGAGACATTTTCTCACTTGGATCAAGATGAAGATCTTTTGAAACACTAACGGGTATACGGTCTTCATTTGTTCCAAATATTTGAACATTGAAATCAACAGGTGATGGTGCATCATGAACAGTTATGCTGACATGGTAAACTATATCTGGTCGAAGTTTTGATGGTGCAACAACAGTATAAATAGCAGAATTTCTTTGAGAGAGAACACTGAAAAATTTATGTCATTATATACATAGTTGAAAAATCTAATGAAAAAAAAAAAAAAAAAAAAAAAAATACATGAATATATTCTCCTGTACAATATAAATGTTTAATTAGTAGAAAAAGAACAGCAAAAAGATATGTGTGTAGAATGTTTTTTCATTAAAGTATTATGTATGATAAAGCATTTCTCAAATGTTAACAAAAATTCAAGAAAATTTTCAAGTACCCAAACATATTTATTAAATAACTAAATCTTCATTATATGTCTACAAAACATAAAAACAATTTTATAAGTGAATAAATTCTATTGAAGTTTCAATCAAAATTATTTATAGAAAAAATGAGACAGCCAAAATATCCAGGAATAATGTTTTTATATGTAAAAAAATCATTTATAATCTTATCTTGCTTTATTTTATCTCTAACAATAACAAAAAGTTTAAAAAATAAACCTTTTTTATTAAAATATTTGCAAACCTAAAATAAGAGATGTTTTATAAATGAGAGAAATTTCATACAAGTAGATAATTATAAGAAAATAGAAATAAAAATGTGCCTTAACATAGTAACATTTTTAGATAATTGTTATGCAAATACTTAATTTATTATATATTCACTAGTACTCTGGGTTAATGTATTGTACCAATATAATTTAATTTCCTGATTTATTTAACAAATTACACCAAAAAAATAATAGATAACCTTTAAACTTTATAAGATTCAAGCAAACTTTATTAGATTGAAAATATTTATTTAAATATGATTTATAAGCAGATCACAAGCAAAATAAAGAATGATAGTATGGCTTTACCTGGTGAAAAAAAAGCTCACTACAAGCAAAGAAATAAATCTGAAGCTGGCAGACATTGTATCTGAGAAAAAATAAAAAATACAATTAGCCCTTTTTTAAACAAAATTCTGAAATATAAATACAATCAAAATAAATATCTTAATTTTCACAGTATACAAGACTATTTATTAAATGTGATACTTTTCTACAGAAAAATCGTTTTAAAAAATATTCTTTCGTGAAAATTAACGATTTTATAAGCAAAAATTAATATACAAATACTGCAATTATATTTAACTAAAAATACACACTTAATAATCATCGAACAATTTTATAACAAATGAAAATGTAAGTTGGATATGAGAAAGATACAAGAAAAAAAATAATTTAATATTACACACAGTTTAAAAAGATAAAATTCTTTGAAAAATTCTCACATGCAAATTAATATTCAGTTTTTTGGCACATAAACGAATGCTCCATAGAAATGCATTCAACAGAAACGGAACACAGAAATAATTATGTTAATGATTCATAGTATTAAATTCATTAGATTAGTGATAGAAATTATTTAAACTTCCTTATGATAGTTATAAAAATTAACAAAAAGTGGAAAATTCGAGGATTAAAATGTCACAAATTCACAAGCTTTGTTTACCGTGGATACAGAAAATTAAGCTCAAGCTGCCATCAAACGATTGAAACCACACTTCTCGCCCACTCGAAAATAAAGCAAATTATTTATGAATAGTTCTAAACAATTTAGATAAATTATAAATTGGTTTGAGTAAAATATTTATTTCCAATAAAACTGTGTTGTAGTAGTTTCTTAAGTGTTGTAGTTTTTTTAAACTTGAATATCAGAGAAAAAGAAAGATACTCCAACGGATTTCTAATTATTTTTTTTGTAATTTCAACTTTCAAATCTGGCAACTTCTTCAAGCGGAGTTTCCCAATGACAAGTTCTGTTTTCGTTTCGCTCATATATTTGAGAAGTCCTAAATTGGAATATGAAAAACGTGTATAAAGCTTGAAAATGTTCAATTTTGATGGGAACAAGAAAAATTATATTTCTAGTTTGAATGAGAATTATACAGAGAAATATATTTTATAGACACTGCAATACAAAATGTTCAGTTGCGTTCAATTTACACATAACGCGCTAATACATATTTAATATTATGTATTTTTTTAAAAAGTTGAATATCTACAGGTGGTTTTCCAAGAAATGTTTTGAAACTTTGGTGTTTAGAACATAAAAAAATCATATATCATCACTTCGAAAACTAAAAATAGATTTTTTCGATCACTGATAACATCTATTTTTGGTTTACGCTGATTTAATATCTTGTAAATTCTGGCTAATTCAAACAAAATGTTCTTTTCAAAATTTAATGTATAATTATTATTTAAGATATTTGTTACAACTTTTTGAGTAAAATTTGAAAAAAAAAAATGTTTCCCTGGTTAAGTTGAATAAACTAAAGTAAGTTTTTACGAATTATATTCACAGTAAATATATTTTTTAAAAAAATTGCAAAATGTACTATAAGTTACTTCATTTTACCAGCTGTTCATTAGTGTAAAAAGCATATTAGAAAATTATAAAAAAAATATTCATTAAAATATTCTTGAAGTGGAAAAGATATAACAGAAAATGAATTAAAAAAGACAGTAGAAAACATACCCACAAAAAGAGCTTAAGGCTCTCGTCTACTGATTATTTTGATTTCGAGGAAATAATGTTAATCCAATGGTATATCGACTTTAATTCTCACATTTTTATTATTTGATTTATTCGAATGCAATAAAGTGCATCTGAAAGAACAAAAAATAATGAAGGCTTCCGTGGAATTACTTTTTCCCTCCAATTTTTAAAAATATTTTTGAAAGACCTGAAAACTCACAAACGAATCATTAAAATAGGGCTAAAAATACATTTACAAATTGGTCGGGGAAAGTAATTCAACCGAAGCCTTCATGATTTTTTGCTCTTTCAGATGCACTTTATTGCATTCAATAGATCAAATAATAAAGATTTGAGAATGATAGTCGAAATTCCACAGGATTAATATTAAGCTGACGAAATCAAAATGGAGGGTAGACGGGAGCCTTAAGGCTCTCTTCTAAAAACCATTTTGATTTAGTGAAAGTGACGGTAATCCTATGGAATTTCGACGACCATCCTCAAATCTATGTTGTTTTATTTATTTGAATGCAAACGAAGAGCAAACAATAATGAAGTTTCTGCGGAGTTAAATATTTTCTCCGATTTTTGAAAATATACTAGAACATTTTTTTAAATATCGGAAGGAAAATATAATTCTACAGAAACCTTCATGATTGTTTGCTCTTTTTTATGCATTGTTTTGCATTCAAATAAATAAAATAGTAAAGATTGGAAGACGGTAGTAGAAATCCCATAGGATTAACATTACGTTCACAAAATCAATATATATATATATATATATATATATATATATATATATATAAGAAGACACTTTCAATATCACTTATTCTTTAATTTCCATATAAATTTATGAAGCAAGCAAATTAATTATTAATTTTTGATAACAATAGAATAAGAAAACCCATAAATTTTAGTACTCAATTCTCATTAAATATTAGATTAAACACAAGAAACAATCTTAAAGATAAGCTTAATAAGCTGGAATAGTTGTGACTTTGCATATTCTTTTTTTACATGATTTTTAGTGCACGTAGGTTTAAATTATACTATTAATCTTAATCATTCACAAGGTTTGACCTGCTCTGTTTAAATAAGGTTAGGTTATCGGATGTTTAAATTCATTTAGAACAGCTGAATTGGTTACTGCTTAATGTTAAAAAGCATTCCCATAAAATGATAAAGAAAATGGAATGAATGGTCGAAATATTTCGTTTGGCATTTACGAATTTCTCTACATTAGTATTTGTCTGAAAGAATTAATTAATTTCGAACGAACTGCAAATTCCTCATAGATCTGGAAGTTACTTTGTGAATAAAATAATTTAGTTTACGCTTTTTCTGTAAAATATTTTGTTTTAAAAATAACATATGATTCTTACTTATCCACTAAAGTATTTTTTTTTGCGTCCGCCTAAACAGCAAGATATCATGAATAATAGATTAGAAAAAAATTAACACAGAGGAGTTGAGGAGGAGAGGGGGAAAGAACAGGCGGAAGAATAAAAAAAATAATAATGAAAAAAGAATTTAGGTTTATTTTTTGCGTCATTTTAAGGCGGTGTTAATTGGACTTTTAAGTATGCGGAAATTAGGAAACCATGTGTGCTTTTTTTAAAAATTTATTTACATTCACAACTGAAAACAAGATATAGTGTAAAAACTAATAAAATTTCTTCATAAAATTATTATTGCTGTCAAAAAAATACTTCATAAAGGAAAGTTAGGAAATACTGTTTTCATGAGAATAGTTTTATAAATAAGGTATTAATTATTTTTGTTTAATTGTTTGAATTGATGCTAATAAGTCATTTTTCGTAACATCGATTTTTAATTTGGGCAAAGTAAACCATTTGTTTTCCACCAGAATACAACATACCTGCAAAAAATATTAAGAAATTCGATTCAACCTAAAGAATTAATTCTCGCCGAAGAGGAGCAAGCAATTTTTTTTCTTTATAATTAGCATACTTAATTACATATTGAAATACTTTATGTATAATATCTTTGAAAAACATTTATTTTTTGTTAAAATTAGTGAAGGAAGAAATATTTTATTTAAAATTTAAGGAAGACTTATCAATATTGGTAAAACTATATGCATAAAATAATTACCATAATAACAAAAAAAAAAAAAGTGTTTCTCATCTTACTATCTTAAGGCTTCCGTTTACTGGTCATTTTGATTTCGGGAATGTAATTTTAATCCTAAGGAATTTCTACTTTTGCTCTGAAATCTTTATTATGTGATCTATTTGAATGCAGCAAAGTTTATCTAAAAGAACAAAAAATAATGAAGGCTTCTACAGAATTTTTTTTTTCTTTTGATGTTTAAAAATATTTTTGAACACCGGAAAACTCATAAACGAATCATTAAAATAGGGTTAAAAATATTTTTAAAAAACGGGGAAGACGGGGGGGGGGAATGTAATTCCCAAAAACTTTGATTATTTTTTGCTCTTTCAGATGCCCTTTTTTTGCATCGAAATATATAAAATAGTATAGATATGAGAACGGTAGTAGAAATTCCATGGAATTAACATTACGCTCACGAAATCAAAATGGCAGGTAGACGGGAGCCTTCACTATTTTTAACAACTTTTTTTTACCCCTATTTTAATGACTCATTTGTAAATTTTCTGGTCTTTGAAAATATTCTAAAATATATCCAATAAACTAGGAGAAAATGTAATTCTGCAGTAACCTTCATTATTTTTTTGCTCTTTAAGATGCACTTCTTTGTGTTCAAATAGATAAAATAGTAAAAACTTGAGGTCGGTGGTAAAAATTCCATAGGATTAATATTACGTTTACGAAATCAAAATGGCCGTAAACGTGAATGTGAGATTCCAAGTACTAAAGTCGTTAATTTTTAATGAATCGTCATCCAATTCTGTACATGGCGGCTTTGTTTCTGTGGAGTGAAGTCTGATGCCACCAAAGGGCGGTCGTGTAGCGGGGTTACTGCACATTAAATCTGGCTCATCTTGCACACATGAGGAGATTGGGAGCACACATGTTCCAGATGTGGAAGTCAGGAGAATTGGGTTCCAGCTCAAGTGTCGTTCTGGCCACTTGGCTGAGATTCAAAATTGTAAATCTTGTCACCAATAATCTTTATGTAAGTAGTGCTCCAATAATAAAGAATCATTTAATGTGTCTTAAATCCAAAATAATGCCTTCATGAAGTCATAATTACGGGAATTTAATTTGAATCCTTAAGGCTCCCGTCTACCCGCCATTTTGATTTCATCAGCTTAATGTTAATCCTATGGAATTTCGATTTGAATTCTCCCATCTTTATTGTTTGATCTATTTGAATGCAATAAAGTGCATCCGAAAGGGCAAAACATAATGAATACTTCTGTGGAATTACTTTTTTTCTCCGATTTTTAAAAATATTTGAAAATATTCTTCAAAGAACAGAAAACTCAAAAACGAATAATTAAAATAAGAATAAAAATATTTTTAAAAATATTTGGAAAAAAGTAATTCCACAGAAGAATTGATTATTTTTTACTCTTTCAGATGCACTTAATTGCATTCAAATAGATCAAATAATAAAGATGTGAGAATTAAAGTCAAAATTCCATAGGATTAACATTACGTCAAAAAAAATCAAAATGGCGGGTAGAAGGGTTCCTTAAGGCTCCCGTCTGTCGGCCATTTTAAATTCGTCAGCTTAATGTTAATCCTAAGGAGTTTCCACTTTCGTTCTCAAATTTATACTGTTTGATCTATTTGAATGCAATAAAGTACATATGAAAATGCAAAAAAATCATGAAGGCTTCTGCGGAATTGGTTTTTCTTCCGATTTTTAAAAATATTTTTTATTCTTAATTTGATGATTCATTTGTGAGTTTTCCAGTTTTTAAAAAATATTCTAAAATAATTTTAAAAATCGGATGAAAAAAGTAATTTCTCAGAAGCCTTCACTATTAATTGTTCTTTCAGAGGCACTTAATTGCATTCAAATAGATCAAGTAATAAAGATTTGAGAATGAAAGTCGAAACTCCATACGATTAACATTAAGCTGGCGAAATCAAAATGGCCGGTAGACGGGAGCCTTAATAGAGAGAAGAAAATTTGGGAACTTAGCAGATGATTATTAAAAAAAGCGTTTTCAATTGATAAATTTTTAAAATAAGCTAAAAAGAAAAATCATAAGCTCACGTGTAATTTTTTAAATTTCAAACAAAAATAACCTTTTAAATATAAGTTTTGTTTTATGTTGAAAAATAACATTTTAAAAAAAAGTGAATTTTTCATGATTCTCAGACAAAAATTTAAATCGGAAAATGCATATTAAATACGAAAAAATTCATTTTTGGAAAAATGGATCTAAACGAAGTGAAGAAACAATAAAACTTGTCAAAAAAGATATCTAGATGACTGAAAAAATGTCGGATTGGAATAATTTTTCTTCTAATGATAGATAACGGCTTGCAGTGTTTTTCAAGCAATTTTTTTCGTAAATTTTTCTTTCTGTATCCATTGCACTCCATACAAACTGGCTATCAGGATTTATCTTGCAAAACATTAGAGAATAATCATATTAGTTATAAACAGAATCTAGTTAATTAAACAAAAGAACTCTTAAATCACTAACTAAAAATTATTGGTATTTAATAACAACTTTTTAAAGTCAATTTTTGTATAATATTCTTGAAAAGTACTAACTCTAGATATAAATTACTTCATTACTTTATTCTATGCCATTTCAGAATAGTAAATTTGTAATGAAGGTTTTATGTTATAATGCTTTTATTTAAAATATATTTCAAATAAATTCATAAGTTAAGAAGTGAAAAAAAAGAGAAAAGTCAATGCAGTTCCCCCCCAATTTTTTTTTTTTTTTTTTTTTTTATGAATAGAGTTTCTTGTTGATTTTAAGATTGAGTAATGATGATCTGCTTATCATATAAAAGTTTTCACAATTTTTACACAATACTTTCACCGATTATTTTAGAAATGCTTCCTTTTTAATCAGAAATTATATAATTACAACAAATTATATAATTATCTAACTTTTAAACATTACACGGAAATAGTACATAACGTATATTACAAAATCTATTCTGAAAAACCGAAAATATATTCAAAAAAATATATTCAATTTAAATAATTTTTGAAGAATCTTCTTCCAGAAAGTTTCATTTAAAGTTAATAAAAATTATTTTTAGTGATCTTACATGCATAAATGAGCAAATTCTTTAAGGCATCCATTTACAACCCATTTTGATTCCGTGAACGTAATGTTAATCTTACAGAATTTCTATTTTTTTTCGTGAGATCGAATTAAAGAAAAATTGTCATTTTCTATCTTTTTACTAAAAAAAATGAAGAAACGATGCTAAAAATCTCGTTGAATTTTTGATGATAATATAAATATAATTAGAATGCTGGTCATTATTTTTTAGATCAAAAAACTTTTCTGAATCTATCATATAATATAATATAATATATGAAGACTATCATATAATATAACAATTTTTTTTTAAAAAAAATTAAGCAATGCGTTTCTAAGAATGGAATCCCTTTGCAGATGAAATCTGTTCCAAATAATACATTGGTTGGAATAATTTCTGCAATTCTGCTTGATGAAAATTTACTTATTTGAATTTTTAATTAAATAATTTTAAAAATTCCTCTAAAACTTTTTTTTTTTTTTGTTTTTGAATGAGTTTTCTGATCACTAATCTAAAAACACATAAGATAATTTTTATCGTGCATTTCAGAAACAAACCTGGGTGAAAACCGCAATATTGAATGAATCAAGTGATAGATTTCCTAACTTCCGTTTTACTGCGTAATACCGCCTAAGCGTAAGAACTGGCCGTGGCTTCTTTTCACGTTCGGTTACCGTATATGGAACTCCTCAACGATATTACTAAACCAATGAAACATCGAAATTCAATTTTGAAACGCGGAAGGCCTGCGTGTGGGTCTGTTGATTACCTCAACTTCTTGCTCGGCAGGTAGAGGTAGAAATAAAGTAAGTGAATAAATAAAAATAATGCACGAATAAGAGTGAAAGTTTCTATTTTCATTTTTAACAAGGTCGCTCCAAGGTGAAGTGCAGACAGCTAGTACTCTTTTAGAATTTAAAGTGGCGAATTTATATCTGTACAATTTTTTTTTAAAAAAATATTTGTTCAGAAATTTGTCCGTTGATAAGAGCAGTGTTGTAATTCTTAATTAGAAACAATTGTTCTTCAAGATGAATGATAAATAGAAATTTCTTCGTTATGAAATACAATTTTACGAAATTTTATTGTTTGTGCAATTAATTAAGTAAATATATTTCACGGCATTGTACTATCACAGACTTTTCTGATTTTTCTAAGATTAGTAATGGCTCATATGACCTTTAATGGTAATACGATAATGTATGATTCATTTCTATTATTAAAAGTATATATATACCCTTTTAATAAAACAATATTAGCTTTTTTTGACCAAAATAATGAATGCTTTATTTTTTATATAAGGGATGCATATTTCTAAGAGCTCCTTCGTTTAGTAAATCGCAGTGAAAAAAATTATTTGGGGTTTTTCAAATTTATTTCTCAATATAATCAATTTTTTTTAATATTATCGTTGCACTTAGAAGCAACACGAGGACTGCTGTCGACGGACCTCGAAATTCTGAACCTCGATCAAGTGGCGAGGATTACTTAAGAATTGGCGCCCCTCCTTCAAACTTCCACATCATCCCACTCGAAGACACTATGTTCCCACAGATTTAACGTGCTACATAACGTGTTTTTAGTGGTATCACGACACGAATCCACAATTAGACACAAAAAACATTTATTTTTACTTTTCATTATATACTTGAGGTATTATACTCTTACATATATTTTTGTAGATGAAGTTATATGAACATTTGTTAGATAATAAAATATTTTGGATATTTTTATATGCAATTTCTTAAATATATTCACAACTTGCTTATTATTTTAAAAATTTATATGACCTAAGAACATGATCAGATTCCAAATAAATGCCGTAAACTTTTCATAAATTATGACTTTATGTAAATGAGAAATTGATTTTAGAAAACTTAGAATCTGTATTAAAGTTTATGTACTTATGAAAAATAATAAATCTTTTAAAAAATTGATTTAAAGGAGTTACTTACTGTTTGGAATATTTTAAATGGTTTTTGTTGATACGGAAGTGTCTACATTTACAATTTTCATTCCATCTAATAGTAGATACTGCTTTTCTCATGTTCAAATGATTTTTTAATTTTTTTTTATTTTCTTAAAAGTGTCTAACTTAGCTTTTTAAAATAAAACCAAAGACGCTAAAATTTATTTTAGTAATTTTTATATGTTGGCATCTGAATTAATTTTTAACACCTTCAGAAATACCGAAAATACATATGGAAATGTGTTTATCAATGGAAATGGATAAGTTTTATTCGATATACATAAGTTGTCTGTAATTAATTTTTCCTTTATTATTTAATTCCTTTTTAAGAAGAATTAAATAACACTGTCCATAACATAAAATGTAGTTAGTTTAACTTTTCATGAGTTTATAACGAAATTATGGATCATTTAAATGGATTAAAAAAAAAAAAAAAAAAAGAGGAAGAGAGAGAGAGAGAGAGAGAGAGAAATACGTTTAGATCTGTTTCGCATTCTGTAAGAAGATTATTAAAACATTTTATAACTTGTACAAGAGGAATGTGAACACATTAAGCTATTAAAATAACTTTTATTTTATATCTGTTTTAAAATTGATGTTAAATTCAATGATGAACTGTAGATTTCTTAAAAAAGGAACTGTAAGTAATGCAAATAATTTAGTAATACATCATTTTTACTTATCACGTGCATGATAAATACTTACGAATTTGGTTTCTTAAGATATCCGTACACCTTCAGAGAAAAGTTTTTGAAATACATTAATATTTTCTATCAAAATATTTTTAATGCTAAAATATAACCTAAAACTACAAAAAACACATTTAATAATTGCTTTTAATTCAAAAAAAAAATTTAGAGTAGAAAACATGGTGAAAGTAGTACATAAATTGATTATCAGAATAACGCTCATCACTCATAAGTAAACAAAAATATCATTATTCTGAAAATTTTATCTTATTCATCATAACATGCTTTGGGTCTGGTACTACTTTCATGATGAAAATCATATTACTACAATTTTTAATGTGTTTCGAGTCAAATAAGAATGAAAAAAAAAAAAAAGTTATAACAATACACGATTTACACCTTTGTTACTAAAAACATGTCAATTTTGCAACCATGAAAACAGTAGGGATGCTCAAAAACTGTATAAGGAAGATGCTTGAAAAATTTTAATTAATTTGGTTAGTAACTTTTTCTGATATCTAAGTTGATATATGTAAATATGTCAAGGAAACTCATTTTGAGAAAAATCTGAAACAAACTTTCAAATGCAATTAAAAATTAGCTTCCGAGTAAAACTCAAATCCCTGTAACTTAAGTTCTAAATAAGGCATAAGCAAAATTCAAACACTGTTAGAAAGAAAAAAGTTTAAATTTTAAACTGACATTAAAATTAAAAAATTGAAAATTTTGACAAAATTGACGTTTTAAGGGTGCGGTTACCTTAATTTAAATCAGTTTTTACGTGAATCGTTTAAAAATGAATGTTTTTATTGATAATTTTCTAGCTTTATGGATTTATTGACCTGGTCATTTACACGTTGCTTAATATAAGGAAATGAAATAATATAATTGGGGGTTTTGTCAATTCATATGCAATAAAATTTTTCAAGAGTGCTCCATAATAGATTAGATTTTTAAAAGGTTAAAAACCTCCATTTATTATTTGTAGCTTAAAATTAACCCAAACTCTAAGAACTAGTAAAAAGGCGTAAAAAATGGTTCCACATAAAGTTCATTTTCATACAACAAAAATTGTTACAAAGCCTGTAGTAAACAGGTTCATTAGTCATCATCTTTTGTATTTTTATTATAGAATTGGCATTAGCAGAGGAGTACTGAACGCAGTTATAAACTACCTATCCCACGCTATGACCGGAAATCAGGATACGAGTTTTAAATTTACAGTAATCCTTCCATTTATGTGGATTCATTTTATAGAACTTGATCTTCCAGAGCTCAGAAAACCTTATATGAAAAGTCCAGAATACCTTTGGCGATAATTCAATGTAAACTACTATTTTGTAATTATATTAACTTATTTTCAGTTGCTAAGTGAACATTTGTATTGTGATAAAAAAAATAAATAAATAATAAAAAAAAAACTGATAGATTGATAAATAATGGCATGGACATAGGGAAAATTTTCATTTCATTTATGGCTCCATTTACTTGGATTACATTCATGCATTGTTTTCGTATTCACGTAAATACAAGAATTACTATACTTATAAATTTCCCTTTCATTCATTCCTCTGGTATTGTTGGTTTATCTAATTTAATAATTAATTTTGTAGCAACAGAAATTGGTCATGTATATAACACCAAATGTCAGAAATAATGCAGGGTTAACAATGATAATATTAGATGTAATTATTTTAATTATTTACTAATAAAAATAATATCAGAGTAATCCAGAATTTCTCTGAAATCTCTGCTAAAAGTAATAAATGTCAAAATCTCCAAAAAAGTTGGATTATTCAAAAAAGAGTATTAATGAGCATAAATTGAATTTGCTTCCAAGTCTCAGGCTTTACAGAAGCAATCTGTCTCATGAAAAGAAAATACCCTTTCCAAATTCCTAATACATTTTTATTTACATAGGCAAAATATACAACCTCCCCCCCCCCAAAAAAAAAAAAAAAAAAAAAAAAAAGCTGATGTCAATGTTAAGAACGAAAAAGGAAGATTTTGCCATAAAAATCAATTAGTAATTAAATATTAAAATTAGAGTAAGCTATATAATGTTAAAGTAGACAATGAAATTCTGTTAAGATATTAAAATAAAAGCAGACAATAAAATATTAAATTAAATATATTTTAGCAATGCAAATCTTTCTCTTTTGAATGTTTTCTAAAAGAAAACTTCTTACAGAGTTTTCAATGCACTCTTACTCTCGACCCGTGTGGTGACAGGGAATGACAGAATAGTCCCAATGTAGCTCACGCATGTCGTAAGAGGCGACCATGAGTACCCAGCATCTGGGGGTATAGCCGGGCACCCTGCTCCTGGGGATTATATCAGGGGATCTCAGAGACTTGCCTTCTTTAGGCAAGTACGGGCATCATGACCCCAAGGCACTCTAGTGATCTTTTTTTTTGCCTTGGGGTTTACTGTCTTTGGTAAACACGGGTGACGCACCCCTAGTGATCCTTCTTTATTTTCGATCTTCTTTCTTGTCAACCAATTTTTGTATTTTCTTCATTTTTTTCAGCTCTAGACCACAGTTAAATCTTTTTTGGAGCAGTATAGCCACATCCGGCTCTTGCGCCAATAATCTTTACATTCACTCACTCACGCACTCTTTCTCTCATCAATTCGATTGGTCGAACAAAATGACGTAGGAAAATATATCAGCGGTCAATTAGAAATTTAATTGGTATTTTAGCCATTGTAAAAATATATAAAATTGGAATTGAACTTCAGTCATATCCTGATAGAGTCTTAGATGAATAAATTATTTCCAGAGGATATTCGAGTCTTGCAAAATTACTAAGGAGACTCTCCTTCAGAACTTTTGGTATACGGTTTCCGAAAGAAAAGAGACGATTAAAACTTTTCAAACCTTCACCAAAAAACTATCGAATATTACGGAAGGAAAAGAAAATTATAATGAATTAAAAATGCATTCAGAGATGTTGGATTTATTTTTAAAATGGAAAAAAAAAAAAAAAAAAAAAAAAAAACCTGGAAGTTTAACATTATAGAAACCAGCTTCCTTATTCAAAGAAGACGAAAAATAATGTAATCAGTTCCACAATGTATTTACACAAATATAACAAAGCCATCTGGCTATTGTGTCCGCTGAAAAAGACTACTTGCAATTAACAAAAGTATGATTACAAAGGAAAGGTAAAACTAGTAATAAAAGACGAAGAAGGAAATTCGTGAGCAAAAATTTAAAAACCTTTCAAGAGAATTTCTAACTATTCCATAGCAAATTCTTTTTAATTAGACAAGCACTGTTATTTCAGAAAAAGGTCCTGATAACTTAAAGTGATAAGAAACATTGACCTGTTTCAAGTATGATAAATATTTTTAGCTGTCTTTGTAACATTCGACTTGATAAGATTTCATTTTTAACTTTTAGTCTGCTTGATAACAAAGACTAAATGCAGTAAGTGCATTATAGAGCATTGGCACCTAGGGATGTTGAATAATTGAGAATTCTTACAATAAAATTTCCTTATTCAGTTCTTAAAGGAATTCTTGTAAGAAACCAGTTACAATTGAAATATATATTATTATGTCTGAATCTCCCGTCGCTATTGTTACTGGAGGGGCACAGGGCATCGGAGCTGCAATCAGTATTGAGCTTCTGAAAAAGAATTATAAGGTAAGTGTGTGTTATTCAATAGTGTTTTTAACACTTAATTTATACTAATTATAGTTAATAGTTGGTAATGTGTATTGGGATTGCGAATTATAAATAATATTTCATATTATACGTATTTAAGTATTCTTTTCTTTAGTCGGCCTACAATAGAAAACAAACTCGAATGTTAATCGTTGCAAGATATGTATCGATAGAGAAAAATAACTCTGTGAAGAAAAACAACTTTAGAGCAGCATAATTTTAAGCAAAATTGTGTTTGCTTATTATGTAAAAAGTTTATTGCATTCTTACGCTTTGTAACTAAACTCTTTGCTTTTATAATATACAAGACATTTAATGGTGTATTTTGTACATTTATATATATTTACCCAACCCTTTTTTACACTTTCTTTTACACGATTTTGAAATAACACGGTTCATCAAAATACTTTTTTACACGAATTTTTTGTTCTAACACGAATTCCCCTCCCCCCTCCCAAATTTTTTAAATTCTAATTTTGACAGTGTAATCAGAAGGCAGTCGGTTTATGACCTTCATGGGTTGTTTGCTTTGTATTCAGGAGTTACGGAGAGTACCTAAATTTTATAATAACTTTTTTTCTTTATTACGTTGTACTTCAACTTGAACACAGCACTTCGGTTTCCAGCCAAATTGGAAATCCATCACTTCACTGTTTCGAATATATTGTTTCACTTAATTTAAACATTTAATTGTTTTAATATGTTATTAACTTGAAATATATCCTTTAAATCTTAATTTCTGTCATGTATGATATTTTTTTTACGAATTTCTATGCATTCTTTCATTTCGATAATTCAAGTCGATAATGGCGAAGTCAAAGGTGAAGTTCAGTTATTAACGGATGATTTAATTCGCAAGGTCATGAAATTTGCTCAAAGTATGGAATATTTTCTTATGATTTTGACATAGAGCATGCATTAAAATGTCAAGTCTTGAGTAGCAGGATATCAAGAATTATATAAGAAACATTAGAAACAACAACATCAACAAACACATCAGCCGCTAATAATAGACTTTTTAACAACAACAGAGGCCGTTTATAACAAACGAAATTCTTAATTGCAATCCAAGCCGACAGTTGTGCTGGACATATCGGACACATCTTCTCATGAGAGCATTTTTGATCCAGTTCGTAATAAACGTGCACGCTTGTTATCAAGTATCGATGAAGAGTTATTAGTAATTTTATTCCTAATTTCAATTTGAACTTTTATATGTTGTTTGTAGATTGAATTTTTACTGTGCACTAATTTTGATTTTTTTTGTATTAAAAATAAATTGTTTTGGTTTTATAAATATGTAATATGGATTTCATTGTTACTTTTTTTGCACGGAATTTTGGGAAAATATTTAGAGTTTTTTCATCTTTCACGAATTTTTCAAGTTGGGAAACATATCCCCAAATTTATCATATGTCGCATAGATTTTTTTTACACGAATGTTTTTGAATGGTTTTCTTAGGAACGTATTTACCGTGTAAAAAAAGATTTGGGTATATATGTATATATATTTACCTACCTCTAAAGAGCGTGTTAAGTCCACCTTATAGCAATCTCTATTCTTTCTTTCTTTGATCTTTTCATTCACTTATGTAAATTGAAATATGATAATGCATATTGTTTCAACACTAAAAAAACTTCATGGCATAATTCATTCGAAGTAAAGAGTCCACTGGACTGGTACACTTTGAATATTTGATTGTTGTTGACCAAAGTGCGGAAATGAGGTAATGTGCACATTATATAGTAACATTATAATTACCTATCACGCTCTTTTTAAGGTTCTCATCTACCGACCATTTTGATTTCATGAGCGTAATGTTAATCCTGCGGAATTTCTATTACCATCCTCAAATTTTTGCTATTTTATCAATTTGAATGCAAAAAAGTGTAACCGAAAGGGCAAAATATAACGGTTCCTGAAAATTACAACCAGGATTACATTTGTCAGTTTGTGTCGTGTTCTCATTGTGTATTTTCCTTTAATTAACTTCTGGAATTGTTTCACAACGATGTTTGATATGATAACCTCGCCTTGTGAAAGAACCGTGACTTATATAAATGAGCCTTACTTTTTAAGATGTGTCAAATGCAACGAGAGGAGACATAGAGGAATTACAGGGTATCATAATAACGCTACAGAGGCTCGAGCAACTGCAAGACAACGCACTTAAAGTGTATAATTGATTTGGATCTCGTCATTAAAAGTTTCCTTGAATCAGATACAGTCATTAAATTCTACTGCTTAGAGTTCACAAGGTAGATATTATTATCGTTATTTGTTATGGAGGGTTAAGTTAACTACTTCACATATATTTAATTTATTTTGATCCTAATTATTCAAAGATTTGAATAAACTGGTTAAACATTTTTTTCTGTTCGTTATTGAGTAATTATGTGTCTTACTGACGACGAGGATAATTCGTCACATGTCAGATACAAATAACAAGAAAATAACATTTGTACTTAGAATAATAATGAGCTAATAGCAACAATAAGAGAATTTGTACTTGAGATATAGATTCATCATCGTTCCTTAGAATAAATAATTCCATAATTTGGCACTAACAGTCGCTTTGTCTAATTAAACCTGATATGAATAGACACAAACACGTAGAGATGTTTTTTTTTTATAAAAAATATGTGCGATGTTCAAAGAGTGACGTAATGCGATTTGTTTATTTCTCTCTATATATTTAAAATTTACATAAATTTTATACAATGTAGTTCTTCGGATCAAAGACGCATTTCTGTAAAAGACACATTAAACAATATTTTCATTGCAGCGAAATTAATTTTTGCCTTCTGTATTTTGGAATTTATTATAGTTTGACGCTTGAATTTATGATGATTAGTTGAAAGTTAGCCCATTTCTAGTTTGAATCAAGGTTAAAGTGAAGCTTAGGGAGTAGATTGGCGATTTCGGGAATTTTGGCAACTTTTAAAATAAATCGTCCACTTTTAAAATAAAAAAAGTAATAAATAAGTAAAAAAATATCGAAAGAGAAAAAAAAAAAAAAAATTACCTGAATAAAATTGTTATAGACCCCCTCAAAAAAAAAAATCAAAAAAAAAAAAAAATGGGCGCGTGCTCCTAATCATGAACATATGATATATATTTGTCCTTCAAACTTTAACAGACTACTTTGGGTGCAAAATAAAAAAAAAACGTTGATATATCACCCTTATCAAGGATCCTTGACATTGTCTTCTTTAATACAGATATTTATCTTCTAGAGCTATCTTATGTATATAAACTTATAAGCTTTTGTTTGTTCATTATACAAATCTTTGTCTTTAATCGTATTATTCCAAATTTTATCAGGGTGCACTGTGGGGGGGGGTAAAATTATTTTTGATGATATCTTTCGACCTTCCTCCTTTTCACCATTTCCTCGTGTTTTCCAACAGATACCATAATTTCCCCCCCAACTTTTTCAGCACAAAAGATGCTCATTTTGATGAGGCTTTTAAAACGAAATTTAATTCTTTAAAATCGGTTAAAAATAACGGAGCCACATTAATTTTGTTCCTGACCAAATCTCTATCAATAAAAGGAAGAATTTGTGTTTGTGTGAGTGTATGTGGACGGCAGAGAATAAGAAATAATAATGGAATAGCACAAAATTTCATACTCTGAAATTATGAGTCATGGTTGGTGTGTATAATACGGAAGAGTTTTCCCAAATTCTCAATAGATTTTTTTAAAACTCGTTTTAACGTTGAAGTGATCAATAAACAACTTTTTGTCTGCACTGCGGATAAATCTGGCGCAAATTATGTCAATGACGTTATAGTCTATCTGTGATTCCCAACGTACAGTTCTGGCGCATATTAAGTCATATAACATCATGGTCTATTTTAATTTTTACAATTTATACTTCTTGCAGGCTTTTTGAAGATCATTATATTTACATATTGTTTGTTTTTTGAAGCAAAATTACGATTCTTTCGCTGTGATTCATCGCAAAAAATATTCTGTCGAAAAGCAAATTTAACTTTTAGCAACATGGTTTGCTTATTCTGTTTAACTTTCGTCGAACGCTGCCGTTCATTCAATGTGAAACTAGAACTAATAATAATACTACAAGAACAAACATGCAGATTCATGGAGAGTATTAGAAATAATAATACCGAGGAAGACCTTCTACAAGCTGTGTTCATAATCGGCAGGGCTGAAAATTTATGCATCTTTGCTCTAAATGGAAAGCCATTTAATATTGTGTTTATTAAGAAGTTCTTCAGATTGATTATTAATATTTCTTCATAGCTTGATATTACAACTATTTATTACTTGCTGTTATATACCTACAATAATTATTTCATTAGTGGATATTTTATTATCCTTATATTTTTATTATAGTTTAATTATCCTTTTAGGACGATTTATTGATCTTCCATGGATTTGTTTAAAAGTTATGTTTGCTCCAATAAATGAAACACTAAATTTAATAAACTTTCGGGTATGTTGTCTTGTACTGTGTTGTATGAGGGCTCTCATTAAAATGTTTTGCACTAGCTATCAGAATTGTTGAGCTTTTAAATTTACCTGTGTGAAATACAGGTATTTTAGCCAGTTATGGTTAAAAGCGACATCAGTAATATAATTATCTAACAATATGCCCGCAGACTTGAATGAATTTTTATTTTTTAAATTTAGTTGATATATAATCACAGGAGTATATCATTAGACAACAATATAAATTAAAAACTTGTTAAGTTTTTATCTAACGGAACTGAATATCGTGGCAAAATACGAGTTAAAAATGAAACTGTTACAACTGTTACAAACTGTTAAAGAACCGTTTGCTCACTATTGTTTGGCTATAATTAAATGTTAACGTATTGTATGTTTTTAGATCTGTGTGGCTGATGTTCAATTATCAAAAGCGGAAGCATTTGTGAATGAACAACGACTTGTTTATGGCAAAGAAAACATCATCGCTTGTTTCTGTGATGTGACAAAGGAAGCCGATTATAAGCGTAAGTTAATGTAAACTTTTGTCAAAATATTCCATCTATAAAGAACCTTCTGTCAGATATATATTTGTTTCAATTCACTGAACTTAGATTAAACTGCACTCAAAATTCTTTGTTGGACAACAATTTTGTTCTAAATATATTTTTATTATTTTACAATAAAGGGATTCTAGATTTCTAAGCAATAAGCCTCAACAGAGAAGCAATTGAATTTCTTTTACTTCTGAACCCAATAGAAAATAATTACTTATAGTTTAATTACCTAATTTTCATTGTTTATCTTCTGATTTGTCTTCTTTTATAAAATATTAACCCAATATAACTATTATGAGAGAATAAACCAGTAAATTCATTTCTGCAAAATTTTGTATTTTAGTTCAAGAAATAGATATAAATGAATATGGATAGTTTATATAAGTAGTATTTATAACATTTCGTATTACGTCTTTTTTCTACATATTTTAAATCATTTTCAAAGATCATGATTAACCAGGTATTTTTATTTGAACAATACACTTTTATTGATACAAATGTTTTTTCTAAAGGTTTCTTTTTGAAAAAGGGAAATTAAATTTAAAATGAAAAACTCTAAATTTTCTGACTGTTTATTTTACTTATGTATTAACTACCTGGATGCTGTAACTATGCATGTCTTTCACATGGAAAATGATTAATAGAGCTTGAAATTTTTTAAATAAATGTTTTTAGTTAAAATGAATTTTTTTTCCTTAGAGGTTTTTGATTTGACCCTGAGAACTTTCCACAAGATAGATGTTTTGGTAAACAATGCTGGAATCATAAGAGAACAGGAGCCTCAAACAGTCGTGGAAGTGAATTTGGTAATTAGTAACTCATTTTCGTTGTGGTAATAAGAAAGTAACATATATTAATTTAATAGAACATTTAAGCTTTGAGAGTGTTTAATTTGCTTTTCATTTAGATGGGACCTATCTTTGGATGCCTAACTGCATTAAAATATATGGGTAAAAGTAAAGGAGGAAGAGGAGGAATTGTGATTAATACAGCTTCCATTGCAGGTAAATGAAAAACATCGAATAATCCTGCATAATTCTTTTTCACGTTGTGATCAAACGAAGATTTAGAACAAAGATGTCAAACTCATTCCAGACACAGATCAGTTTGTATCACATATAAGCCTAGCAGGCTGCACTATTTGTAGTTATATATGTGGTATTTTTTCTTCTTAATTTTTACCTTCGTAGCAGAAGTGTGAAAGTGGTAGCCTAGCGGTTATGGTCGCAGAATCAGGGCCAGCGTTGTTTTCATCGAGTTGCGGGTTCAAGCTCTGACCCGTCGTGTTGCGGGATAGATACGCTTTAAATGTGATTGGAGCCCCAAGTTCTTCAATTGACATTGGTGCGGAAGTTTGGGGAGGGAGATGTCAACTCCGGTGTCGTCCTTGTCACTTCACCGATATTCAGAATTATGAGGTCCGTTGCCAGTAGTCCTCTGGCAGCTTCTCAGAGTGACGTCAATAAACAATCGTAGCAGAAATGTAGTTCATTGTGACGTGTGTGTGTATCACATTGCTCAAGTTATGAAATGCACATCAAATATTTCCCTCCTTTACAAACTCTTTCTCTTCGGAAGAATAATTTATCCTCCCATGTTCGAACATATATTTTGTGATTTATGATATGAATAAGCAGCATGAAAAAGCTTAAACGATATCTTTGCATAATTTTAAAAAAAATGACATTTGTTTTTCTTGTATCATGCAAATTTATATAAATAAAGTACTTATTTGCAATCGAAGCAATGTTTGAATTTTAAATTCTGTTCATTTGCACGAAACGAAGAGAGTCTCAATCTGTGCAGATTTGAAAATGTTACTCCATCACGCTGAAAAACATTTTGCATTAAATAAAAATTTTTAAAAAATATTAGAATTTAGTAATTTAAAACAGCAGAAGATAATCGTACGTCATTTATTTCGAAATTAAAACATAAAAATTTATATTTTCTGTTTATACTTGCATTTTTGTAATAAAGAAGCTCCAGCTATATTAATATAGTTATATTTCGAAGGTTTTGTGCCAATAGCCGACGTACCTGTTTATGTTGCCTCAAAGCATGGAGTAGTGGGATTGACACGAAGCTACGGTGTAAGTATCTGTTATGAAAATATATAATAAAAATGTGAAGAAAGTAATAGCAAAATAACAAGTGAAAATATTATGAAGACACATATTGTGATTATATTAGATTCATATTAATTAAGCAACTGATAAAACATAAAATAATGAAATAAAACTACAGTATTTATATTCGTATTATTATGGTAATTAAAAACAGAATACGATTTCATGAATTTTCCTTTTTTAAATTTTTTTTTCAATTATCTTTCCTCCTTTTCTCTCTAAAGCCAATTTTTCTCGTTCTGCATAAGAAAAAAAGAGAAGATGACAATAGCATATGGAAGATTTATTTAGTCCGCTACGTTATCATCTCATGGATTTTATAGATTTTCAGAATTTCACTAAGCATGGGGATTTTAACTTGCCCATTTTGATTCAAATTGTTATAGTTATTTGATTCTAACAAAATGCATCTAAGAGAATAAAAAAAAAAAAAAAAAAAAAAAGAGAATTTGGTATAGGAGAAAGAGAGTTAAGATAGGGTACGGTAACTCAGATGAAGAATAATACATTCTACCACTCAAAATGAAACATTTACAAACATAGTAATAATCGTACACATTCAAGCCGTTGAAATAACACATCAATCAATAACTCCCGAGACTAACACAGAGATGGCGCTCGTAGTAAACCATTAACCAGGTCTTTCTAGAGTACTAACCTTTGCTTGAAACGTGTCGAAATTTTAAGTCGATCGGACCAGAAACAGCTGAGTTATCGAGGTTGGAGTAAAGTCGTTTTGTAGTTTGTTTAAAAAATGGAAAAAACCGAGTTTCGTGTTCTGATAAAACATTGTTTTTTAATGGGTAAAAACACCGTGCAAGCGAAACAATGGATTGAAAAATGTTACCCGGACTCTTGTCCAACAAAAGCAACGATTTGTCGGTGGTTTGCCGAGTTTAAACGTGGTCGTACCGACACAAATGACGCGGAACGCTCGGGTAGACCTGTGGAAGCCGTTACACCGGAAAATGTGAGTGAAGTGACAAAAATTATAATGAAAGATCGTAAAGTGAAGCTCCGTGAGATTGCTGAGATGACACAGATATCATATGGAAGTGTATTTACTATCCTTCATGAAAAATTGAGCATGAAAAAGGTTTATTAAACGAAATTAATTTAACGAAAAATTAAATTAAACGAAAAATTAATATTATATCCTCTAAAAGTATCAATAAAAGAGGTAAAGAAGTTGAAAAACTGAAATATCTAAGAATATTGGATAAAAGTAAAAGAGTGGAATATAGTATAATTAATATTGTAACAGGTTGAAGATCGTTACAAGCAAAGTTTATCCAGAATCAATGGCCAAATTGTCTCTTCCAACAATTATGTTATATAAAAATGAATATATATATATATATATTTACAGCAGTACTTGAGTTTCATTCAAAGGAAACTAAACAAAGCACTTTTTTTTAATTTTCAGACTCAATACCATTTTGATAAAGATGGGATTATATTTGCTGCTTTGTGCCCTTCTTTTACGAGAACGGAACTTGTATTAGAATCGAGAAACAACACTGTTAGATGTGATAACGATTTTTCAAAGCGAAGTGACTTAATGAGGTATTCTGGTGCAACATTACTACACTACATTTTATCGAAGTTAAAAGATTGTGCATCACATTTTACCTAATTTTTGTTTTATTTAAAATAAATTATCTCTATATTTTTGGCATTATTTGAAAATTAGTTATAAGTATCAATTAAAATTTAAGTAAGAAACGTATGCTAATGATTTTATAATTTAAATGATATACTTCTTATAGCATTTTGGAAGGCTACGCTTGAATATTTTTGAAAAATAGATAAACATTTAGAGAGAAAACTTAACTTTTAAAACTTTTTAAAGAGAAAAACTGTTTTCATCATTTGGAAAAAAATTATGCCTTAGCAATTTTTACAGTCAAACGCTTTAAAAAATTTTCTTTGAAATAGATTTCAAGTGATATACTCGTAGATTTGGATAATTAAAATTTCTAGTCATTTTACTACCTAATAAATAAACGTGATGAAAATCAAGTTTAAAAATAGGGAAATTTCTTTCACCTTTCTTTAGAGAATTATTATACAATTTCTCTAACATTTTCTTACGACCCGATTTTCGACTTTCACAAATAATCTTAAAATAGAATTGGAAAGCATCATTTCTTGACAGTATTAGTATTTTAATCCACATGAACAAATTTTTATTTATTTATTTCTTTTTTTATGTACATATCATAATTAAATAATCAGATAAATTTATAGAATATTGTGTTGTCTTAGTCTTACATATTAGTAATAGCAATTATATTTAATTTCTTTCTCTAGTACTGAACATGTAGCCAAAGGTGTTATAAAGCTTTTGGAAGATAAAATCAATGGATCAGCTTTAGCTGTCACTCCTGAAGGATATGACTATGTTGAAGTTCAAGAATTGAAGAACGTACATGTATAATTAAAAATCAGAATGGCATTAACGTACATGTATAATTAAAAAGCAAAATGATATTAACGAAGAAAATTCTCAATAGGAATAAAATCAAGCTAAAGAATTGTGAATTCGATTATTTTATGTGTATGAACACACAGATTGAGTTTCTGTATTTTTTTTTCTAAAAATTCACGACTGTCTTATTAAAGAAATTCAAAATGGATCAGCGGAGAGAATTGCTTTCAATAATGTTTTGGCTGAAATTTAATAAAGATTCCAAATTTATTCCATATTTGTTTTTCAGCCTTTTATTTTTTAAGCGTAATAATAAGAAACTTGGTAAGAATATAATTTTTTGTTGTTGTGGAAAAATGTATTTTACTGTAAATTGTCTTACATCAACAATATTTCTGCAATTTGAAATACTTTTACTTTTGATCATCCGCAATATTTTCTAAGCATTACAAATTTTTTTTAAGTGGCTTTGATAATTTCCTTTTGCCATGTGCTAACTTTTTTTTTTGTTAAGTTCTTGAAAAAGTAGAATTACTCAAAATGAATATTAATAAGTGTAAAGTAAGCGTACTTCCGAGCCTCAGGCTCCACAGAAGCAATCACTATCAAGAAAATAAAATACCTTCTTGAAATTTCCAATGCATTTTTATTTTCACAAGCAAAACATTCTGAAGTACAAAAACGTTGCCAATGTTTACAACAAAAAGAATAAGAAACATGAGATTATGCTTAAAAATCAATTATTGAGTTATATATTAAAATAAAAGCAAACAATAAATTATTAAAGTAGACAATAATATTTTATATTCGGACATTAAAATAAATTCAGCCGATATAATATTAAATTAAATATATTTTGTAATGTAAATATATACTGAGCGAACTAAACGTAATTATTATAATCATAATGCATTATAATATCAATCTTTTGAACCAAACACCATGTGTCCTTTATTTTATGCCAACGCATTTTTGTTGACTCTATTTTCTAAATACAATAACTGGTTAGCATATGTCAAAAATACAAAATTAATTTAATAGACACATAAGAGGCTTGATGGGAATTAAATTCTTTTTTTTTTTTTTTTTTGTTATTCTGGCTGGAAATACTGTTGTTAAGTATGAGGGATTAAGATATCACAATATTTTACGAGTAGCATTTGATTGGGAGATTTTTTTTTTTTTTTTTTTTTTTTTTTGCATCGCGCTAGAAAGAAACCGAAGGCTATTGGCGACGGATCTCGCAATTGTGAACCTCTATCAAGGGATGAGGACGACATCTAAGCTGGCATCCCCTCTCCTAGCTTCCACACCCTGCCAAAAGGAGGATTTAGAGCCTCAACAGATTTACGTGCTGCATGGAGAATCTTTAGGGGTATCAAGGCACGTACCAACGAAAACCGCCGGCTGCAAATCCGCGACTAGGACCATTAAGCTACTGCGGCCACTCAATAGAAGGATGCATGAAACGAAATAAGACTGGATTTTTATTTTGTTTTGGGGCTGTATATCAATTTACGATCAAAATACCGAAATTTCCCAGGGTTTTATCGTCAATACGCCTTATTTAAAGATTGAAAACCTAGGACTACACACTTTCTAAGGATGAATAGGCCTCTCTGATTCAAGTTTTCTTTAACTGAATACCTTAATTTTGTAAAAATGGCAATTTCCACGAAATATTAGCGAAACAAGTAAGTTAAATTTGAATTTCAAGTCAGAGAAATGACCGTATAAACAGAACAGAAAAAGACTCTAAGGTCATAAACGAATCATGCTGTGAAACAAAAATTTTCATTTAATGAACATTGTTTAATATTGGAAACAAATTTAACTTTAAAATTAAACAAATTTCACGAAATATGTATATACAAAAGGCATTTCATTTTCAATAAAATGATGATGGAATTATATTCACTGCTTTGTGTCCTTTATTTTCTGGCATGGAGCTGTATTAAAGTCGAAAAACAATAATGATAAAAGTGATGTGGATTATTCTAAACGCAACGGCTGGACGAGACTGTTACATTCATATCTCGTCATCATTACATTTGAACAAATTTAATGAAGTGTATTTTGTAAATTTTATACTATTTATTAGATATTTTGTCCAATGATCATGTTTGAACTAATTATTATGTTTTATTCTTTCTTTCTTTTTAATTTTAACAGTTTTCTTCTTTTATACAATGAATGATCTCCCATTTCCCGCTTAATTTGAAAATTAGTCGTTAGAAACTTTATAAAAATTTTGAATTAAAAATGAATTCTATAGATTTGATAATTTAAATAAATTGCTTTATAAAATTATCTTGAAGGTTAACTCCTGAACTCTTATTGGCAAATACAAACAAACAAACTTACCTTTGAACGTGTTATATTTTCTCGCCACTAATATAGGGCACAGGGGAATCCACTTCGTAACTTTTCTCAAAAATGATTACGATGTCATATATCATAGTATACTCTAACTCATATAAATACAAAGTTATGAAAGAAAAAAAAATTATCTTGTTAAGGAATCTTAGAGTCGTCTTTAATTAATTAAAAATTTCAATTTTGATATTGTTTAAAAGCAAGTTTTTTTTTCTTTCCATTCTTTCTTTTTTTTAGATGTTTTCTTTTATTTATCATATTTTTTTTGAAACTCATCATTGGTATTCAACCATTCAGTATTTTAGCTGTTTTAATGCAGTTATATTTATGAAAAAAAAATTCTAAATTTCACTTTTTTTTTGCATTATTAATAGCAGAATTAGGTTTCATACTATTATTATTTCTTATGATCTTATTCTCCATATTCACAAATAACTTTACAGTAGAATAAGAATGACAACGATTAATTAAAATCCGCGTCTTCAAAATAATAAGTTCCTACGAAAATATCAGTATTTTCACTCACGAGTTCAAAATTTTAGTTAATTTGTTGCTATTTTCTTAAACTCTAAGATTTAATCTTTAGAAAAACTTTGGAAAATCTAAAATTTAAACAATATATTCAATATAATATAAATTTTCCATGGCTTTATCTGGTTTCTTACAGTAATTGCATTACGTTATTTCTTTCACTGGATATGTAGCCAAAGGGGTTACAAAGCTTTTGCAAAACAAAATCAATGGATCAACTTATGCTATTTTATATCTTACAGATATAAATATGTTGAAACCCAAGAACTGGAGAATGTACGTATGCATAATGAAAGGAATTATTTAACGTGGAAGATTCTAAACGGAAATAATCGTGATAAACCATTCTGACTTTGTTTAATTCAGTTGCCGCAAAATTGCTCAAATAGAATGCAATATAAAACACAGTTTATTGAAATAAAATTTTTGGGCCGGTAGATTATTACTATTGGTATAAAATATTGTCACAAGTACTGTGACGTTGGGTTACTCGCGATTTTCTCTTCACAAAGCTTGGAGGCAGTTTGGTAATCTGTATAGTATAAAATAGCAACTCCTTACCAAGCCAAATAAAACGTGATGAGATAGAAATCAGATGAAGATAGAAAGTATAGTGAATTGGATTAGAGATAGTGATATATAAGTGAAAGAGAATTGAAAAAAAGGAAAGGAGATAGATGATAACGACAAGTTGATAGATGTGAGATATCATAATTAATCGTTTATATTGAAAGGAGCTCGAATTGACGCCTTATCAGAATAATAGGAGTCGAATCTGCTATAATAGAGAAGCGATTGAATCGCAATGAGTGATTTGGTAAACTAAGACTTTATTATTTGAACATAAACTACAATTAACTGAGTTAAGAGGGATTCGAGAGAGAGAGATCTTGCGTATTTTGTGTTGATAGATAATAAAATGCGTTGCCTTATTCTCATGTACCCTCAGTTGAGTTTTGAACTTAATGACTGTTTAATTAGACTTTAAGATGGTTGTAAAGTTAAATAGTGAAGAATGGCCGTCATAATACCAAAACATACCAGTTGGCCTTACATCAACTATTTCCGGTTGTTGCAGGAGTTATCCTAAACCAATACCAATTCCAAGAATTTCATGAATAACTAGATCAATTTTACGATAAAATTAAAGGTATAGAACGACTAGAGCTAGACATGACTACTAAAAGATGGAATCAGAAAAGAATACAGTCAACTACAATCCAACATTCGAACTGTGAAATTGTAAGTTCCACCAATTTTTTAATGCATTATAGTTGCGAAAACAATTATTATAGTATCTACTGAGCTATATAAAATAAGCGGAGAATATTTGAAGCAGTGGATTTTGTTCTGGAGAAAATAAGAAATATTTGAATCGGCGAACTGGACCAAAATATCCGCGTGGGAAGAAATTCAAAGTGTAATGGAAGTAGCGTATAACGAAGATACAAAAATATTGGACCAGTGTATTCTCACGATTCTAGCTATATTACATCGCAAAAAGTGACGTGACAAAAGTGACATTGGTAAAGTTGAAGGTCGTTGTGTGGAATTGTTCAAACACTTAAACACCAACAATTCGAATCAAATGAATTTTCGTATAATTATTGAATACAGTTTATGTCTTCCAAACACTAACGTACGCACAAATAGCTTCTTTTCTCTTACGAATAGTCATAGGCGAAAGTGAAAAAACACAGTTTCAAGTTGCAGTTCTTAAAGGTATATAAATTACAAAGTAATTTCTGTATTTTACGATAACAACTTAATAAGCATAATTTTTTTTTTTTATCATTCTCGATTATAAATCCCCATTCTATGTCTAAAATGCTATTTGTATCTATATAAGAGTAAGCTTATTATATATATCGAGATTTTATGGTCATAAAAATGATTTTTTTTTTAAATTTGCAAAATTTGAATTCATTTGAAGGTTGCTATCAATAACTCTTGACTGTGAAATCTCCATCCATACCTGCCTTAAGGAAAATGTATATAAGTGATTTCGATTAAATGAACGAAATGAGTTGCCGTTTACTACAAAATTTCAGACAGTGCTCCTCTTCAAAGGGACTATTTGAAAAGTCTCCTCGAAGAATACATTAATAATACATAGTCGAGAAGTAGCAACATTTTTATTACCATCATCATCATATTATGCCAACGCCCTAGTTGTAATTGTGGCAGAAGGGACTCAAGGTCTTGGAACAGCGATTTACATACAGTTTTAAAAGCAATGTTGTAAGGTAAGTGAGCGAAATACTTCAAGAAAGAATGTTACTTTGCATTCCTGCTAGGGATATTATAACCATGTAAAAACCTGTTATGTGTCCTTCGAAATTAAACGACTTTTAACGTTTAATAAGATGATTTGAAAAGAGCCTTCAAAGTGGACACGATATATCAGCACATATAAAAGCAATATACGTACAAGATCAGAAGAAAATTAAGTTTTAATAGTTGAATATTTTAAAGATTAGATTTAATTTAAGATTTTAAAGATTTATTGGAATTGGTGCAATTCTTAAAAAATATTTATCCTAAAAATTAATCATGAGGTCTTTTTAAAGATAATTTAATTTTTTAGAATTTAATTTCTTTTCCTTTTTTTTACCAATAAACAGTTCAAATTCCTATTTATTTCAATGGATCTTCTTAATTTAAGCACAGAGACGATCTTTTTAAACTATTTTACGAAATATATTGAATTTTTATAACCAGGAAGATAGATGTAAAGAAATAATTACTGGAAGATTGTAAAAAAAAAAAATTACAGAAAAGATTATGTTATAATTTTCTTAAGAAAATGGTAATACAAATTATGCCAATAATTTATTATTTAACTTCATCATTTAAATTCAGTTTGAAATTTGCAAAATTAATGTGAGAAATTCTACATTATTAAATGGTATATTTCTATTTTTTTAGAATGTTAAATGTGTAGATATAAAAAAATGCTTAAAAAATTTACTTTTTAATTTTATTTTAACATACGCTTAAGTGTTTTTTCTGTGTTAAAATCTCCAAAAAGTAGAATTACTCAAAATGAATAATAATTAATGTAAAATAAATGTACTTCCGAAACCCAGACTCCACAAAAGCAATTACCATTGAGAAAAGAAAATACCTTGTTCAAACTCCTAAAGCATTTTTTATTTTCACATGCAAAACATTTTTAAGTATAAAAACTTTGCCAATGTTAACTACAAAAAGAACAAAAACAGACGACTCTGCCATAAAAATCAATTATTAAATTAAATATTAAAATAAGATCAAACGATAAATTATTACAGTAGACAATAATATTCAGTTCGGATATTAAAATAAAAGCAGACAGTAATATTCATTTCGGATATTAAAATAAAAGCAGAATATAAAATATGAAACTAAAATGTCTTAGCACGATAAGTATGTTTTAAGCAAACTAAATATGATAATTATAATCATAATGTATTATTGTGTCAATCTTTTGAACTCAACACCCACCATCATGCTTTACTTACCAACGCATTTTTTGTTGACGCCATTTTCTCAAAATAAAAGCATGATAGCATATGTTAATAAGCATATACTACCTTTCCTTGACCTTGTAACAGCTTATATTTCTCGGGGAAAAAAAGAAGTTTTTTTAATTTTTTATTCAGATATACTATAGATGCCATCTTGAAAATTTGGATTTGCAGAATATTTTTATGACAGTTGAAATAATTGTTTCTTTTACTTTCAATAATTTTTTTTATATCCCTAGCGATAAACTTGTCACGGTTTTCAAAAACTTTACCTTGGACACATTAAACATTTAACCTTTAATGTCTCATAAGAAAGAAATTAAATTTTTTGAAAAATGATGAAAATATTGATTTAACTTTATAAAAGATAAAAAAAAAAAATTCAGTCATATTATTACATTTTGTAAATATTTTAAATACTCATTGTCGAAAAATTGAAAATGATATTTATGAAGATATTTATATTTATAAAGCAATAAATAGCAATGCAGAGGTAAATAAAACATCAGACAATATTTATTAAAGTTAGGGATGTTATTTGAAAAATCATCAAATATGAAATTTTAGAATTTATTCAAAAAATTAGAGTTTTTAAAATAATTTAATTTGTGTCATATTTACGAAAGATTAAGCAAATATGATTTAAAAATAGACACCATAACATTCGTTCTGTACATGTAATAACAAAGTATTTCATAAGAACATATACAACTCTTAATATAGCAATCTGATTAGCGATTCAAAACAGGATGAGTGTTGTATTCAATCGGCGGCCTTTGTTGCTCCTTAAAAGGGAATGTAAAAAGAGAGAAGCGTGCAGAAAAAAAAAAAAGAAAAAGAAATTTAAGTATTTTGTGCTGCCATCTATTGCACATACACAGAAAAAATCTAATATTATTTCTAAATAATTGCAGAAGTAAATAAATATAACCTTTAATAATAAGTGTTCTTTCAATACTTAAGATGAAAGGGTTAAAAAAAATTTTGAAAAATTATTTTAAAATTTCTGATTGCTTTTAGATTAATTTTTTTTTAAAAAAAGAAATTGATTTGTATAAACACATAGTTTTTGCTTCATCTCGTATTAATATAAAATAATTTTATTTAATAACTCTAGAAAGAAATTTCATTGAAAAGAGAAATTTTAAGGAATTTGCAATATTCTTTTGAAGTACACGATTATTATCAAATAAAGTTGTTTTTAATATTTTTAACTGATTTGTAGAAAATACACTTTAAAGCATTGTGTTCAGTAATAATTCAGTTATAAATATTTCGCAAGGTTATCAATTTAAAAAAAAACACATCTGGAAATAATCAATTTTCAGGAGAATAATATTTTATTTAAAATGAAAAAGACACGAGTGTAGCATCGGAAAATTGAATGATGGAAGATTTGCTAAATGACGTGACGTAAATAAAGGATAAAATCTTCGACAAAACGCATTAACTTCCATGTTATACAAAAAAGAGAAATTTATCATAAAATAAAAAGGCTTATATTTAAAAAATTACAAATTATTATTTAATTAACTGATCATTTTCTTGTTGAAAATTTCCAAAACTCAATCATTATTTCATAAAAATTATTTTTTGTGTGTGAAAGTGGGAAATAGTATCAAATACATATATTTAAAGAAAAATTGCTGCGATATTAAGCTAATTTTTTTGTTAGACTTGAATAATATTCTGATACTAGAACGAATTTTTTCACTCAGTTTCAAGCAAAGGATCAGAATCTCATATAGGGACAATCACATACAGCTGTTATATCATAGATCAGTTTAATTAACAACACTAAAACTATATATATTTTGGCGACAGACCTCGTAAATTTTAACCTCAGTTAAGTGACGAGAGCGACACTTGTGCCAGCACCCCCTCCTAACCTCCACACCACGTCAATTGGAGGACTTAGGACCCCGACAGATTTAACGTGTATGAATCCCGGCTACACCGCGTATCTTTAGTGGACTAGGCTCGAAACTCAACGAATGCCACTACTCAACGAAAACCACCGGCTACGAGTCCGGGGAAATGACCACTAGGCTACCGCGGCCATCGTTAATCTACAGAAAAGAAGGACTATTTTATAAATAAATATAAATTTAATTTGAACTTAAAAAAAATGTAAAGAAAAATCTGATGGTTTGATGATTCTAGAAAGCAAATTACTCTAAAATGTAACCTATGAAATGATTCGTAATTTCTGATGTCAAATGCTGAAAATATTGAAAGAGAAGCAAATCTCTCTCTCTCTCTCTCTCTCTCTCTCTCTCTCTCTCTCACTCACTCACTCCTCTCTCTCTCTCTCTCTCTCTCTCTCTCTCACTCTCACACACACACACACACACACCTGCCACACACACACACACACACACACACACACACACACACACACACACACACACACACACACACACACACTAGTTTCTTTTCAATTTAATTCCTTCATACTGAGCCAAAATAGATTTTGTAAGTAATGTGAAAAAATACATGTAAAAATGCTAGCACACAAGAATACAAAATGTAAAATGCTACTACGAAACATATTTATTGTTATCAGACTATTAGCCCTTGATAAGCTATTAATTAAAAAGAAAAATTATATTTTTAAGTATGTGTTTATAATTAACTGAGGAAATTTAGTTTTGTAGCATATTTCTAGCATATTTCTTAAAAAATTTGATAAGAAATATGCTAGCATTAGATATATATACAGAGCTTTCATAAATTATTAAACCCATTTTAATATCCTGTGAAAACAACAACTAAGGTACCTAAGGCTCATACGCACTCTTTCAAACCGAAATTATGATGGTTGTAATATTGAAATGATTTTTTAAAAAAATGTGGTTATTAATGCTATCCATCCTCTTTAGGTTTTTAAAAGAATTTTGGCATTAACTTTATAGACTTCCACTTTCAAATTTAATATTTTATAAGACATCTCTTCTTGCGGGTAATTATAGCCAGCGAAGGTAAGGCCCTTTACCTATTTTTCTCGATAAATCCACTTCTTCCAAGTTTTACTTCCCTTAAGCAAAATGAGCAATAAAAAGACACAATTTTATGAATAGAACTTTATTTCTGTATGAAATGAGTCAAGTATAAATGCGAAAAGAAGCCAAATTCATATTCTCTTGACTCCATTTCCCCCAAATCCTTTGTCTGTTTGACGACAATGTTGACTAGACGATAAAAGAAAGAAAGAAATATAAGCATAATATGAAATTGCAAAAAAAAAAAAAAAAAGCATAATATTATATTTGATATTGTTACGAACATGAGTTGAAGCTTCCCTGCAACGCTTCTCTTATAAAGGAAAAGATGGATTTAAATATATGACACCAGTTAACAAAAGATAGTTAAAGCATTGACCCCTTCACCTTGGCGACTGCAAGAAACTTGGCGACTTTGGCAACAAATAGAAAGATCTCGAAGGTGCAGGAACCTAGACGAAATATCTGTAGGGAAGAAAGTTACAAAATTTTCCTTAAAATTTCCTATGTGATATCAACCTGGCCAGAAAAGGTATAAATACGCCAAGAGCTACAGTTGAGGGAGAATCGGTCTGAATACGAGATCAGTTTGTATGTGGAGTCTGCTTTGACCGATCGGGATAGTGTGGCCGAGTGAATCTGTTGGAGGTTCAGACTGAATCTAGCGGAACTGTCGGAGTCTGACTTTGGAGTCTCTGTTGTGGAGATCGATCGGGGGATCGATTGAAAACTGTTGGCACTTGAAATGGAGCTTGCCAGGAGAATTTGCGAAGCAGCAACACGTTCCTGCCGGAAATTGTCGGATTCTGCCCTGGAAGTGCAGAATATTACTGCAGAGTCTGTCTACAGTAAGGATTAATTAGCTGGTGAGGTGAAAGTTTTTGAAATGATTATGACTGTCCTTAAAATTACGTTTTGTTCCTGTTTCTATGTCACTAAAGTATAACAATACACACAAGTGCTGTGCATTTGTGTGTACTGCTATTGTCCAAGCTGTGCTACCTGTGGGTTGTCCTGAAGATTTACGAATAAATCGTCATTTGTCATTATCCTCCGAGTTGGACTTGATTTTCACTTCCCGCAAGCACTCCACAGAGGAAAAATTTTTTGTAACAATATTATGCTTATATTTTTAAAATAAACATTACTATTAACTATAATAAACATATGAAACAAAATATAGTTCACTTACTTGTATGTAGACTGTGGGATGATGAGATTATACATCCCGAATCTACAATGCTTTGCTCTTGGTTGTCTAGGGGGGGGGTAATTCCATTACTGGATTACATGTGGTTTTGGTATAAATTCAATGATGAGGCTCAATTTATTGTACTTCGTTTATTTGAAGAGATGATGAAAGTGAAAAGTATTTACTGTATGAGATGACTAATTGACCAGTTCATCGGAGCAAAATAGATGGCTGCCTCATTTAACCCTTATTAGCGAAGGGTGCTGAAACTCTCTCTGGCATTAGGAGTTTACTTCCGATACGGGTATTGCGAGGGAGAAGAGAAGTGGAATGTGGAGGAGAGGGAGAACGAGAACGAAAGGTCACTCAGTTTTGTTCTGGAATAAGTAGCGCTGCTTGAGCTTTTCACATGACTCTGATTTGTGGTGCCATCTATCGAGTATCGGAGGAACTGGTTTTACAGTACGTTGGAAAATAAAATTAATTCTTTAATAATTAGCTGGAAAATCCTACATGTATATACTGTCATTAGTGAAGGTAATGCAGCAATTACTGGCCATATTATCTGTAACTATTGGTTTCCGAATTCACTGTGATTCATTTATGAGCCATAAGTAGTGTGAAAAAACACACCCCATATTATTGAAGAGCACCTTACCCTGATGCATGTTTAATCTGTCGAGGCTCAAAGTCTTCTCGTTGGCGTGGTGTGGAAGGTATGAGAGGGAGGTGGGACAGCTCAGGTGTCATCCTCGTCACTTGACCGACATTCAAAATCAAGAGGTCCATCACCAATAGCCCTTGTATAGCTTTTCAATGGGATATTAATAAAATCAATCATCGATCTCCCAATTTCAATTACTTCTAAATTTTTCGAAAGTATTTCTCAAAGCTTAAAATTCAAAACCTAAATACAAATGTGCAACTTAAAATTTTTTAAAAAAAAAGAAAGAAAAGAAAAACGTAAATCGAAAACAGAAAAAATTATTAATTCTCTTGAGCAATTTTATTTCTTGAAAGTCCGAATTTTAGTAGATTTCAAAGTAATAACATTTTCTAAAGTTATATAATAAAGTTATATAAGCAAATCAAATCTTAAAAAGCAAAATAGAATATACAAATTGCTCAACCTTATTTTGAAATGGTATAAAAATAAATAAGGAAGTTACTCTGTGTTAAATGTATCATTTCTTAGTGCGAATAATAAACTATAAATCAATCAACCCATATAAATCAAATATTTAGAATAATACATTTCTTATTGGCCACTCAAGGGACTATTGTTTTAGTTGGATCACTTTTGGCGTACTAGATCACTCTTCAATTTTTTATCGTTTACTTCAATTTTATTTACATTTAGCTTAATTCAATTTAATAATTATATCGTTTGCTTTAATTGTAATTGCATTTAGGTTAAATATGTTCAATTTAATAATATTTCTCGTTTGTTTTAATTTTAATTACATTTAGATGATATAATATTCCATTTGATAATTTATCGTTTACTTTAATTTTAATATCGGAAAAGTTTACTATCGTTCATTTCTCGATACTTCATCGTTTACTTTAATTCTTAGATTTAATTGAGTAATTTAATAATAATTGTAAAAAAGCGTACCTTGAGTTTCTAAATCTGTTTTTTTTTCTTTTTCTTTTTTTTTTTTTTTTGCAAAACTTTGCATATTACTTTTTTTTGGGATTGTTTTAGGTATTAAACTCTTTTATATGAATTTTTTTTTATCGGATAACATTAAAAATCATTCATTCATTTATGTTCACTTTGTATATGAAATATATGTCTTAGAAGAGTGATAAAGTGTTTACACAAAACTGCACACGGAATAAAATAGTTTTACTGTTTACCTCTTGTAAGTAATTTGAAAGGTTTGATTTGATTACCATTCAATAAAAAATATTTGCTTAAGCAAGCAGTTTTTGCTAAGCATATTTTGAAGTATGTTCTTGGATGGATATAAGATTGCTTCCCATTGGATCGTAGCTGCCTTAACACAGGTAGATAGTATTTTAAAATTTGAAATGAAATTAATCAATTATTTCCTACTATTCCAGAAAAAGGGAAATAAAATAGAGTTAATTAATTTTTTAGTAACCATATTAAACTTAAATAATTAAGATGTGTAACAATATTTTTTGAGGGTAAATAATTCAGAGAAGCTACAAAAAGAAAACTGAAACACACACAAAGTTATTTCAGTGATTGTTTATTTATTAACGTCACACGTTAACTACTGAAATAATTTTTTTACTAACGTCACGTCACACGCAAAGTGAAAGCTATTGGAGACGGACCTCGTAATTTCTAAATTCGGTCAAGTGTGATGAAGATGACACTTGACCTAGCACTTCCCTCTCCAAACTTCCACATCACGCCATCTGGAGGGCTAGGGACCTTGACAGATTAATGTACATCAGCCATACTATACGGCGAGTCTTTAGTAGCTTTGAGTATCAAACCTGCGACTCCACGGAAACAACGCCGGTTACGAGTTCAAGACCATGAGGCCTAGGCTACCCCGGCAATGCAGTTTCAATGAGCTCAGAGGCATTAACTAGGAATTTGAAAAGATCAAAAAAATCACAAGGAAAAAATAGCTTATGTAGACAAATCAACACTTATATAGTTTCATTTAGTAATAAGAAATGGAAGACATATTATTCCAGGTTTTTTTTTTAAAAAAATTGGTGTCGGGGGAAAATCTACGATAATTTCAAACGTTAAAACGCAAATGCTTTTTTTTTTTTTTTTTTTTTTTTTTTAATAATTTAAGGATTGAACTCCAATATTATTCTCTGACTTGCATATTTAACAATGGCATACATTTATATTTGATTATAAAATTCAATACAGTTCATTTCCATTTATTTTTTGCTGTATAATTTTGGATTTAGATCTTCCTGTTAAAGTTCGATAACTTCTTGAAAGAGAAGGGGGGGGGGAACAACTCATCCTCAAAGATTGTCTTGTTAAATAAATCCAGTTTTTTAATGCAAAACAACTCTCAAGAGAA
>BMAW01117182.1:0-14021 GCA_019974015.1 Nephila pilipes | reverse complement strand
TGTTGTAGCTGATTCAGGTTGCGTATTTGCTGTCGAGTCCCCAAAGGCTCGACATCCACCACTAATCTGTGTTTTGCTGAAATGGTGCTATAGAAAACTGATGCTTGCCAGTGATGCTCATGACTTTTATTATCGATATAGTATCGTTCGTATTCAATCTTAAGTTTAAACAAACTCCTATCCAGAAAAGTTTATTCTGAGGTTTATAATAATAGATGGGAGCCGTTCCATCTATTCGAATATATTAATATTATGTATGGCTTAGAAATGTTTCAAGCGTTTCTGCAATGAAAAATAAACTACAAGCATCTAGTTACATATGACTCTACAAGTTAAACAGTATTAGTATTGGAAAAACCTCTTTATCAAGCTAGTTTTTTAATATAAGGCAAAAAAAAGAAATTGATGTTAAACAAGAGAAACAATTGTAACAACTAACAGTAAGCTAGAAGTTAATGACTGACAAATAAGTTGAAAAATAAAAATAGTATTAAATGATTATTTTTTAAGGAGAAATATTTTGAAGTAAATGAATCTTAAACTAACCACATCGCTATTAATGGAAATTTTTTGAGACAAAACTCAGAGAACTTCAATGTTTAAGACTAAATAGATATCAGCTGTGGAATCTGGGGGAATATATATATATGTATATCAAATGAGATTTTAGCAGTAGTAAAATAGCTAAAAACTTTATGAAAAAATTGTGAAAATATTCCAACAATTCAAACATATTTTACTACGAAAAAGTGTAAATATATATTTTAATTGTTTAAAAAATACATTAACTTTGCCCCAAAACTAATGTAAAAAGAGACTGTCCATTAAGACAAAAAGCGTCACATAACTTTCTTTGTAAAACTTCTATTCTAAATCAAACATTTAATTGATAATATAATAGATATTGTAGATGTAGATCTTATAAACTGTTTGGAAAAAAATAGTATTTTCATTTTCCTATTAACTTCAAACTCATACCTACCACAAAACAATATTAATCACTAAATTCAAAACTTTTTCGAAACATTCATAGATTTAAAATCATTGAAAGTAATGTAAGAATAATATAGGTTAAAATTCTTAAAATTAAAAAAAAAATTATACTATATCTAGTAAATTTCAAAAATTGAATATTGTTAATGGGAAGCGTAAATTATCAAATCTCAATAAAATTTTATTAAAAGCAATTATAATACTATCTCTGACTCAAGTAAACAACGTCATGGTAATTAACATAACATGTTTAAATGTTTTAGTGAATTTTTTGCTGTATTTAATATGATTTTATCACTTATACAATTTGGTTATAAGCATAAAGCAAATTCAAGTAGTTTCAGAATATAAAAACAGTGTTAAGTAAATAAAGTTTCAAAAGGATATGAAAAATAACATACAGAAAGGTGATGTCAGAATACAATGTATGCATTTTGAATACTGATTTCAAGGAAACACATCAATAAAGAGTTGAACAAAATAAAAAATTATAAAATTGATGGGAGACTAAATAATAAACTTACAAAAAACATTTAAAGACATTTTTAACAATAGGAAATTTCAAAAAGCATACAGAAAATAATTACATTATTAATAAATTAAGTTTCGATTAAGAGTAAAATTTCTTAAGAAAAAATATTACTATTCTATTTTATTAAATCGATTGTTCTTTAATCAAACGATTTATAACAAATTTAAATTTTTTTTATCTGTTGTACCATATAAAATAAAACATACCTTTTTTTCATCAAATTTGAGCTATTATTCTGAAAGTGAAACCACCCTTGGTAGAAAAAATATTGAGGAAATATATTAAATCCTTATTAAATTAAAAAAAAAATATATTAAATTGGGAAGTATGAGGAAATATATTAAATTGGGAAGGAATACGAATGGACATAATATCTCAAAGTTCAGTGCGCTCGCAACTACATTCCGATGAAGAAGTTGTAAAGTAAAACAAAAGAATGAAAATTTTTAATTGTTGAATTTATTTTTAGGTGGTTCCAAAAAACGATATTTTCTGTTTATATGTTTTAAAAATCATCCAATTATTTTTATAATTTTTAATTTAAAGTAAAGTTACTTCAGATAAAATATTTCTTATTTTCTTAAATCGATATTTCTTCAATCGAATGATTTATATCAAAATGAAAAAAAAAAAATGTTATCCTTCCTACCTCAAATAATAATATATATAATCTTTTTCATCACATTAAAGATGTTATTTTAAAGTCCTATTTATAATTCTTAAAGAACTCAAACGGACATAATATCTAAAAATTAAGTGTGTTCGCAATTACATTCCGAAAACGAAGCTTTAATGTAAAACTAAAGAATAAAAATTCTTAATTTTTGAATTTACTTTTAAACGGGTCCAGAAAACGTTATGTTTATATGTTTTAAAAATCATCTAATAATCTTTTTAATATTTCACACTACTTTATAGATAATTTATTTTCAATTTTGTTCAATGTTGATTTAAGGAAATTTAAAATGGGCAAAGAGCACTTATATTACTTTTCATAAAATTGCTACCTACCATTAAATGCATATTCGCCCGTGAATCTTAATTCAAGGCAAAAGGCTGTGAAAGTATGTTGTTCATATAATATGAAGACACGCCTATATTTTCTAAGAACATTTCAAAACAATCTGCGAACGTAAATTTTTTTCCTCCAGTATGTATACAGGTAAACAAAGCCAACAATAATATTTTCTTACAAATTGCATGATAATACAACTTACACTCGGAAGATGACAAACGAGATAAAATTTGATGACTTATACGACACTCTACAAAGTTTTCTTACCAGTATGCCTACGCTTATATTTTATATGCTTATCTATAAGAGAAAACTTCCACTCTCACACTTCATACTGGAAAGATTCTCTCCAACATGTGTAGGCGTATACTTTTGAAGGTGTGTTTTGTTAGTGCATATTCGATGACATACAACCCACTGGAAAATCTTCTTTGGATCATGAGTACTCATCATTTGTTTATATGGAAATCTTTGTTGAAACTGAAATCTTTGCTGACATATATCACACTGGACTCGAAACTCTAAGGTGCATGTAAGCTTATGCTTATATAGATTATCTTTACGAGAAAGCTTTCGCTTTTATACTTCACACTGGAAAGGTTTGTCTTCAGTATGGTTATGTATGCGATTAAATAGACGTCGCCCATGAGAAAATGAATTTTTGTATATATTTGACAATGATAAGACTTCTTTTGGGTAACATTGGACGTTTGTTGAATAAGGGTTTTTCCCCTGAAATCTTCTGTTGATATATATCAGGTTTATCTTTGAGAAAATTAAAACTGCTTTTTATAGTAAATGCTTCAAAGGGAATGTATCATTGTGCATCTGGAATCATGTATCAACAGTTCGTTTCTATTACAGTCCATCACACTGACTCTTGTTTTAGCCATTTCCATTTAAAAGTTCATCTTTGGGAAATGCAGATCCGTCTTGGGAAACGTGAAATTCATATTCAGATGAAATGAAATCCATAAATTGAGAATCAAGGATTTCTAAAGGATGGTCAGTAGGATAGAAATTTATTTCAAGAAGAATATCACATGCAGATTGTTTACGTTGTCTAAACAGCCGTAAGACTAATAACTGTTCCTTCATGTAGATGTTTTAGTTGCAATTCCATACGCTCTTCACTAGGATCACAGTATTTAACAAGTAAATTAGTTTGTTTAGAATAAAAAGAAACCTGGGACTGTAAAAAACAATAGCTTGCATAAAATTTGGGAAGTTGCATGTAATTGACTTTTATCGTAGTGATGTGTCTCGTTATTGTAGAATTTGATGGATATATTAATATTGGATCATTTGATATTAACTGGGACTGATTTGCAAGGCTTTCGAAATAACTTGCAGGTTGCAAAGATATTGAATCCAAAATTATTAAATTTCTTTCACAATCTGTTCTAGTATACCATTTGAAAAATCTTTAGAAAATGTTCTATGGTTAAAATTTCTGTAAAAACTAAAAATTTTCAAAAGTATTTCAGATTTAGGATGTTGTCTCGAATATTAAATTTTCCATTTATTATATTTTAGGCAAATATTGATATGAACCTACTTTTCAAAATCCTTAAATATATTATCAGGTTTCTTTTAAATGACTGATTGATTTTACTAACCTTGTTCTTAGAAGCAACCACGAGGGCTATTGATGACAGAACTTGTAATTTGCAACCTAAATCAAGTTCCGAGGACGACGTCTGAGCCAGCAACTTTTTCTCATGACTTTCATACTGAGCCAAGGAGAGCACCTTGAGCCTCGGCATACGTTTTTGTGCCTCTAAGTGTATCAGCCCCGGCTACTCAGCGAAAATTTAGAAGCATAATGGCTCGAACCCAAGACGCGAGGAAAAGCTCCGACCCCCAGTCCGTGACTATGACCACTAAGCTAGCGCGGTCGCTCCATTTGCAAAGATTGCATTCATGATGCCTTTAGCGGACTACAAATCGAAGGGGAAGATTAATTTGTTTGCGAGTAATGCAAAAGATTGACTCCCGATATTTGAATGAATTAACGTGAATTCTCTACATTAATTCTCAATTATATTACTATGAACTTGGCAGTTGACAGTTAGATTGAAATTAAATGTTTACTTGGTGTCCATGACTTAAAATGAAATGTTATTCGCAAATAACATTATACCTTGTCAGAATTTAAAACTTTTTAAGGAAAATGTTTAGAAACATCTAACATTTGAATGAAAAGCTATCAATAGATTCTTTATTTTTTTAAGCTGAAAAGAATGACGCAGAGACTGGCTATCAATTTCGAGAATGTTTGACCTTTACGTTAATTTACGGATTCTCTTCCGACTTCCATCAACATCTGATAATATAGAAAGAATGGATTTTGTAAAAGCACAAGATGTGTTTAGTCAATTAAATGTGTAAATAAAAGAATACTTTACTCTCAATTCTTATTTAACGAGAATCACACATGCAAAAGCCCAGTGTTAATTACTAAATATAAAATGTTAATCGTAAAATCTTATTTAAATTCGTCAAATATACTTGAATAAAAAAACATACTTCAATTGGGAGAAATTAAGAATTTGTAATGAATATGTGTAAGTAAATGTCAAAACAATTTAACTTTTCTCGTAGGAAAGGGACTCGAATATAGTAGAATATACAAATAAGTTTTTTATAAAGGATAAAAATATTAAATCTCGTTTTTATAGTGTCTGTAAAGATTATTATTACAAGTAACTTCTTATTTTTAAATAAAATTGAGAACAATACACCTATTTTTTAAATCTGATGATTCGCATATTTCCTAAAATTTAATTTAAAATATTATAAACAACTTTTAAATTTCCTAAAGAAATTCCTAAAATTAAACGGTCTCAGAGTATTAAAAACAGAGATATAAAATAGGATTGAAAATGTATTAGAAGTATAACTATATTAATATCAAATTGTAATGTTTATATACACTTTAGCTACATAATTTTCGGAGAATTTCAATAAAAAGTACAGTATGTATCGAAAATTTTTAAAATTGAAGTGAACAAAATAATTCCTGAAAACAAAACTTTTTAAATATTTTTTTCCAACGTTAAATTAAAAAAAAAAAAAAAAAAAAAAGATCAATGGAACTATAAGTAAGAGAGATGCAAATAAGAATAAAATTTTCGTCAGAGAAAAATGATGCTATTTGTCTTTCCTAAACTGATACTTCGTTGAAGTCATAAAAAATATAGAATTTTTAATCCCTTATGTCTGTTATTTAGAAACATAAATGTAACACATCGTAGAAAAATAGTAAATGCTGTATAAGGACCTGGAAGAACACAAACGAAAAAAAAAAAAAAAAAAAACGTTTAAGAAACAAATGAGACCACAATGAACAAAAATGATGAAAAAACTTTTTATTTTAGAAATCCAAGGAAAGGTTTTGAAAAACATTTTCCATTGAATTCTTTAAAAAATATTTCATCCACGAAATCTTTTTGTACCTAGCATTCTATTCGTGACAAAACAATAGTTTTAAAAGAATTTGTACTGAACCAAAAGATATTAGATTAGTTTTAATGAAAATAACTTCCTAAAATTAAATGAACATTCACATATTACATTTAAATATTGATTAAAGATATTTCAAAGCACACAATGGGTTTATCTAATATAAAGATGAATATATTTAGTGAGAAACCTTTGAGAGAGAGTGATAGCAATAATAGCACTGAAGAAAAACATTCTCCTGTACATCCAAGTAAAATGGCCAAGATTATTTCCTTGCTTACATGTTCCTCAATCATATACATTGCAGAAGATAAAATTTTGAACAATATTTTTATTTTTTAAAGGGTTTCTTTTTTAGAAAATATCTATAACTTATAACATTCCGATGAAATTATGATCGTAAATTTAGAATCGGTGTTTTCTAAAATTTAATCAGTATTACATAGAATTTATTCCTAGGAGAATATCACTTGCAGTTCGCATACAATGTCCAACACTTGAAAGACTAACTGATTCTTCTTGTCCTTACCCTTAATTCGGTATTTTCTTCACTAGAATCATAGCAATTAGCAAGAAAATTAGGTTGTGCAGTATAAAAAGAATCCTGGTACTGTGAAATAGAATCACTTATATCAAAAGCGAGTAGTTCCGTATCACTGTCTTCTGTTGACAAGCTGTCTCGGAATCCTGCAAAATGAGAAAGGTATAAGAACATTCGATCATTTACTGTTGTCTGGAAATCATTCTCAATCCTTTCGAATGTATTTGCATGTATTAATAACTTTGGATTCGAATGCCTAAAGTATCTTTCGGAATCGGTATCAACAGCATTTTTGTATACATGGGAAAACATTCTATTTTCAATACTATGGCAAAAAACTAATAAAATCTGTGTGCAAAATCAAAAAATGAAGCTCTTAATACGAAGTGTGTTCAATTTTTGCATGTAATTTAGAAGAATCCATATGAGAAACCATCTCAAAAATTAAAAATATGTCCTCAAGTTGTTTTCTAAACTTTCATATATTTCAATTGTATACCAAGGTAATAGTTATCTGCATATACTAGTGTACCTTAAACAAATTCTTTGACTTGTCCGTCGTTAAAAGAACGAATATAAATTCTTCACATTTAGTTTCTTATCCTAAAGATTCAAATGTACACTTTTTGACTTAGCATACTCAACATAACTTATATAGATATAGATCATTCTCAGTGTCATCGATTTCATTGGTAGCAACCGGAAATTATATGAGAGTTTCAGTTGTATCTACTAAACAATATTTTTCTCTGTTCTAAATTAGAGGAAAAATTAATCTACGAATTACTAATGAAATAAAAATCCTCTTAATTTTTATTTAATACAACTCAATTAGTTAAACTTGTAAAAATTGATGTAATTACATTTTTTTTTCTTTATTATAGTGAAAACATATCTAATCAATTCTTTAAAAGAAAGGAGATCATACGAGTTTTTAATTGGTGTTTTCGAATTTTCTAAAGTTCTAAACATTTAAATTTTTTTTTGGTAAAAATTAAATATCTAAAATTAAAAAAATAATGTAAACAGTTACATATATTTTAATTTTCAAATAATTATATTTTTTATTTTAATTTATGATCAAGTTATATTAATTATGAAAATTATTATAATTTGATTAGTATATTTTTTCCCTTATAAATTGAAAAAAAAAAATCTAATGAACTCTTTCAAAAGCAAGAAAACAGACAAATAATTTTTTATTTCAAAGTGGGTTTGAAACAAAAGAGCTTACTACTAATATCTCGAATAATAAAGAAGGATTTTGTAAACTACAATATCCTAGGAAATGCAAATTAGATAAAAGCGTTAAAAAAATTTTGAGCTTCGAAGGAGTTGTCAACTATGCTAATAAAGAGAAGTTTAATTCGAAATCAGCTTTGTGCAAATCATTCAACATAACACAAGTCTCTCCTTTCAGCGATTTATCGATCTCAATACAATCATTGTAACTGAAGAACTTGCAAATCAAAGGTCAATTTACGAGATGAAACATCATTTGACCTTTAGAAGTGTTTCCTTTATTCGAGGGTATGGTTTATTCGTAAAGGGAGAAATTATTGCCAATCTAGCATATTGTCAAGATTTGCTTCATAATTTGCTTGATTGGCAACATAAGATGGGCTATCCACAAAAATAGATGGCACATTATTTTTTGATAGATTCATTTCTCCCATGTGTACTGAAATCTTTATGTTTCTGGTCTGTCGCGTACATGATTCTTTAATTCATAATTTCATGCAATTTTCCCCATTAAATCACATTCAGCATTATGTTTGCGCAGATCACTTCAGGGAGAAATGAAACTTTTCAGAAGATATAAACAAAAAATTTTCATTAATTTCTATGCAGGATTCTTTTTAATATGGAAGAGCCAAACATTTCCTTCAAATTCATTTACCTACGAGAACTATACATAAACATTTGCAAGTAAGGAAATTTACAATAATGTTATAATAAATTATACTTCTTCTTATCATAGGTATATGCAACAAATCACCGAAAAAGTAAATTTTGATGTTGTTATTGAACGCGGATGGACAGGATCGAATTATTCTACAGTTTTCTGTCTTTTCTTTCGTTGACTACTTTATTTTTATGTGAAGGCAAATTTCTAAATTGACTTCTGTTAGTTTATTTTCAGTAAACATTTAATAAACTTCTTGTCAGAAATCAAGTGCATAAATAGTTTCAAGGGTGGTTCAAAAAGTACTTGTATTTGAAGGTAGAGGGAATCATTAAGGTAAATTAATGATAGCATTGGATACTGACCTCTCTTAAAAAGAGCCGAAACAAATTTAGGTCATTTTATTTGGGTTGCCATTTGCTGCCAAATCATGATTTCCGTGCTGCCGCGTCGAGTTATTGAAGTCATTTTTTGTATACTTGTCACCATCGGTGAGACCTGGATTCATCATTATGCATCTAAAATCAAGCAAATATCAAAAAGTTCGGTTGTTTCCGGTGAATCTACTCCACAGAAGGCGAGAATGCCTTAAAAGTTATGACGAAGGATTTTTTAGGTGCAAAAGGCGTCTTGGTCACGAAAGGAATAACTAAAACCTAGACAGCCTTTTTGGAGTCATGATGCTTACTAAAAACAAACCATTTTCGATTCTACCAGCACTATCTCTAGGAATTCCTAAGGGCTCATTGAACGATATTTGTAGCTATAAAAAGAAAGTTTTTGTTCATACGAACCCGTTTTATATCCCTAAATCAATTTTTTGTGAATAAAATTCTGAATGATTTACAATTCATTTTACTTTATTTTCAGTTTTATTTCTTATCAACAAATAAGGAGCCTAAACATGGTAAGTAGACTGAGTGCATACTTGGATAACTTTGTAAAACAACTACAAAATAGTCAAACGTCAGCATAACTCTTGAATTTTAGCCACGATGGAAGAGTACACAATGATTTCAAAAGCAATTACTCATAAATTCTGCGTCTCCAACCAACGAGCAGTCACATTACTAAAAAAAATAGTTTTTTTTGTGTGTGTTCTTTTCACTCAAAATAAATAAGGAAAGAAAAGAAATAGATATATTTTAAGCTCCCTTTAATCTGGCGCCGATCGAGGCGCTCGCTGTTGAGTAGATTCGGATGTTTACTGACCTTGACCTCCAGATCGCGACATAGCGCTGCACGCGTTTTCGCATAGTTTTAATCGTAACTCTCAGTTTTCATTTCAATGAAATGTTTATTCTTTTTAGCGGGTTATGTATCACGTTTGCACAATATTACAAGTATAAACGTACAGTGTGCGATAACAAGAACAAATCATCTATGTTCTAGAAGCCAAGCTGAAGATCTTCAAGTGCTAATAAAGCAAATAAGTGTAAAAAGCTGTGACTAAAGTAACTGGTCCCAAATAGTTACAATTATCATTTAACTGTATTAATTTTTCTATTGGTCTGCGTTTCATTCAATGCAAGAATATTCATTTGAACTCATGTTCAGAAATTCGACTTAAACTTTGAAATTTCCGGAATGACAGAAAACTTTGTAGAATATTTATATCATCTACACAGTTCTCAGATTATGCGTAAAAAAAAATTAAGAGCCAGTTTTAATTTTTAAATAGGCACTTCTATCGTTGGTGTCCTCTTTTTACAATATGCGATCGAAAGACTTTTCAGTTGCCCTGTTAACATGCATCATCTCCCTATACATGGTGCATCTTTAAAAACAGATCATGACACAAAATTTCGACTCAATAAAATGTTAGAAGAAAGAGGATAAAGGCTCTCTGCGACTGCGACAACAAGTAGATCCTATTGGTCAGTTTTCAAATGACATTCGGTATCTTAAAGGATCAGAAGATGTAGTTACAGGTGATTTATCGCATCATCCTTCAAAACACCATCTATTGTTCCGCGCGCTAAGGAGTCGAATTAGAAACGATTCCGGTATCTTGATTTGAGCGACAACGAAAACTTGTGTCAAAAGACTTGCTGAATACTTATTAATTTAGTTAAAGCGAAAATTCGAAAAGCGTAATTTTAATTATTCTTGAAAAAATTCTAATATTTTTAGAATATGTTAAACTATCCTCCAGTAATATAATCGGATTAATTCTCAAAAGACAAAAATTGTGAATTTTTTTTTCTTAATTTTTAAATGATAAATATGGGAATAATATTAGATTTTTATAAAACCCAATTCATATGTATTGGATGGAGGCACAAGTTCATTTGTTGCCTTCATCATTTGTTTGAGGTTCACAATTATGAAGCCTTTCGCTATGAGCTCTTTGCTTCCAAGAGCAATATTATTATACAATAAATCAAAAGCACTATAGACATTTTTGCTACACTTTTAGTAGGGGTACAGAGAAATATAAATTTTAACTAAGAAATGAACGGAATATGTGGATAAAATTTACTCTGTACCTTAATTTATCCTTATACACATATATTGTAAATTATTTACAATCATATTTATTGTTTTTCAGAGAAGCCTTAGTTTCGAGTTACTCAGAGAAAAAAAAATGATGATCATTCTGCTGAGCCCTACATTGAATTAAAATGTCGAAGATTTCATATAACGGAATTAATATGTATACACACTTATCCAAATTTACATGACCAATTTACGACATTTGCTTTCACAAATCGAAATGGTACCGAATGTAAAATTGTTCCACTCTATTTTGTACACATATTTGAGAATTCAACAGACCCTCAATCCTGCAAATATGCAACTAGTGCTCCAATTTCAACACACCTATAGAGGACCAATCTAAAATTCCCTTCCCATAGGCAAAAAACTTTGAATTCAGTCCTTTCAAGAACCTTGGAAAGAACTATAGCCGAAAATACTTCTTACATTCAGCGTTTAGAAAGAATACTTCCTCCTCTTCGAAAGATGTATTTTTAACCCTTACAGATAGCAGAATTACAAACATCTCTTAAAAAAAAACTATCGTAGATTATAAAAAGAAAAATAATTTTTTTGGGGGGGGGAGGGAATAGTTATGACATAAATTGGGCTTTCGTTTCATTGTATTTAAATGAATCTATGAATGTCTTCAAATTAGAAGAATAGGAAAAAACACTTTGGGTGCACAAATTATTTTCATAAAGACGTAATATCCAATGGAGGAATTGTCTATCATCAAAAAATATTACTCAAAAGGAGCATCTGAAAGTAGTATATTCTCCCCTATATTACATTTAATCTCTAAGCAAGATTTCTTGGATACAATGGACACAAGAGTGGTACGTTCATTGAACGATGTTCGTCAGGCTTTTAAATTCAATAGTTAAATATGGGAATCTTGAACGAAATAACTTGGAAATAAATTTCTTCTCACTAGTAGTTTACTTTCTTTCGTACATAAGATTGACGTATCTTCGGGATAATTTAAGACTCCTTCGCTTTCTTCAACCTTTGTTTCTTATCAACGGATTTTCCTTTATTTACAATCTTTTTTGCAGCTATTACATTCACGAATAGTTTGGGGCAGTATAGCCTGATTTGGCTCTTGCACCATTAACTTCTGTTTTTCTTCGTTCTGATACAATCAACGTTAATAAAAACGTAATCCACTACTCTCAATTCCTTTGTATTTTCAGCAAAAAACTGTAAAATGCTTTGGAATTAATCAAACAACGACGCGAAAACTGAAATTTACCTTTATGTCTCAAAAAAGTCCAATAATGTCAAACTTGCAAATAAAATAATTCATCAGTACGCATCATATATATTCATCAGTATATAATAATAAATCAGTACGCATCGACAAGAAATCAGATAAAAAATAAATATTTGAAAAAAAAGGTTCATTATCTTCAAGGTGTGGAGCCTAAACATTATGATCGCTGAAAAAAAGAATATCCCATCCAACTAATTAAAAATATCAATTTTCAACAATATTTTATTATTCTTGTCAATTTATTAATGAAAACCCTGATTGTTAGTTCAAAACAAACAATTTAATACAAACCAGAGCCTCAAAATCAGTTTGAAACTGACAAACAATTGCACTGTTATGTAAAATAACAAAATTATGAACTTTATTAAAATATCAGTTTCAAAATAATGCCAAAACGCAATTTTTACATTTTCAAAACTTTATTTTAGAAAATTCATCAATAAAGAATCTTACACAATTAAATTATAAAATCGAAGTCGATAAATAGCAACCTCTCACTAAAACTGTTTAATGACATTTTTAGCAAAGTTAAATTTTGAAACACATTCGAAATTTTCATAAAAGTAGCAGCAAGTTCAATTTGAAATAATACTTCCATTCCAGAAAAAGAAATGCTGCTCTGTTTTCCTGAAGTGAAAATTTTTAAATCGGAATATTTACAAAATTTAAAATTTTACTTTCATACAATTAATAATAATATTAAATTAATTTACGCTTTTTATTAACACTGTTTAAATTAACTATAAATTTTATTAAAAAAATTTGTCAGTTTTATTAGAATTATATATCTGAAGATGAGTTTTCTGTATTAAAGTAAACCATAGACGTAACGCGTTATATAAAATAATTATACGCTATTTAAAGAACAAAAACAAACAATAGAATCAAAAATCAATGTATTCATGATGAAAATACTGTAAATATAAATTATTAAAAAGAAAAAAAAAAGTTTTTGAAATCAATGCCTTCATGATCAAATTACGGTAACAACGTATTATGAAAATGGAAACATAAAAAGTTTCTAATTTGAGTGAATTACATCAAAAACTGCTACAGGGAAAGATATTTTCTATTAAATCTTTTAAAAACAATTCATATATAAAAGGTCTTTGCATCTCTCGTTCTTTTATAGAAAATATACTTGTTTTTATTCCACTAATACATAAGGTCTGTAAAGAGTTCACACAGCAATAAGAACACTTGCATTACTTTTGAAAAATTAACTTCTTGACTGTCATGGTATAATCACATGTTATTTTATACTAAAAAATACGTTTGAAAATAAATGTTTTTTCATGATTGAGTCATTTATATTTAGTGCAAAAAGCATTTTCTGGTTTAGAACAAAACAAACATTTAACACTCTTAATTTTAGTAAGAAAGCCAACAAACTTTCGTTTCCTCTAAGTCACTCAATCACATACAATAAAGTAGGACATTTTCTGAGCGGTTTGTTTATAATTAACAAAAGGTTTTTTTGTTTAGAAAAGGTTCGATAACTTACACGATGTTCTATAAAATCTTCTCTTCATTATGACAAAGCTTATGTCTATTTAGGCTATATCGCTGACATACCTTACAATGGAATGATTTTCAACATTATGAGTACGCATATGAGCAAGAAGATGACTTTTTTGTGTAAACCTTCGCTGACATACTTCACACTGGAAAGGTTTCTCTCCAGTATGAGTACGCAAATGCAGAAGAAGATTTCTTTTATTAGTAAATATTCGTTGACATAAATCACACTGGAATAGTTTCTTCCCAGCAACTTTATTATCATTTTCTGATAGATTTTGTTCATGTATTCTATAT
>BMAW01117175.1:119463-142940 GCA_019974015.1 Nephila pilipes | reverse complement strand
CTGCTGATATTATTTATTTAAACATTTAATTATTTTTAGAACAATTAATCAATATTAAATAAATACCTGTCTTTTATTCTTAGTTTTTCTTACCTATTCGTCTTTATATTTCTTTGAGTACATATTCGTAAGATTCACCCTTTTGTCCTTTGAGCATTTATATGAATATTTAATCTTTACGTCTATTGAGAATGCAGTTTTTTCATATAAGCAAGTTGTGCAAATAATTAATTATTTATTAATATGTCTCATTCTTTTCCAAATTATAACATTTCTAATTAGGCATTAAAAGGTATTTGAACAAACAAATAAATTTTTAATTTCAATAATTAAAATAGTTGATTTTTACGTATTCGAAATACAATTTGAATACTTATAGAAGCAAAAATGTCTTTCCATTCGATTCACTGACGACCTTTTCCAAATTACTGAATAATTCCATGTGACATGATAAATATTCAGAATTGAATAATTTATTTCTTGAAGGTGTCGTAATATTCTTAGTTAAGAAATAGCTATGTTATTTTAATTTATATAAGAAAACTAACGTGAAATTTATATTCTGAAACTAACATCCCATTTCCACTGACTTTATTCAGACAGTTGTCATCGCTTTTAAAGAATATTTCGTAATATTAATATTTTTAATTTTGAATAAATTTCCTCTTAAATATCGGATATGCATTAAATAACGTGTAAAAGGTTTGCACATACTTTTATTATTACCAGTCGTCTTAATGCATTTTAAATTAAGAATGCCTTAAAAATATTGCTTCGCCGACAAGAAAAATTACTTTTTATATGGAAGCTGCAACGACCTTATGATTTCAATTCCGTTTAATCATTATGTAAAATTTCATCATATTAATTAATTCAGTAATAATGACATACGTCTGATAAATGTCTGAATCTATTGGGGCATTAGTATCTCTACTATTTCAAAATTAGGTATTATAATTAATTTCTTGTATAAAGATAAGAAAATAAGTAGAGATTATTATTTTAAAATGTAAGGCTCTGTAAATTGGTTAACTTGTAGATTCAAAACTTCAAATGTTATTTCATTAAAAATATACAGAAAGCTTTAGAAAGTGGAATTATTTAGTGAAGCTTTCTATTTCGAATGCAGTGCTTCTTATTTCTGTAAGCAAATCGGATCATCTGTAGCTTTCGTTTGTATTATATATATATTTAAGCGTTTTTATGTATTTCACTTGGTGTGTGTGCATCAGCGTGCCATCAAATTTTCGATCATTAATTTAACCAACTTCTCATCAAGCTAGAGCTCTGAAACTTTGGGAATCGTTCTTACTCTCCTAACAATGCAATATTTAGGCATTTGCGTCAAGTGTTAACTAATATTTCAATATTTTTTTAAAAATGCAGTTTAGCCCTACCACTTGACTCGATTTCAAAAAGTGCCAAACTTGGCGAATTTTTTTGACTGAACGTTATGTCCGCGAAGCGGAATAGGGTAGTTACATTTGGCAAAATACCTCCAAATAATTGTTGTCGCCAAGGGTGGTTGGTCTAAATTGCATTCCAACCATTTAATTTACCGGATGAAAAAAGTAATTTTAGTTAGTTTTAACGTTTTAATGTATTTCACATGGTTTGTGTCTGTCTGTGTGTGTATCAGTGAGTCATCAAATTTTCGATCGTTAATTTAACCAATTTCCCATGAAGCTAGAGTTCTGAAACTTTGGGAATCATTCTTACTCGCCTAACAATGTAATGTTTAGACATTTGCGACAAGCGTTAACTAATATTTGAATAATTTTTTAAATAAACTTTGCCCCCATATAAAAACGTTGGTTTTTATCTCGAATTATTTTGTTTTGTTTCTCCGAGAAAATGATAAGTGAACAACAAATTGTTACGAAATTTGACATGAAACATTGAAAAAACGCTACTGAAATTTATAATTTACTGAGAGAAGTGAATGAGAATGAAAGTTCGCCGCGTGAATGTGATTTTGAATGGCTTAAGCGGTTTCAAGGTAGCCGAGAAGGCATTGAAGATGATTCACGTTGCCTTTTCTACGTTAAAATTGAATCACAATATGGAAAAAATCGGTAAACTGGTTCGATATGACCATCGCTTAACTATTTGTTCGATTGCTAAGATTGTGGGAAATGACAGAGTCCGTAAGACAAATTTTTCAACCAAGATAATGTTCCGTCTGTTTCCGTATTGTCTGTCAAGACGTTTCTAACCAAGTACAACATCCCAGAGTTAGACCATCCACCTTAATATGCCGTATCTTAAGCCATGGGACTTTTATTTTTTGCCTAAAGTGAAATCTGCATTGAAAGGAGCAATATATGTCCGTTGAAGCAGTGAAAGTTGAATGGCACGCTTCCTGAAAGAGCTGACAAAAGAAGATTTCAAGCCCTGTTTCAAACAATGGCAGATTCGCATGAAGCATTGTAGAGATAGAAAAGGGGTGTATATTAAAGGCGATAAGAAGTAAATATGTGTGATATTAAAAATAAAATGTTATACAGCGTCACTCTCGTTATTGAAAAGCCACAACTCGTATACAATCTAAGCCAGGAGACCAAGAAAATATTCATAAAATGGTCTAACACTTCACTCCATGAACTACCGCACTATTTCAGATCTAGATCATACAATTTGTCAGATAATTTGTTACATTATAAACTTTTACCAGCAGTTTTATTCAAGAAAAAAACAAATAACCTTAAAATACATAAGACATATAAAAATTCAATCAAATATTAAGAGTAATAACGATATTATAGTAAGAGTGTATTATGGTTAGCAAAGGGCATTACATGTTCATATGGATAGAAGCTCATTACATAAGATTACAAATAGATATATCACGATGGGTTCTGGGAACGCACCTTGCAGTTTTGAACCATGATCACGTGACGAAACCGACAACTGAACAGATACCCTAATAGAGATACATTGATCTAAATAATTAATTTCCGTGTAATTGTGTTCTTTTCTGATGTTTCATTGCGGCAATAATAATTAGAAAAAAATCAATAATTAAGTAAATTAGACCGAAGTAAAGAAATCAAAATAATTAATCAAGCATTTAATAGATTTAGATATAAGCATTTAGATATATGTAGAATGTGGCATGCCAAGAGCAAAATACATTTTAATTCTTCCACAGGTCAAGTACTTATGTAATCAACAATATAAACAAGTTTTTGTTCCAAGTAAGATCACGTGACATGTCCTTGAGTGAAAAGTGTACCAACTTTTTATATCAAGTTGAGAGCATTTAGATATATATAGAATGTGGCATGCCAAGAGCAAAATACATTTGAATTCTTCCACGGGACAAGTCGTTATGTACTCAACAATATATACAAATTCTTGTTCCAAGTAAGATCACGTGATCGAAAAGCGAATCAACGTTAGTGACTTACCACATTCGACGCATTTGAACCAAAATGGCTAACATATCCATCCCACATTGTGTATAAAGGGTGGGTGTCCAATTAGTGTCCGGTGGCTCAGTATTGTTTCTCCAACGCTCAATTCTACCATTGCTATAGTACCCAAAATATTTAGCAGCATGTACTTTTGTGATAAAATATCTAATTAATCACAAGTTTTTTTATGTTATATTGCTGGATAGCAAGCTTGAGGAAAATACTATGTTTTGAACCATTCTTGATTTTCTTTATATTTGCATAATTATTAAGTTAATAAATTATGGATATTGTGAATGATTTTATGAGTGAATTTATCACTCGCTCTTTGTGTTTCAGAGTGAGTTAAATAATGGTGGACTTTAATGGCACAAAAGCCGATGTGGATATTGTGCTCCAAACAAGGCGTAACTGTGAGCTAGTTGTTTGCAAAATTGAAAAAAAAAAGAGGAATAAATTGGTTTACAAAAACAAGGGAGAAATAGTGCTAGTTCTATGGAGTTTCCCTGAGTCATTAATTGATTGATTAATTGGTTTAATTAACGTCGCTGTACAAGCAACACGAGAGCTATAAGTGATAGACCTCGTAATTTTTAACCTCTGTCAAGTGACGAAAGACAAACCCTGCATCAGAGGCCTCTCTCCATTTTAATTTCTAAGCCATGCTAACGAGAGGGCTTTCAGCTTGATAGATTTAACATTCATCAACCCTGGCTACACGACGAGTCTTTAGTGGAATCAGGGATCAAACCGATGACTGGACGAAAACCGTGGGTAACTGACCATGACCACCAGGCTACCGCTGCTACGAGTATCCCGAAGGAATTTCATTCATTTACTAAAGGCAATAAAATCTATAGGAAATGAAAAAAAAAGATCGCTAGGATGCCTCAGGTCTTGATTTCCGTTTTTACCAAAAGTAAGTAAACTCTTTAGGAGTATTTGGGCTTCATAAGTTCATATGTAATAAACCAAAAAGCAAATAATGACAATATTTGTGGAAGTAATATTCATCAAAAACTCTTCCAGGGTACAAACATACACAATAAAAATTCCAATTTTCAATATCTACTGCAATGTATTTCACACATTCAAACCGAATATCTTAGCATTCACATTGTTTGCTTGTTTTTGTTTATATTCCCATATTTCAGAGAGTTCCATCCAGGATCCAATATCTACTCACAAACACACACCTCAAGTGTTCGCGTAGAAATCTAAGCGTGTATTTTCCACTTGAAAACACAACACCGGCACTCAACATACTGCGTCACTCAACACTGCAACTTAACATACAGTATGCTTACTTCTCCTCGGCCCTGCCACTGCAGAATCTCACACACTCCAGAACTGTCAAGCAGCTGCAAGAAACTTCCAACCTCAAAAGTGAAAGAAAATTTATTTCGAAGAAAAACGATGTGGTAACATGGCACGTGTTGAATCTCAAGTCACGTCTTTGCCTCAAAAAAAAAGAAAGGAAAAAAAAAGAAGGATAAAATAGTGAAAGTTTCGCACAAGATCCATGGTGGTGGTGTCGCAACTTCACTTAAACCTACGTTATACCTTCCTTTTTTTTTTTCCACCGATCGAAATTTTTTTCTTTCTTAGTTTATTTTTCTTTTACCGATCTCAGCACATAGTCCACTTTTTTGTTGTCCTTTTTTACTTTCATTTCTTAAAGATTGGATAAAAGTGTGTGTGAAAAGTCTAAATGGGTTTGGGTTATTTTCCCATGAAACCGTTTCTCTCTTCGCAATTCCTGCGGCTAAAAAATATTGGGTAGAAGTTAAATTGCTGTTGTTTCAATTTGTAATTGAGATTAATGTTGCTGTATAAGTATGTGATTTATTAGTTACTGCCACATGATATGTAGTTGTGTTTAAGAATTGATTCCTTGTTTAAGCCGACTCAAGGTGAAATTTTAAAATGCAATTTAAATGCTAGTAAATAACATTATTATTGAAAAACGATCCAAATGAAATCATCAATAAAATGCTGAATTTTATTTTGATTTGCTTTTTAACACAACTTCCGTAGAAATAAGTCTACTAAGAAAGTATTCAGGTTTAAGAATGGTGCCTTGCATCGATTTATCATGTAAATGTTTAGATGGGTTTGAACTGTTTATCTGTGAGTGCGTAGACATGCGCCGTAGACAACGGAGGCAACAAGGATTATTTCTTATCCTTCAATTATTTTTTCCTTTTAATGCTTCACACAACTTTAGTCCATTTCTCTGTTAGCAGTCTTTATATATTTCACAGAACTCAACAGGCCATCATCGGCAGTATAATAAGCATTACCCCCAGAATTTTTGTAAGAAAATCGTACATTATTTTGAAATTGTTACAATGAGTTGCTCGCTTTCTGAAAACGAGACATTTAGGCCTCCCAAAGATACGCTTGGGGATTTAATGCTACGCAACCTAAAAACAAGATCCTCCCGCTCGAAACAAGACGTATGATAACTTTAGGTACACCGAAAGTAGCATATAGTGCCATGACTAGTAAATAGTATAGTACCATGACCAGTCTAGAGTATTCCAAACACTGTTAAAATAAGTTGGATGTTCCAAAAGTAAGTATCGTAATTTTTTGACACATAAACTTTATTGATAAATAAATAAATAAATAAGCCATGTTATCATGAACTGTAAGCCTTGCACTAGTTTTCAACATAGTAGCAACTGGCATTAAGGCATTTGTCGTAGCATGCAAGCAGTTTGAAAGAATCACTCTGGTAAAACTCGGTGCAAGGAATAGTTGTACAGCCTGCTCCACCTCAGCATTGTTTTGAATGGGTCTGAACACGAATAATATGCAGTGTGGACGTGACGTCTGACACCGTTATGAGACTGTCCGCTAACTCCCTTTCTTATGCTTTATCAATGTTGTTTTCCTTCGTGGATGTGGAGGGATGCTCACTTCGGCCTACAACCTCCACACTCTGCCTTTCTTCACTGAACATTCGTGGCCGAGGTAGCCTAGTGGTCATGGTTTCGGATTCGAGGTCGGTGGTTTTCGTTTAGTCGCGTAGTTGAGACTAAGCCGCCAAAGGCAAGTCGGGGCCCAAAGTCGTTCCAAATGGCGTGGTTTGGAAGTTAGGAGAGGGAGTACCACCTTAGGTGTCATCATCGTCACTTGACTGAAGTTCAAAATTATGAGATCCGTCGCCAATAGCTCTCATGTTGCTTCTAATGCGAAGCTAATAAAAACTAAACATCATTGAACATTTAACACCAGCGTCCAAACATATGACGCTACATGACATTTTTCACCATACATGGTCTGTAGGCATTCACGGTTAACGGACGCAATGGTCCTAAGTGCCCATTCATACAGGATAACAGCTCTCATGTTCATTGACGATCACGTTGTCAGTACACGTGTCTCAGCCATTGTGATTTGTATTCAAATAACTTAGGTCACTCTGGTCTGCTACTGCTCTCGTTTCTTCGTCTCTCTGTGCATATATAATTCCTTCTTCACTAACTTTCCTTCCGTGGTTGAATAGCAACGATTGTAGAAACTGATAGCAGTTGTTTGTTTCTTCTGGTATAGCATGTGCGTTTTCAAGAAAATGGCGTAACTTACTTTCGGAATATCTCTCGTATAACAAGATATACATTATGTTAAATCTAAATTTATCTCAAAGTTTCTACAAGGCATGGAATTAATGTGTAGAAGGTAAAGCACCAGCTCAACTGTCTTTTTCCCCCTTTAAAAAAATCTGTCACTAACATCTCATTGTGCAGCTCAGTGGCTACGTATCAGTTACTATAAATTTCCGAAGACACATTCCCTTGCCGTCATTTACACAAATTTTAAAATTTCATAAATGAACTTGAGTGCTTATAATGTATGTGAAGAAACTCAATTCCAATCGCAAGTTTTATTGCATTTGAATGCCACAAAAAACACTCTCATTAAATTAGACATATTGGATTCATTGATTATTTATTAGCGTTGAAATTAGAATCAGCTTAGGGGTTATTGACGATGGCACTCACAATTCAGAACAACGTCAAGTGACAAGGGAGATACCTAATCTGACACTCCCCTCTTTTAGCTTCCGCACCATCCCAACTTGAGGACTTTGAGCGTTGACAGATTTAACTTACATCAGTCCTGTTATACGAAGGGTATTTAATAGCATAAGGACTCGATCCGAAGGATTCCCTCCCCTCCTCGGCCATTAACTTGCGACAATGAGCATTCGGTTATGCATTGACAGGACAAGTGCCAACCATATATAACTATATACGGAATGATATTCATTCGACGAAAGCTAGAGCAACTTCTTTCAAAGGCGGTTTCCAGAGCCATTTCTTCATCTGTTGGCTCTGTGGCTATTAACAAGAAATTTCCGGGGATCGCCCAAACTCTGATCCCCGACATGGTTCTGACGAAGAAGTCCGGTGAAGTATTTGTCATCGACTTCACCGTCGCCTTAGAGGACCGACTATCTTCTTTTGCCAAAGCGAGACAAGGCAAAATCGACAAGTACCTCCCGATTGTTGAACATCTACGTCGGGAGGGAAAGGTCGCCCACGTCGATGCTATAGTGGTCGGCTCTCTGGGCTCGTGGGATCCGTCGAATGATGCTGCTCTGGCACAGATGGGGGTTTCCAAGAAATATGCTAAACTCATGCGGAAACTCATCTGTTCGGACACCATCCGGTGGAGTAGGGATATTTATATCCAACATCTTACTGACAAGAAACAGTATTGATCCCTCCCACCGAAGAGCATCATTCGTTTCTTTTTAGCCTCCTGGCTAATTTTAACATCTTTTTGCTATTTTATTCAAACTTTTTTATCAAGCTTCCTTCATGTTTTTACTCTCCCAGCTTGAGGAGTTCTCTCTTCGCTGGTGTATTTGTCTTCACTTTTATCTTGAATTTTTACCGCCACTCTTATCTCCATTCCATCAAAACATATTCCATCGTTGTTTTTATTGATTCAATCATCTTGTTGATCATCTTTTCACGTGGTTGGTTTTACGGGAGACAGGTTTTGTCCGGTCTCCCATGACTTTTAATGAAAATTTGTTCTCACACTTGTCTTTATGAATGCTCCTCATTGCGAGGAATTCATTCTTGGGTTATCAGGTGACCCTGCTTTGCACTCCCTGTTTTCCCTTTTTTAAACTCATGTCTCTCTTTCGTTTGATACCTTTACGAAGGTATTTTGATGTACACTTTTTGTCTTTTGTTCTCACATTTGTATTCATTGTATATATTCATTTCATTGATTTCATTGTGCATTGCTTTTATTGTATTTGACTATTTTGTATTTTATTGTATTTTATGAACTAATGTGTTTTTCTATTTTCATGTGCCCTGACGAATGCCTTGCTGATTGTGGATGGTCTCGCCGGTCTCCTTGGAGTCTCGCCTCTCTCGCCCTCTGGAGCCCCTGAGAAGCGATCTTCGGTTTGGAAGCCTCTTGATGATTCTCGCGCCCTGGATCTTTTTCTTCGTCTTCCTGGCCTTGTCATCTGCTTCCGCTTTTCGAAGTGCCGGCCTCCCTGATTTCGTGTGCTGTGTCCTGTCTTCGTGTGCTGTGTTTCCTGTTTTGAAGACTTCGACTCGCCTGCTTTTTATCTACTGTGTTTTGTGGACTCCTTTTAAAACTTTTGACAGATTTCCGCCGGGGACCTTTGTCCCGAAGACTTTTATATGACTTTTTAAAACTCGATTTCTATTTTTCGGCTATTATACCTTGTAAAATTGTTCTGTAAAATTATTTTGCTGAAATAAAAAGTTTTGAAATCTCTCTTCTTAGGCTTCCCCTTACCAGCAGGATTTTAATAAATATTTCCCCCCAAGGGCAAACTTAAGGTTATATTGTGTTAAATTACCAACATCTGGATTAAAAGCAAATTTACTTTAGAGAACACTTATAGTAGAAACTCTGAAAGATTACTCCCTATCTTCCAAGTATTTTTTTTTTTTTTTTTGGAGAAAAAATTTTAAGCTTATGAGTAGGTTCGAAATTTATATTTTTAACTCCATTTATTTTCCAGAACATGATTCTTTTATCTATAAATTTGTAAGTTAAGAAAAGTAAGATACATATTTTTTAAAAATAACTAGTGAAAGCATTCATAAATTAAATAATATAAAAACCAAATATACGGAAATGGAGATGCTTCAAAAGCGTAGGAGGAATTGAAATTTAGTTTATTACAAATTCGGTTTATTTTCGAAGTGTGGGCGTATAAGATGTATACAATATTGTAAGCAAAGATAAAGAGATATAAAATGAATATCAGATGTTTGAAAACTTTTTAGATTCTTTTAGAAAACATAAGTCAAAAATTATATCATCACCATTCAAGCTGCCTTTCCAGTACAAATTATGAAATATAGCATAATCATTTACTATATCCGTAGCCCCTTTGATATCATATTGATATATTTGATTTAAAAGCATTCATAATTAAATTTTGTCACCTATTTTCATATATATATATATATATATATATATATATATATATATATATATATTCCTACTCACATGTAATGATTTATTAATATGAAAGTATATTCTTAAAGAGAAACGTTTTTAATTTTTTTCTTAAAGTATTGGATAAGTTTTTTCGATACTCTACTTTGACATGTATTTAAATTGTAAAGAATTCTACTCTTAAATAATACACAACAAGCACATTTAATGAAGCTTTTAAGTATCAAGGCTCCCGTCTACCAGCCATTTTGATTTCATGAAAGCAAAGTTAATCATAATGAATTCCTATTATAGTTCTTAATTCTATATTGTTTTATCAATTCGAATACAAAAAATTGTATTCGAAGGCGCAAAAAAATGATGAAGGTTTCTGCACAGTTATTTTCTCTCTCCGAAATTTTTGAAAATATTTTAGAATATTTTTTTAAAGCCCGGAATTCCCTCGAACGAGTCATCGAAACAGAGATAAAAATATTTCTTAAATTCGGAGAAAAAATGCAATTCCGCAGAAACCTTCATTATTTTTTGCTTTTTCTGATGAACCTTATCACATTCAAATAGATAAATAGTATAAATTTGAGGACGGCTGTAGAAATTCCATTGAATTGACAGAAACATTTACGAAATCAAAATGGCTAGTGGAGTGGAGCCTTAATTAAGCTTTGTATGTTTAAAATATGTTTCTTAGTTTTTGGCAATTTCATGGGTATTGATTTTTAAGTAATACTTTCTAACATAACTATTTTATCCATGTAAATGAAGCAAAAATTAAAATGCTTGTTTTGAATTTGAAGTTTTTTCTCTTTTAAAGTTATTTGTATTATATGTCTAACATTGGCGGAAATATTTTGTAGTACTATCGAAACTGTCATGTAATTGTTAGAAAAAATAAGAAATGAGTGTTGTAGAGCACGCAATTGTTCCCTCTTCCGCATTACGTGTCTAACTAAACAAAACTTTCATGAAAATGAGATTCGGTGTTATACTTCAGCATTATAAAAACAGATCTCTAAAAATTAAAAGGTGAGTTCCTTTCAGGGGCTGGGTGTAATTTCAGATAATATTAAAATAAATTTGTGAGATTTGAGCCATATATGCTTCATGGTATCGATATTTAACATTGCTTTAAATTAACGAACACTGCATAAATTAAATACAGAACGGACTAAAGGTCTTTTCACAACTGAAAATGTATATAATCTTTCTGAAACTTAGAGTTTGTTTTAAAAATTAAAAAAAAAATCGAGGCTTGGGTTTTTAATTACGAAAAAATGCACAGTTTCGAAACGAGTGCTATTTATCCAATGTTGCTATGCAAAAATGGTTCTCTTATTTTCATTTACAAGGCAAATCCGCAGCATTTTCCATTGAGTTGACCTTCTTCTAAACATATGCTATTGGTCTTAATTCAGCATTTGGAAATACAAGGTTAATTCTAAGAACTAGAAGATCACCTCATTCGACTTGCGACATTGGTTTGATGCTCTAGAACTAGGGATCGCCTTCCCCTGATCTCATTGCAACAGATTTTTTTCCCTCTGGAGTTCCTCAAAAATCGGGTTTTCATCATTAATCATAAGATAATTTCTCTGTTCAATTCAGTGGAATCAGCCAGAGAGATGTTTTTATTAACGTCGCACTGAGAAGTATCACAAGAGCTATTGGCAGAACACCCAAGGGGACCGAGCAAACCTCAAGGAATTAGGGTTATGAACCAGAACCCCGGGAGATACCAGCATTCACTTGCAAAAGAAATTTTTTTTTTTCCAGCAATGAAGGGTAAGATATAGTACTTGTTGGAACAAAGAACAAAAGATGTAGCATAATTGCGAAATTTAAAAGTAAATAAAAACTAACAATATGATTGCAGAGTGTGACATCATAGTTCTTATACATCCTATTTTTTATCTTTATTTATTTACTTTGGAATTCATGTCAATCTATATTCCAATGATGTAACGATTTCCTGCTGACACTATGACTCTCGCCTGTAGTCAGTCTCCTTAGAGACAGCTGGACACAGCGCTGTGCAAGAAATGCACACAAAAAGGAAATATGATATATTCTGACGGATCTCGTAATTTTAAACATCGATCAAGTGACAACACCTAAGTTGACATCTTCCTTTCGAAACGTCCACATCACTCCAACTGGAGGACTTGGGATGCCGGCCAGATTTAAAGTGCATCAACCTCGTTGCACCGCGGGTCTTTTATGGCATCAGAGCTTGAACCCACGACTTGACGAAAACAACGTTGGCCGTGAGCCCATGATCATGAGCTCTAGGTAACTGCGGCCGCCATACAAAGATACTGCAAGCTATTATGAAAAATATGATGGAAAGAGACCGTGCTTGCAAATTGAACAAAGGTACATGTTTAAGAGATATTTTTATCCCGTCTAGTTCCTACGCTTTGAAAAAAAATATTTTTAAAATAATATTTATATAAATAATTATATTTTGTAATGAAACATTAAAAATTATATATTTTTAAAACCATCAAGTGACTTTTACTCTTGCTTATATTTTTAATTTTAATAATAATGTTCCACTTTAAAAAAATGACTCAGGTAAAAAAAAAGAGTTTTTCTCATTATATTTTCAACATACTTTTTATATCTTAAATTTTAAGATCAAAACGGAACGTTAAGTCAAATTTAATTTATTCAATCATTAGTTTTAATAATTTATTTTATTATTTGACGTCATTAAATTTATTATCTAAAATAAATACTTGCCAAACAAATTTAGCTCAATTAAGCATGGAATTTGGCGACGATTTGGCGACATGGCGAGAAACTTGGCTTCCAACAGAATCCAAGCTTTATTAAGGGGCATCTCCAATTATTATATGATACTAATTTAACAGCTACAACTTGTAACGAATTTCAATCCTTTGACTTCCTCTCTATTTAACCCAAATAGGTTATAAAATAGCAGCAATACGTATGAACATTCCATATGAATTGAAAATTAAATATTTTCCCGAAAAGTTGCAGAATTTAGTAGAAGGTTTCATAGAAAAAATTCGGCTTTTCATATAAAAGATAATGTTTTTATAACGTCTAGCAGTTGGCTCAAAACTTTCATCGTGTATCATTAATACGTTATACTATTTATCTTAAAATTATTTAATTCTTATTCAAAACTTTTTTTTATTGAAGGATTAGGTAACTTTAACTCTTTGGGGTCAACTCAGTATAATTTTCCCATATGCTATGATAAATTATTGGGTGAACTCCAACCTTTTAAGATTTCATACAGCTTTCATATGTTCCGGCTGCTATATATGTTAGAATTATTTGAAAGAGATGTTTCAGACTTTGCGCATTGATTTGGATTTATGCCATATAAAAGTGTGCTTTGTTATTACCTTGATGTAAAAAGCGGTGTTTATTTACGTGTACAACTGTCTCGCTATTTTTTATGAATCAAATACATTATGGTAGAATAAAATGAAGATTTAACGGTTTCCTCGAAACTGAAACTTAAAAATATCATCAGTAGGGATTTTTCTTATTTTAAGAAGGAAATTTGATTTTTTACCGCAAAAAAAATTCAGGTTCAGCTGAAGATATTTATGATATATATCAAATTGAAGAAATCATTCCGTAAATAAATATTTAAAAATAGATTTAAAAAATGTATAACATTCCCATGGTTGTTTTTTCACTCAACATATGCACCTACATATGAGAAATTATATTCGTCAATGTTATGATGTTTTTCAATGTAGCGCTGTTTAGTAACGAAGAAATGACAGTTGTGTGTTTAGCCTTAAGTTTATGTCATTTGTTGGATCCCTATTATTATTATTAAGTAATGTTGATATAATTCCCCAACTATAAGGTATTATTGATAAAAGGACAGCGCTCAGAGGAAGTGTTATCATGGAAAGAGCAAAGGAAAGAGTACTTTCTACGACAGTTGGTGAAAGCTTTCATACTTCAGAAAAAAAGGGATTTTCTCCAATTATTGCTTATTTAGCAGTTAAAGGAGAATTCTGGAAGCTATTAATTAAACAAGATACGTGCTTATAGTGGAAGTTAAAGTAGTTTAAATTTAAAACTACTGGCGATGTAAATTTTTTGTTACAAAGAGAGGGTATAAATTTAATAACTGTACATTAATACATAAACGGTAACAAAAAAGGTAATTCAATCTATGTCAATAAATAGTCCAACAAATTCGTTTAGTGAGATGAGATGAAACGCTGCAGGGAAAAAGAAATGGCTTTCTATAGGAAATAAATAAATAAAACATAAACAGATGAAATATCTACATGTATGAGATAAATAAACAACCAAAATAAATTATACAACTTCACATATCAATTTCAGAAACGATTCCGTAACAATTATGGATAAGAAATAAAAATGAATAATAACAGTATCAAAGGAACAATAAACCATTCAAAGACGTTGAGTATTATGTACCTAAAATTCCATAACAAGTTACAACTGATGAATAACATGTAAGAAATATCAATACTACTATTGCTATACAGATTAATTATCCTCCATAACAAATCGAACAAATGGTACAGGGTCATCTTTACACTACCGATTCACAATACATTACTTAGAAATATAAGGCTGAACCGCTCTCTATACTTGAAGCGAGATATTACGGTCTAACAAATATGCTTTACCAACCCCTTACAACAGTAACCATGGAAAATAACAGAACTGTTTAATAAATGATGCTCCATTGCTCGCCGATGTTGCAGTTAGGTTCTTTTTTCTTGGCGCTAAATCATTTTTTTTCCACCATCCTTTCACTTCGGTCGCCATTTTTTCCCAGCGTGCTTTGCAAGACAAGCAATATCTGCTCGTATAATGACACTATTGCCAATGCGCGTGGTACAAAAGACTGGTTTGATCAATGATTCAGCAAGAGTTTTAGGGTTCTACGGATATTCCTTTTTCGGTTCCATTCAATTTATCGCCCATTCTTTAGTTAGTATGGGAGTCCATTGCAAAACATTTTTTTACCCGTGCGTGTCCCTTATGCATTTTGGATAATGTTTTATTAAGTAGTTTTTACTATGCGAAAAGTTAAATATATTTTTGCGTTCGATTGAATACAGTTATTCGATATTTCTAAGAATGAAGAAAAGCGATAGAAGAGGTATATGATTGATTAATCTATAATAACATGTGCCAATATTTTCAAGCAGGTCATGTTATTTAAATTTGACATAAAATATAAATTTGTTTAATAAATGACTTTTACATCTCATATTATTTTGCTTACTCGCTAACAATAACAAGATGAAACTTAAAATGAAAAACGGAAAAAAAAATTCCACAAAATGGCCTGTTTAGTAAAATATCTAATGTCGTCCCTTGTATCCAATGTTTTTCATTTAAAACCCATTAAAAATTACTGTTTTTCAATTTTAATGCATAAATTTATTTTGAATATACAATGTTTGTACATGAACTTACATAAAGTTAAAGGAATGCGTAATATATGCATATATATTATTTACATTTAGCAAACTGAAAATATTTAGCCTATTATATTGTGCATGTAGAAACTTGAACAATATAGTAAAATAATATCTATGTATATTGATAATAATAAATATTATTGATAGTCGTTGGAATAGTAATAATTATCTTTGCGCTTTTTATTATTCCTGTTATTATAATTATTATGATTAGTAGAAGTTAGTATAAGTATTTATTATTATTACTAGTTGTAGTTGTAATCGTAGTAGTAATAAATAGTTCTATTTGTATATATTAAAACTGTTATTAATATTAGGAATACTACTAGTAGTAATATTATCTTTCATTATAATTATTGAAGGTATTGAATAATATTAATGGAATATATTATTAAAATTAGTAATTATTATTAAAGATATATATTACCTTACAACATATTCTGTATTATTATTGGGTTAATTATTATAAAATATTCTTATAATTAGAAATGTTATTTATACTTTTGATATTATTTAATGTAATTAGAACTAACATTTGTTTATAATGTTATTTTATGTGATTAAAGAAATATTTAATAACATTAAAAGTATTATTAATATATAAAAATATTTAGAATAATTCATAATAATAGCATATGAATAAAATTATTTCTATGAAAAGCAAAATACGACATTATCAGTTATAATTGTTTGAAACAAATTTTTATATCATACTTAATATACTTTTAATAATAATAATAATTTAAATGAAGTTTATCTCGTGTTCATCGACGCTTCGCTTTAATTTAGAAAACTTTGAAGGTAATAATTTCCAAAAGTTTGAGGAAGTTATTAAATGCTCTTAATTAATGAGAAATATATTTAGAGCTTTAAAAAATAATTTAGGAAAATTTAATGTAGAAAACTAACGAAGTATTGTACGGAGTTACGAAATTGAGATAATTTGTGTAATCTGTAATTTAACTATATATATATATTAGTTAGATTTTTCAGTTGATTCTTAGAATGATAGATTTAAGAGGAAACCCATCAAAATATAAGCAATTAAGAGTTATTTTACACTTGGAATTTATATTTAACAAAATAAAAGAAACAAAGGAAGTTTTTTTGAAAAAAAAAAAAAGTATGGAAAATGTTAAGAATTTCAAAGAAAAAAATAAAATAAAATAAATAAATAAAAAAAAATCTCCCTTATTTCTTAAATGTAAAGTTAATTTTTTCCAAATAAATATGGCTTTCATGTATTTTTTTTATACTTACACGTTGATGCTAACATAAATTACTTAAATTGAAGTCTATTTAATCTTAACTTAAACTTAACATAAAGATTTAATAAAATTCGGTTGATTTTATAGCCCATAAAATCAAGATACAGCGGTGTACCACTGATGGTGTTTGAAGACTACAAATAATATACGTCATATACCATGGTACACAGTACATGGTATCAATCATGGTACACGCTATCGCAATGTAGGACTATGGGAGTATTGATGATATATTGCGGAATCAGAATTAAATTAGGACATTTGAGCACTCTCTTTTTTCTTTTTTCTAAATTCCACACAACCTCATGCGAGCCGATTCAGTGATAAGTTTTGTCGTTCCTTTGAGAAGCAACACGAGTGGGGGCAGAGTTACTTTAAAACTCTCCTGAAGCGACGAGGACAATACCTCAGCTGACACCCCACTCTCCTATTTCTCCTCCTTTACTACCAGATGGATTGTGAACCCGACAATGTTGACGTACATAAGCTCCGACATACGACGGGTCTTGAGAAGAATCAGGATCTGAACAAGCAGCTCGAATAAAACATCGTACGCAACGATCGCAAATGCCATGGTCATTCGGTTAGGAGGTCACTGCAACGTGAGATGATCTTGAAACATTCGGCATTAGACTTTCTTTTTACCGCCACTTCGGGGATGTTTCTCTACCCCATGGAGAGGAAGAAAGTTGACCTTGTGTTGCTGACGAAGTTTCGATCCCATGATGACTGACTCCGAAGAAAAGTTGACCTGTCACCCTTATCAGCAGGATAATAGGAGATCCCCTCCCCCTATGGACTAATTATTAAGGCGGTATAAATTCTGGTGCTGTTGTTGAAGAGAGTCACCGCATACTTCTCCTCCAGTATCATCGTGATAACACGAAGAGAAGCATTGCAACTGATATCTGCTGAGAAGGTCGCTTTTTTTAGCCAATATTGCAATTGATATTCTTCCCCTCTTGTTTTATTGAGTTTCGATTGAAACATTTCCCTTTTGGTGTCATCAGCTGTCTCTAGTTGAGTGGCTGGTCTTTTCGACACGTGCGCCGTAGCCTGTAGATCACTAGTTGAGATTTATGTGTGGTTGTTTCAGTTAGACATACATATGCAATCGTTTTGCGTTGGGGTATAAGCAATCAATATTTTTAGTTTGTGTTGCCACGTAGTGGTTAAATTCTGGGTCACCACTTCAGCGTTCATAAGATTTTCTTTGCTGCCTGATCGAGGGATATTTTTCGACCCTATGGAAAGGGAGAAAGTTGACCTTGAGTACCTGTGGAAATCTTGTGACCGCTGGTTCTGAAAAAAAAAGTGTAGCGGTCTCTTTTTACTGCGATATTATCAAAAAGGCTGAAAGAAGATTCCTATTCAAGCTAGTTATTAAAGGTGTTTAAATTTCTGATGTTGTTGTAGAAGACAGCCGCTGCAAACATTTTCCATTTTTTTTTTTAATTTTAGCCCCTTTGTTGTCTCACAAGGACTTTTATCGTATTAGGACTCGAACTGTTGGCTCAATTCCTACGTTGTCTGGGGAAATTAACAACCTTATTACCATGATACGATAACTGTTAACTTTTCTTTATTTATAATTAAGAGGACACAGCAATCTAAAAAGAACCAAAGTATCCGAAAAAAAAAACATTTTATTCTCTTATCTTAAGTGTATAACGTTCCTAAATGTATGAAACAATTGCATAGCTCTTGTTATATTATACAGCACGTGACTAAATGTTCTTTAACAATGTTCATATCATTCATCCGTATTCTTTAATTAAAAGTTAACACTCTAAACTGCTTTTACTCCGTGTTTGTTTCATGATAGTCATCTAGTTAAACTTTTAAGTTATTTTTTTTTAAATCTGTATATGGCTTTTAAATTTTTTTCCAGTTATTTGGCATAATTTGTAAGAATTTGAAGTGTGAAGAGTAAGAATTTCTATAAACAGTCATTTTTTTTTTTCAAAATTCTCAAAGTTGCAACTTTTTTATTGATTCATTTTTAAAACTTGTATCATGAAAATAACACTAGTACAACCAAACTCATGCACACTGTAAAAATACTGTTAAGAAATTGAGGGAAAAAATCTCCTTAAAAATATCAAAATAAATTTCTTTATGTATTAGGTATTTTAAAATATTGAAATATTTTGAAAAACATTTTAAATATTAAATAATTGCTTCTTTGAAAGAGAGGTTTTCCTGGCATCCATATTTTTGAATGAATATATTAAATATTTTCTTATAAATATCTAATATAAAATAACTCCCATAGTATTCTATATCATTTTAATTGAAAATGGATGCAAACAGATGATGCTCCTCTATTCAAATCTCGCTTCAGATACTTTAAATTCATTAATTAATTTTATAAGGAAACACTAAGCTATTTTTAGATTAATTTAATTTTCAGTTATGAAGAATAAAATTTACAAAGCTTATCATGTATTACATAACACGCATGTAAACAATTGCGTTATGGTATGTAAAAAAAACATTTTTCTAAAGTAGAATTTTTTTTAAAAATTTTTTTTTTATTCGTTCTTAAATATTAGTACTAATTGTATCAAAGAAGATTCAAAGAGAAATGAAAAAGAACAATAATTTCAGACATTTTATCCGAAATTCATATATATATATTAATTCCAGACATGTTTATGAAGTAATTCAGAAAATTTATATAATAACACGTACACACCTGTGAACTGAATATAAAAACCTTTGTCGGAAACTATCTTTTACTTTTTATTAGATAAAAATATAAATAAGTTATTAGTTACAGGATCATCATAAACTCGTAGCTTATTTGTGTAAGAACGTATTTTACAGGTAAAAGAAATTCAATGGTGAATAAAGTTTATATATTTATACCTAACTTCATTTAAAATAGTTGAAAATGGTAATTTTTTCTTATGTATTCTATTTCAACAGTTTCATAAAAATTATTTATTTGTTTCTCTATGTAAACTCGGTTAAACTACCAATCTAATCTAAGTTAAGATAAATATGGAGGGGGGGGGATTCTTTCAATTTATTTTACTTAATATTTCAAGAATTTAAATGAGTTGTTGAATAACCCTTCTATTAACAATACGAAAAAAATATGCTGTATTCTGTTATTTTACTCAATACTGGGTGTATATGATATATATTTATGCATAATTTTTCATTAATCTCTATACACGTATATTAAGAATGTATATAATTCGTTTATTTCTACTTAAAATAAATTTAAGATTAAAATAAATATAAGCTGTGCGAATAAATATAAAGTATAGGTGTTATACAAATGCAATTTCTAGAAAATTTGTTTACAAGATATTAAAATTCACGTGGAAAATTCAGTTTCTAATCCAGTACAAAATTTTGGATTGACAAAAGATTAGTGTTTACAATAGGGAAAAGGCAGTAATTGCAACGATATTTAAAAAACAAAAAACAATGGCTGATTTATAGTTGATCCGAACAAATAAGGAAAAAAAAACTGTATTTGTTATCAAAAAAAAAAAAAAAAACATGTATCAAATTCTAGACACAAATAAAAAAAAAATTATTTTCACAAACAGGAACTGTTTATGATAAATAAAGAGATTTTATTTTTATTAATTCATTTTATTTTTATTTTATTTAATTTGATTTTCTTATTTGTTTATTTGAAAACTCACGAAGTATGAAATTCTATTAATTCTATTTACTTATCTTTCACTTACTTGATGTACTGCAGTTGAAAAGATAACTTTATTTTTTTTCAGTTCCAAAAGGAAAGAAAAAATTGATATTAAAATAACGATAAATTACTTTAACAAATTTTAAGCCTTATCAACAGTTAAAAAATAATTTTAAATTATGTATATATATATAATTAATGACAAGTAACAATAATTTTTAATTTACACAAAATATTATTAAAATTTTAAACACAAAAATCAAACTTAAAATATTTTTTTTTTCAAATTGAAAAGGTACAAATACTACAGAAATATTTGACTAATTCAATAAAATAGGAAAATAATTTAAAATTAATCAAGTTATAAAAATAGTATCCTAATTCAAAAATACAAAACGTTATAATGAAAAAAGTTTATAAATTTACTGATAAATATATTATACACAATAATTTAAATTCAAAACAAATAAAAACTACAACAAGTAAAATGCCAATTTGCCCAAGACACAAAAGAAGTTTTAAGAGAAAATAATTGAAGATGAACAAAAATCGAGGTAATGTAATTTAAATATTGTTCCAGACCTATGACTGAGAAAAGTGTATGATAAAAAGTAAATATTGCTTATATTTAAATTGAAAAAAAATCGTTATTGATAATTGTTGAAAAGATTTTTAAAAATTCATTAAATGCTATTATTATAATCTTAGTTGTATTTAACCATTTATTTGTTTTATGTAATATGTAATTAACCTTTTTCTTAAGTTTCAAAATCAAAATATATGAAGATATCGTAGATTTTATCTGTCTCATAAATGAAATTTATTTAAGCACTTTAAATATTTTTTTTCATCCTTTCGAAGTTAGAAGAAATGCAATATTTTTCTAAAGAAATGTTTCAATTCATTTAATGAGAATTCTTAAAAGCAGCATTATATTTTAAAATGCTTAAGAATATCTCGACGAATAAATTTTTAATTGAAAAAGAGAGTAAAAAATTAAAATAATCATTTAAATGAGATATGTTCTTAAAGAACAGTTTTGACCTAATGATACTCTATAACATGCCAAATAACAAAGATCCTTAATTCACATTTGAAACAAAGATACAAAAAAAACGTGAAATTACTCATAGAAAAAAGTTTTCCTATGAATCCTTTTAAATTTTACTTTAAAGTTATTTTACGGACAATAATTAAATTAACGAGTTATCAAATTAAACATAAAAATTAATTGCTACTAAATAATTCGCAAAGGAAAAAAAAGCTTCGAAATACACTTTGTCAATCTATTTAATTACCTGAAAGGAAATCTAATCGTCACTGCTTTGCGAAGATTATTCTTCACTGGTTTTTCTCAGGGGAATTCATGGAAAAAAATGGTAGAAATTTAGAACTTTTAAAGAATAAAATCTTGATGAAAGTTGCAAGCCGTGTTTATTTTCGAGCGAGAGAAAATAAAACTCGTTAAAAATACAAGTTTTTTTTTATTATTTATTTCGAGTAAAAATAATTCGCAAGCACTTTTAAATTACGAAAAGGGCTCTTCTTTACAGAGAATAAATCATTAAGATTTTATTTTTTACTTCTTTCGAATTCGACGCTTAAATTTCTGGTAACAGAAATTAGTGTCTTAATCGTTAAAAATGAAAATGCTACACAATCGAAAAGAAATAATCTAGAAGAATGGGGAAGTATAAGATAAACATTTTTATTTTAGTTGAATTATTTTTCACTCAATTTCTTAGGTTTAGTAATTTATTATTTATTAAAACTTTATTTTTTCTGTAACTTTTGATCTTTTTTTTTCCAAATGGGCTGCTTGGAAACACACACACAAAGTAATTAAATATAAATAAAATTTCACTCACAAAATCAAAAATATCTCATAATTTGTCCGTTTGTGTTAGAGAGCTTAACCTTACTTGTAATTTTAATACGAACAACTTTGCGTTTAATGTAATGAAAATATTTAAATTAGAAGGTAATCTTCAGAAAAAAACAACATCTATTGTGAAACACATCATACAATATGTGACAAGGAAAATAAATAAAATAGAGCGTTTTTTTAATTACTTTTTTTCTCTATATATGAATAATTTGATGACAGAAACCTTTCATAATTTCTATTCATTATACAACTTTTTGAATTAATTCAAATGCTTATCGATGTAAAAAAAAAGTTTTTTTTTTTTCTCGTTACGAGTAAATATACTGAAGTCGAAACATGCCAAACATTTTTAATTAGATTTACATATGTATTCAAGTGTACTTTGTCATGAAATTTTTTCTGTGAAAAAAAAAGTTTGTATCACGCATGTTACGCATTTCCAGAATTTATTACAAGACCTTACTTTAAAAGAGATAACACAAACAAAAGTCTATTGTGATTTTAACTCAATGTATGTTATGTTAATAAGTATTAAGGCCATTATTTATAATTAAAAGCATCTAAATATACTTGAATATCATAATTATGTGTTTAGAAAAGAGCGGAAAGAAGGATTTTTTCTAAAAAAAAATTACTTTATTCTTTGTTGCACAATGCAATTAAGAATTTAACGAGTTTAATATTTGACAGATTTGTTTATCTAACTAATTCTAGTGAGAAATTACTAAAATAAATCTCTTTATGGAATATTTCGGTAAAATTATTGTTTGCATTACTTTTTTAATTATAAGAGTAACTTCATATTAGAAAAAAAAATTAATTAAAATTCTAATTATTATAAAATACAACCAAATTCTTGTCAGTTTACAACTCAATTAATTTGAGCTTAATGATACTTGAAATAAGTTGTTAAATGATTGTTTGTTAACTTCACAATTAGTAATTGACTGATTATTTATTAACTCCGTAATACTTGGGAACAACACGAGAGCTAATGACATTCAGACTTCATAAATTTAAACCTCGGTCAAATTTATGTGGGTGACATCTGACTCACCTTCACTCTCCTAATAAAAACGAGAGAATTTTGAGCATTGAAAAATTAAACGTGTAAATCTCGTTCTTCATTATTTAATTATAATGTCACTTTCAGTCTATTATATTAGCAAAAAATTACTAGATTCCAATTAAAGACAAGGAGGGAAAATATAAAATACTTCATTAATCCTGTAATCGTAGATAAGGTCGCTCTCTCTCAAATCTCACTTAACTCACTAATTCTAAATTAGGATTAGCTAATAAACTTTTATC
>BMAW01117175.1:83706-119453 GCA_019974015.1 Nephila pilipes | reverse complement strand
ATAAATTGTAATTTTATGCAATTCAATTACTATACGACGAATCTTAATTGAAATTAGGAACGGAAATCATAATTGGATAGAAATGTGAAAGTTGGCGACTATGGTGCAACAGCCAAATCTGATTATGCTTCGCCAAATCCTGTGTATCTGTGATAATTAAACGTAAAAAAGGTGGAAGAGAAATGAGAAAACTGTTGACAAGAAGAAGGGTCTGTAGCATATCCAGAAGGCACATGTTCACCGACGGTAGTACGCCACATTTAAAAAGACAAGCATAACTCTGGTAACTCTATCTGAAGCTAGCTCATTGTTACTATCCAGTAGTTGACTAGTAACAGATTTATGATATTTAACATTTATGATATTTAACATTTATGCTTTGTGGTATTAAACATTTTAATCTACAAATGAGATGAAGTATTGGAAATGTTTCACAGTAAATTTCAAAAAAGAGTGATCGTATTAACTGAAAATTCTAACATCAGTATGGCTACACGTCACATGTCGTTTGGGCAATTGCTTAACAAAATAGTAATAGAAGTACTTATAAATAAAATAAAAAAAAATCGTTTGATTTAGAATTATTTTCCTCTTAACCTTTGATTATTTTTTCTGCTTAACAGGTTTTGCAATCCCTGATGACAATCCTATTGCTTATGACTTTGAAAGTATGCAAAACCTTGAAAAAAAATAAATTAATTAACGATACCTTTTCATCTGGTTTGCTTTTTTGTATGAGTAGCAATATTTAAATTGGACAGTGAATTAGACTAAATTTTGACGGTTGTTAAGATGGACGGTTGCTATGATTTTAAATAACTAATATCACTTAGTGACGATAAGTTGATATTCGCTTATAATTTCGAGAAAAAAATCTGAGGTCGGCTTGCATATTATATCAAAATCCTGTACCGTATTCATATGTTTAAAAAAATGCATAAAAACATTTCAAACTGAGAATTTAAATCAGGACTTCGAAAATGAAAATGTTCAGTTAAAATAATATTTAAGGTTTGCACTGCATTTGGCGAATTTTTTTTTGCTAGATAATGATTCCATTCTAGCAAAATGTTTCTATTCGTTACCCTGTACGATGTTAGTTTTATGGCTGTCCTTAAAATAGTTCGTCAACATAATTTAAAAGTGACCAAAAATGGTCAATCATCCCCCTTCATTTAATTTAAAGAAAATTCTCTACTTTTAAAATTTACCTACTGAGTTATTATCAATGAATATATCGTTATATTCAATCAAATTCTCCTCGTTTACAACATTTTTATTGTTTAAAAAGATGCATTTAATACACGCGATGCTTTATACTATTTTTTAAGGAACATATTCCTCAACGTAGATTTTGGTAATCTATTTTAATTTCATACATTTTTAACAAACAAAACCCGAGACAAGTCCAGCACTAAATGTAGCTTCCTATTTCCACGAAATTTCAAAACACACTAACGACAAAAAGAAGTGACAACCACACAATAACTATTAAAAGCTTTTCTGGAGACAAACACAATGTGAAAATAGCTTACTTAACTACCATTTAACTATAAACTAATTACGTTTGTCAAGAAAGATGGTGGAAGCCATTTACTTCAGCTGGTTTCCCTTTTATAAATGAATTATCCAAAAGACAATCGCATTAAATATAAATTAATTTAAACACCTCTACTCAACTCTGTTTTTAAATATGTTTTAATCTAAATATGAATTCAATTCATTTTCATTAATAGCCTTTGAATAACAATGGAAACCTAACTGAATTAATTCAGGAGTTAATCGATAAGGACACAATGACTTTAGGAAATGGCGTGCCCTTCTGACCAGGCGTAATTTAATCTAGTTAAGACGTTTCGGACTTGAGAGCTCTCAACACTGCTGCGTCAACATGCCAGCTGGCATGCATCCAACCTGAGTGAATCAGACTTATAGTAATCAACTCGTTGGTACAAAGCATAAATTGCTGAGTATTTTAAAAAAGATTATCCATAACTTCGTAAATGACATATTTATGTCCTTATAGAAAACTAATGGCTTGTGATTAATTAATTTGGATTGATTTAAAAGGATATTGCTTGAAAAATAATGATTTGGAACGCACAGTTAAGACAATTTATTGATTTCGATATATTCATGATTTCCGTTGCTATACGCCGGGCACAAATTTAAAAGTTTAATTTTTTAAATATGCAAGAATAAAAACGATGGCTTATGCAAGCGTAAAATTGCGAATAATAATGTTTAGTGTTGGTAAAAACATCACAAATAAACTAAAATATCTTACCAAAGTTAAATTATTATTTATAAAAAAAATGTAACTACAAGAGATACAGAGAAAAAATGAAGAAACCCTAGGATTAATCCCACAGAAGGTTGGCACAAGAACCCCCACCCCTGTCATGGTCTCAAATTCAGAAAAAATAACAAGTATGAAAAAGATACCCCAACCAAATTTAAAAGTATTTATATGGTTAATTAATTTCAAAGCTTTCAGTTCTGTCCACACGCAGGACCGAGTTTGTTTTTAGTTCTTAATTTAAATTTTATTCATGAGTTAATATTTAGTTTATTTTTAGACTAAGGACTAAGTAAGCATGAATAATAGATAAAAAAAAAAAAAACATAAACACAGCTCCTAAAAACTGAAAGAACGTGAGTTCCGAGGTGTCGTTTTCTGGGTACTAGAATCTTGCTACAATCCATAACTGAGAGGACACCAAAAGTTCTCCATCACTATGTTCCTTTTTAGTTATCATTGGCTATTAATTTTATAAATACTTGAACTAACTTCATTACGTTCTATCTGAACTTATAATATTCTTAAGCACAATAGTAGCTCAAATTTTAAATAAATATTTATTGTTTGAATATTAAATTGCTCTGGATTATTTTTGCAACCTCCTAACCTGAGTCAATTGAAGGGATTTTGATTGAGTCTTTTTTTTCCCTACAATCTTATGAAAGTCGAACATTACATACTCAACAGATGTGTAGAAGTATTTCTTTCCTCAATGTGTTAAATTTTACTAAAATTGTTCGATAAAAATCAATATTTGGAGTTTATTTCTTTTATAGATTAAAATAATTGCTAATTAAAGGTTCATGCTTTATATAAATGTTTTACTTAAGCATTTTTAAAGATTTTATGACAAGAACAATTTTTAGAATTACTAAGAACAATGCACAGAAACTGAAAACAATTTTTACATGTGAAATTTCCTCTCGAGGAAATATTCAAACCCATGCTCGATAAGAAAGAAAAATAGAGTGGGTGGGGGAAAGGATAAAACTTTGTTCTTCGTTCCTCAAAACAAAACAAAGAGCAACTATTCTAGATAAAAATACCTCTTTTTCATAAAAGACCGAAAAGACTAATCTTCAAACGATAAGAGAAATCCTTAACAATCGAATTACGCTCTTCCACAATTTTACGTTCGCGCAAAAAAAAAAAAAAACGTCGATATCCGCGAAATATGTATAAGAAATTTCCTGCAGGAAACTGTTTCAATATTACATATGCGAAAGAATCCGATTTTGCGCGTCCACCCTCTTCTCTCCCGGCTCTACATCCCTTTGCTTACAGCACGCGAGGACTACCACCCGGCTACTCTATATCCTTCTTTTTAAACTTCTAGGCCTGCTTTTTGAGAAGCAAAGAGTTGGAGGAAAAATAAAGAAAAGAAAAAATAGAATTCCATAAGATCGAAAAATAAGAACGTGAGGTGGTTGCTGGAATTCGGAAATGGAAGATTAAGCAAAAAGAATATAAATATAAGAAATCGATTTTTCTTTATTTTTATTTTTCAGAGGAAGGGGGTTTCCTTTTATACTTTTCTGCCTGCCACTCAAGGACAAAGTTTCCGTTTTGGGAATGCGATTGGTGAATTAAATTCGGATTTCAAACTTTTTATCATTTATAAGAATCTACCAGATTGATCTTTGACCTTGGAATGAAGTTCACCGAAGATTAGTTCGAAGTGTGATTGATGTGGAAAATGCCCTCCCGCTCAATTTCGCATTCATTTCTGATTTAAACATTAAGTTTTTATGTTTTATAAAACATCTAATGTTTGTTTATTACAATAACTTATTAAGTAGTTTAATAATACATTATGTAGTTTATTATGCCTTATATTACAAAATTCTATTATCATTAAGTTCCCAATTGAATCAATAAAGGTCACATTATTTTCATTACACCATTTTACTGCTTTTTTTCTGTTCGAGTGGTTCAGCTTCTCTCAGTACAAACGCATTCATTTTCCGACATTTGTACATGCAAATATATTACAAACTGAAAAAGTTGCATCTTTAAGTTAAAAATATGTGCATTTAGTCCTAGCACAAAACCTTTAATGTATTCTTGTAAGTAGATAACCATTTATAAACTTCATCTGGATCATTCTTTGATCGCGAAAATAAATTCTAAGAGATCATAATTCCCAAAATGATTGCATTCCATGATATAACTTTCAATTGTGACTCTCGTCTAAAAGCCATTTTGATCTTGCGAACATCTTATTAATGCTTAAGAATTTCTACTATCTATCTGAAATCTAAACAATTGTATTTATTTCAATGCAAATAAATGCACCGAAAAGATCAAAACATAATGAAGGTTTATGCGAAATCATATTTCTCCCCAATTTTGGATAATATTTTAGAATAATTTTTATAGACCTTTAAATACACTAACGAATCATTCAAATAGGCGTAAAAATATTTTTAAAATTTCTGTGGAAGGAAAATTTCATTCCACAGAAATCTTTGTTATTTTCTGTTCTTCAGGAGGCATTTTATTGCATTCAAATTTATAAAACTCAAGATTACAAGATTAAAGGAGAAAAGTACAAATTCCATAAAAATTACAATTAAGTTCACGAAATGAAAATAATATTAGGTCGTTTGATTATCATTTACTGCCTATTTGGATTCAATGTAAAGTTTAACCTTACATTAATATTAATTCAAAAATGTGCTTGTTGATTTTTTAATACCTGATTAAGCATTGTTCATTAATATATTATTCTTTTTACCATCAAATTGTTTTGCTAATTCAATAATTTATTATAATTATCTATTAAATTAATTGGTCATTTTGTCTCTGAGCCTAGATATCTGATCAAAGCCTCTATCATTTGTAGGACATAGCATTTTCGAATAAATCCTCCATTTAGTGCATGATATTGTTATATTCTCAATAAATTTCTAATTTAATTGGACGGTTTGCATCATTAATAAACATACAATATAAAGTTGAGTGCTGTCTGTTTAGTGTAATACACTGATGATAGTAATTAATCTTTGAATCATAATCTGTAGTTTCATAAATAATGAGAATTTTCCTAATCAATTAATAACGAATAATGTAATATATTTAATTAGTTAATTGTTAAGTTATGTATGTTATATATAGCTGATAATTTTATAAATCATAAGTTATTATTATCTGGCTGAGTATTAGAATAACTCATTGTCTTATTGTAAATAAAAGACATAATTAGGATCATTAAATTTTTTTTGTAAATTTGCATTTCTTAAGAAAATAAAAATCGCTTAGTAGAAAACGGAGAAGAATTTTAAAAATTATACTCACTGAAGAAAACGAAGAAACGAAAATAAATCCCTTTTACGTCAAAGTTTACTTTAATTTTACTCTCCAAAATTATTTTAAATTCATTTTTGAGCACAAAGAAATTATTTTAGACTCTAAAATCGAGGCGATACTTATCGTTTTAAATATAATAACTTGATTATCTTTAAAGCAAGAGCTTCAGAAAAGGAATAAATTTAACGAGCTATTGTTCGAGATAAAATTTTAAAATATCTGCTTATCATCTTTGTAAAAAAATCTTGGTAAGTATTATTAACATTGTAAAAATAAAAGTACGGGAACTTTAAGCCCTTTTTCGAAACACACAAAACTCTGACTTCCTTTTATAGTCAAATACCCATAAAATGAATTAATTCGCTAAATAACTGCGTTTGCTGAATTGTAACATTTATCTCGAAGATATAGCGCAATGTGAGTTGCCTATTAATTATGACAGCTATTCGTGTTTTATACTTTTTAAACAAAGAACGAACGTAGAATAATAAACATCAGAAAACAATAGATGTGTATGTATTAATAGCTGCATTAACTACAATGGATATGTGAACGGGTTGCAAAATAAAACGAAGGAGTTCCGGAAGGAAAATATATCCTAAACAAATGCTGAATGAAATATAACATTGCTATTATATTCAGGTATTGATTTAGTAGAAGATCAAGAACATCCTTAGCTAAAATTGTAACTGCGAATTTGTATTTCTAATTTATTAAGGACTGAATACTTAGTTCGAGGTCGATACTGTTAATTCATGATTTTCTTCTCTTCGGGAAACATATTTTATATAGATTTATATAGCTCGAAAGTTGTTTGTTTAAATCATTTAATAATTATAGAAGTCATAAAAAACCCCGTTTCATTAAGAAATGCCAAAATTTGATAGAATTATACAATTAACAAGGTTTGTCTAATAAGTAAGTATATGTATTGAAGTTATAAAATGAGATTTATTGACGGTATTTCGGAGGGAGAAGTTTTTCCCGGCACAAGGTCAAGATAGTTGAGCACAAGGTCAAGATAACCCGGGGGGGGGATAGTTGACCTCCCGTTTTCGATCCCTTGACCATTACTTACGAAGAAAACTTGTCCGATATCTTTTTGAAGCCCTTTTATGAGCTATTATACATCAGTGGTATTCAACCTTTTATACTTTGGGGAACCCTTTGAGTTTACCGTTTTCTTGAAGAAACCTTTGATCCGAGAGCGGAAAAAATAGAATATCAAAACTTTATCCATCTCAAATTTACAAAATTATTATTGCTTCTTTGTTATTGCTCACAATGCAAACATTTTAATAAGACAATGAATGGAAAGGTAGCTAACAGTGGATTTTTAGGGTTTTCTAAACTATATTCTATGAATAATAAACAAAAGCAACAATGTTTGAAATTATAACAAATTAATAAAAATAATGTTTTTAGTGACTTGGCTGTGATTGTTTTTTATTGAAAATATTTTTACGTTGGGAGTAATTGTAGAAATCTGCAACCTTATGACCTTTACAACCGCCAATCTAGAAATGTGTTTTGTTTTTGTCGCATCATACAATGAGACACATTTTTCGCATGCATCGGATGAAACAAATGACATTAGATGTTTTACAGCTCTTTTAGCAGTTTCAGGATATTCTTTTCTAATGTTAATCCAAAAATGTATAATATCAACTTATCTAAATTTCAGTTTCAACTGAGTGTCGGTTGAAATATCAATTTATGACATGTCGACTGAGCCAAAGAACGGAACGTAATATGTGACTTAATGTGTCTCGATTAATGTCTTTGAAGCACGTGACTTTTACTAAATTTCAAATTTTGTTTGTCTATAATATAGTTATTTATATTTATTGTTGCTTTTAAGAATTGGATATTTTAATAAAAATATAAATTTTACTAAAATTTTGGAGCCTTGATTAAGAAAACTGTGATCACTTGCGGAATCCCTGTAAAAATTCAAAGAAACCCTAGTGTTCCGCGAAATTCTGGTTAAAGGTCTCTGACCTAGACCAAAAGGAATATGAATTAGTATAATTTTTTTGTCAGTTTGGACGTTTCCGAAGCTTTTATTTTCATCATAAGAATCAATTATATTCCAATTACTCAGTAGAACTTGAAATTTGACTATGAAATAAATTTTAATTCTATTTATTTCAACAAAAATCAATTTCTTACGCACATATTATGTATTCATGAATTTAATAATACGTGTATTAAAATGTAATCATGAATTTAATAATACGTGTATTAAAGTGTAATCATGAATTTAATGATGCATGTAATAAAATATGCTGAGGTAAACTCCATCTTATGCGAAGCACATTGTTTGTTTATTTCATAAACAACTCTCAAAAGTTACATGATTTTGTGTAACAAATGACGATTCGAGACAAATATGGAAAATAAGTGATAAGGCAAAACTAACGAAAAAAATCATCAGTCTTTCAGATTTGAAAAGACATAGAGAAAACTCAAAAGCTCCAATGTTATACACATGCATTAAAAAAAGTAAGTGATTAAATTCATTTATTAGTTCTTATAAAAGGGAAATAAAATAAGATATAAGTAGATTTTAAAGCGTTCCACTTCTTGAAAGTAAAGTAATCACTGGTTTAAAGATAGGATTTTAATTTAGTAAGAAATGACTTCAGCAATTTGGTATAGATCTCTAACGATGTTTTCATTAAAATGTAAAGAATAATGAAATGTAATCAATATCCAATTGAAATACAAAAAATAAAATAAAAATAAAAATAAAAAAAGAATAAATTTATACCCTTCTAAAACGCAAAACTAAAGTATTATATGAATAAAATTTATCTTTGTGAGAGAGAAAAAAAATTCTGTGAATTACTCAAAGAGAGAGAGAAAGACTTTTACAATCCAAAGTTTCCAATTATAAGAAACTAAAAAAAGAAATTCTTTCGAACTTTTAATACATGCATTAAGTATTATTTCTCATAAAATTACATTATAAATTCCATAAATCGAAAACTAAATTTGGTTACACACAAACATTTCTGTTGATAAGGAAACTGTATAAAAAACCTGAATATTAGATATTTATCAAAGGAAGAATATATTTTGTAGAATATGTTATAAAATATGGAAAGTAAAATATCAGTTCATTTCAAAACATGTGATATTACACGATGCTTATGTTAAACGGTAATATGTATAAGTCGATAAATAATGCAAATCTTATATATCATTCAAAACCTGCTTGTTCAAATCTCTGTTTTTCTAGTAATGACTAAACTTTTCATTTATTTATAAGCTTAAAATTCACAGATTCTTATAATAAACTAGTACATACATAGATAGCATTACAGTCAAAATATTCTAAGTGACAAATTTTGATTTTTACTGATACCTAAATTTTTTTCAAAAAATATTTTGTATTCTCATTCATATTGAACATTGTAAACAAAGCGTGGATAAGCTTTATTGTGATTTTGAATCGACGACTATCGTAAGAAAAAACGAAAAAATGATGGATGTTAATGTTTTAAACATTTTACTTTATTATTTTAATCTTATTCCTCTTATATTGATGCATATTATTCATCATTTTGTAATCTAAATCTTGTTCACGTTTTTTAAGGAAATAAAATGAAATAGCATCCGATTTTAAAATACTTCTTTAAATAATTTTTTGACTTAAAGACGAATAATTAAAGAAGGAATCGTGTTTATTTGGCTGAGATATATTTTAATCACACTTTACTGTTTTAGCAACTTATCGATATTAAAAGCAAATAAAAAACAACTTCAAAATTGTTCTGTTCATTGTGTGCGAAGGAGACAAATTTTTCAACCAAAGGTTCTAACTTTTTAAAATAATTATAAACTGTTCAATTAATAATTAGAATTAATGTCAACATTTAAGTGGACCATAATATTCTTTTCACATAATAAGATTAAAGCAAACGATAAATTATTAAATTGAATATATTTTCAGCTAAATATAACTAATGCTGTATTAAAATAAATTAATATTTTAAGATATTTTTTTCTATTTTAATCCAATAAAAAATTTAGGTGAAATTTATTATGACATATTTTTAAAAACTGAGTTCATTTCCGGTGAAAGCAGATATCATACATACATGTACAAATATTTTTGAAAATTAAGATCATTTCTGGTTAAAGCAGACATCATACACATATGCAAAATATTTTACGATAACAATGTGAAAAGTGCTCTGTTGACCATTTTCTTGACTAAAACAATCGGCCTTGGGTGGTTAAAAATAAAAGAAAATAGTTTTAATAACCGAAATGGCACAGCAAAAAAATCAAGTGTTACTTTTATCTCATCCATACTACTTTCTCGAGGTATTCAATAAGTAACCAATGTCTTCTTTTCTTCGATTTTCCAGATCCACGTGATTCAGTTATCATGAAGATATATACCTCACAAATGAATAAAACAAATTTATCTTAAAAAAATCCCGCCTACGTAATCAAATGAAGGAACGTCACTTCCGACTTGACATTAAACAAATAGATTTCCCTGAGTTACGCATTTCTTGGAATATATGTCTCCATATGCGAAATTTTACTCACACAGAATATATTTCGCGTACTGTGTTATATGTCACTGCAGACAGCATGCGCCGAAAGGAGTTACGATATGCACAATTTCTCTAAATAAAATATTCAAAGCCGTCTTTTAAACAGATGCTCTTGTTTTCCTAAAAAATAAAGAACGCTTCAGGCACCGTACGTCTTCACTTTGATGTAAACAGAAGACGGTTGATGCTTGTAGAGATAAATTTTTGAGATGCATTTGGAGCTTGCTGATTGATTCCAGAATCTTGAAGAATAGTATAGTTTTTGAAATTGTATCTTCCTAGTTCCATAGTTTGATACATACATATGTGCCTTATGTTTATTTGTAAGTTTGGTATACGTTAAGGGTGAGATTGAATATGATTAGGTGACTTTCCGAGAAACAAAATATATGTTTCTTCAGAAAATTTGGAATTATGCATAGTGAAGTCAGAATATAATAATATTTAAATATTAAACTCTAAAACTAACCTCTAGTTCAAAAATATAGTTAGGGTTATATAATGAGATATAGAATAAATTTCTGTATCCGAATCTTAGTACTTACAGGCAAAACTATAATACTAACATTCTATAATTTAGTGCAGGACTTATGGAATTACCAAGTACAAAATTATATATTCCTTTCTACTTAATAATTTTTTTTAAATATTAAATAAGTATTTTATTAAAACTTATTTCATTCACATGTTTAAATGAAATTTGCTCATGTACCAGTATTATGTTATATTGCAATAAATTAGAAATGTAAGTTAATGTAATATAAATTGTAAAACAAGTTTCACAAGACACATTCTTTAATGCCATAGTATATTAATGGGCAATCATAACCTTAATGATAGTGTATAAGTAAAATTATATTAAATTTAAAGATCAAAAAAAAGGGCGGGGTGTTAGGGAAAACCAAAATGATTGGTTGGTCAGGGTACTGAGTCCTCTTGGGGTATATGCCAAACAATAGGTAAAATATATTCAAATAAATCAAGAAAAAAAGATTAATCTCAAAAAAAGAGATAATGTATGGAAAAAAGTCAGATTTTAAAATTTTGTATGTGTGGGGCAAAAGCAATGTCATATGAAAATTTAAAAATACTTGGGGAGATTTTCCCCAACCAAGTCAATTAAAGAAAGTGTATATGGATATATGGAACCTATTCTGCGAGACAAAAAAATTGGTTCATTTTTACATGAATAAATCCATGGTGAACTAATTCTAGTTATGTTAGAATTTAACATTAATGATGGAGTAATTTTCAATTTTAAGAAGTGACCACATTGTATTCTATAACTTAACATTATACGAAGACAGTCAAAATTTTAGTCTTACAGAATTCATTCTAATAATTTTTTTCTAAACTGAATGTCACACAAGGCCTATCATTGGAGAATAATTTCAAATATATACAATTTATCATACGATGAGAGGGAAAAGACATCAGTAAACCACTCTTCTTATTTTCTCAATACATCAAGTATATCTTTGATACTTAGTACGCTCTCACGAGTAGAAGCTCCCCTCACCTCCCTTTATTTAGCGCAATTTGTTTTGATACAAATAGGAATCCTACATCACCACCCATGAGCTTGGAAACTTAATCTTAGGATTTCCACACTTCTTCATAATATAAGAAAAGTAACCAGTTGTAACGGTAGATAAGTGGCAAAGATCAAGAGTTTGGTGCATGGCAACTTTCAAATCAAGTCGTGAGTTTGAGTTCTGATTTAACAAAAGGCTTCTTGTGTTGCTAGTTTTCGTTGGTTTTATACCACTTTTGGATGTGTCTCAATATCATCATTTCACTAAAATTTGCATATTTGTGACTTAGATGAAAAACCGTAAATGTTACTAAAGAAAAAATCCGAAAAGGCAAGGGAAAAGATGAAATTATAGAAAAGTCCCTAAACATCCCGTTGCTCGTAACTAGAGTTCGAAAAGTACAAAGATAGCAGAACTCGTGAAAGAAATAAAGACATCACGAGGTATACTTATTTAAAAATGGCAAGCTTCTTGCGGTTTCTTTCGAAATGTAGAATAAGAAGATCTTTCTGTGTATTACATAGAATTGGTTCTCTAAATGTTTACATGATGTGGCAGGAATTCAGAAGATTAAGTAACATTTGAGAGTGAATTCTTCGATTGTCAAGGTTGCCTAGAGTTCGTGCTCATGGACACGTGTCCGGCATTGTTTCCCTCAAGTTGTGGGCTCAAATCCTGAAGCAATAAAAACTCCCAGTGTAGCTGGGCTGATAAGTGTTAAATCCGGTCAAGATCCCAAGTCTTCCTATCGGCATGATGTGGAAATTTAAGAGAGAGAGAGAGATGCCAGCTCAGATGCCCTCGTCACTTGAAAGAGTCTCAAAATCTTCAGGTCCATCACCAATAGCCCTTGTGTTGCTTCTTATTGAGAAGCTATAAACAATCAAATGAAATAAAAAAATTCTTCACTAGACTGCTGTTCAAAATTGTGAGGCCAAATGCCAATAGCCTTCATGTTGCTTTAAGATGACTTTGATTACAAATCAATCATCAAAGTAAAGAAGGCGTCTGAATAGAAATCAGTCAATTCAAGAAAAACCAATACATCAGAGTATAGGTAAAATTATTGCAAATAAATGGAATCCCAATACATTTTTGTGGTAGTAACATATAAATTTTTTTTTATAATGGATATCTTCAGGAGATTATTTACACTTCTTCTGAAGATTCAAATAAGAATGATGGTCACTTTAAAAAAAGAGAACAGAAAAGTATTTTTTTTTTTTGTATTTTGGCCGAGAAACTAATAAACATAATAGTTATTTAATAATTAGCGTAGGAATTTTACCTTCGAGAATGAAAAACATTATACAATGCATCAGCTATGTACGGCCCAATCTGTTGTAACTTCTATAAACGTTTGAAGAATAATGCTAATAAAAATCTTGAAATATGTCATACTCATGAATTACTACGCTTTTGACAATTCAATGCTTTTATATACAATGCTCTTAATTCAATTTTAAAAACATTCAGAATGCATAAATATCATTAAAATTGTGTTTCTAATTAGATTTGATTGGTTGCGAATGATTAAAATTTGATAAAATCCATATTTCTAAGACTTTCTAAGATTAACTGAAAGCAACTGCTAAATAGCTTTTCCGGTCCTTTTGTTCGTGTCCCTTGTTAAAAGAAATCTTTTTCTTAATGGGAAAAATAGCAATTTTTCCCTACAAAAACATTTTGTTTAAATGGAATAAAATGAATATTTTTGACATAAATAAAATCTTATTCAATGCTACCATTAACAGTAATAAACGGTGTTTTTGTTCGAAGGAAAATATAAGGGAATTACCCCATCCTAAAAATGCAAAGCATAACATTCATCTTAAATAAAAACATCCTGAGAACCGGGCAATGAAACCCATCGAGATTATATTAAAACTTTGGAAAAAACAGGGAACATTTTCCAACGTACGAGACGTTTATTATTTCATTCAAAAAGTACTTTCGGATTTGAAAGACGTTTTGTTATTTTTAAAGCTGCTAGAGCAATTTATTTTCTTAAAGATGTTCCATCTAGCTTTTAGAAACAATGTAATTGAGTTCTCTTTTCTTATTTTTTGCATAGAGAATACAGAGAAATTATTTTCAAGGAAATACGCATATGGAAATGGTTCCCAAAGGAGTGTTTTTATCTCTTTTTTTCCCCCTCTTGTAAGAAAATTGTCCATATTTATTAGAAACTAATTAAGGCTGTTAATGGGCTGCAGTAAAAATATGCAAGAAATTAATTAGCATATAAATGCTCCGTGTTAATTAGCACTTGTCTATCCCAATCAAAAATACGAAAATTTTGATTGTTTTCAATGAATTGAGTTACTTTAAGACGGTCTTTGAAATGATTTTAAGCTTTGATCGTTGACTGGAAATTATTATTGGAATCTTTCTTTCATAAATTAATGTGTTTTCACAGTGACCGAATGTTCTAAAATAATGGTGTTGAATAATTTCCTTCTCCGTTGTTTTTGCACAATTTCATGAGAGTTAAAGAACATTTAATAAAAGTAATTGGGAAGTAGTTTTGAAAAGTATTTGGGGTTGTTATTGAGTTATTTTTGCTCCAGTTTTTTTATGCTTACATTTTTTTTTTTTTTTGCTTTCAATAAATTACTTTCCTGCTTCAAGCTTTCTAACTTATTTATATAAAACCAATTTTAGCAGCTGGGCGGGATGGTAAATACAATCTATTATACAACATCAATTTTCATTGAAATGCTTATTTTCCATAATTTATCAGAACACCACAGAACAGATAGGAAGAACGTAATTTTTCAAATTACATAGTCTTTTATTTTTTGATTTTGTAAAACCGATTAAATGAGTGTAAATTAATCGTATTTTTTCTAAACGTATAATAATTAATATTTTGATTTTGTACAACATATTACTCTTTTAATAACTGAAAATATCTGAAAGTTTTAAAATTGTGACGTATTGTTTTCATTATTTCAATCTACAGCCATCTTAAAGTGTAATTAATTAGTAAATGTGTTTTAGTCTCCTGTTGAAGAAATATGAGGGAAAGACAACGCAGTTTATTAGTTCTTCACGTACAATATGCGAGATCGTTCTCTCTCTCTATGGAATCTCCCTTAACTCAGCTAAATCTAGTACATATTCTAATAATAAAGTCTTAGCTAACCAAATTACTCGTTCCGATTCACACACTTTTGTATGTTTTATTTATTTTTCACATTATGTGTACCATAAATATACTTACATTATTGAGTTTTTGTGCTTTATGTATGTTTTTATTACATATTTAAATGAAAATTAATGTTGAAAAATAAAAATTCAACAGAAGGCTCATGCCTGTCGGCCATTTTCATTTGATGAACGTAATGTTATTTTTATTGGATTCCTACTATCGTTCTCAAATCTAACTGTTTTATCTATTTAAATGCAAAATAGTACATCATAAAATGTAACAATAGTAATAACGACTGTATTTGAGGAAACACCTTTCCTTCCTGATTCATTAAGACAACTTAGACATTTTTTAGACCGGAAAACCAACAAATAAATCATTAAATTAGAATAAAAATTAATTTAAAGGTCAGAAGAAAAATATAACTCTTCAGAAACCTTCATTATTTTTTGCTTATTCGGATGCGCTTTATTTCGTCACTTGATTGGAGTTTGAAATTACGAGGTTCGTCGCCAATAGCCTTCGTATTGTTTCTAAGAGTTCTATAATAAACACTCGCTCAATCAATCAAAAGAAAAACTTCATGTTTTATCCTCCCTTTACAATGAGTACTGGTGGCTTTCGACTGGTTCTTTCCTGAGAATGAACGTCTGGAACCTGGTTGTAAAAATACTATCAATGAATAGTTCGCAAGTCCCTCGCATATAGTTATGTTTGCAGATGTATACGTATACCTTAATATTAAACAAAAACTATTGTGTAAAAATAAAGCATAAAAAAATACAAGCAGCTCTTGACTGACATCTAAAATAAGATAATTTTATTTAATTAATTTGCGTATTTAAATTACTCTACTTTCGACTTTTATTCAATTTTATGAAAGAACGGTATATAAATTTGGAAAGGTTTTAAATTTCTTTAAGTTGATGGAGCACTTTCGAAACACAGTTTTGGGTTAAGATATCTATTTTTTAAAATTTTTAATCAATATCAAGATTCAATATTTGTTCTTTAAAATAATATTTGATTTAAAATAATAAAAATATTTGATTTAAAATAATAAAAATATTTGATTTAAAATAATAAAAATATTTGAATTTTGTTTCTATCTTATTTAGAGAATGAGTTACAACTGTTTAAATATTACTTGATCATGAATTTCTCTGACCTGAAAAACGCCATTTTAAAACATTTTTATGTATTTCACTTGATGTGTGTGTGTCATCAAATTTTCGATCGTGAATTTAACCAACTTCCCATCAAACTAGAGCTCTGAAACTTTAAGAATCGTTCTTACCTGCCTAACGATGCAATATTTAGACATTTGCGACAAGTTTTAACTAATATTTTCTTTAATAATGCAGTTTAACTTAACCACTTGGCGCGATTTCAAAAATTGGCACCAAAATTAGAGATTTTTTTGGCTGAACGTTGAGTCCGTATAACGGATCAGAGTAGCCACATTTGGCAAAATAATGCCAAAAAATTCTTTTCGCCAAGGGTGGTTGAGTTAAACTGCATTCCAAGCATTTAATTTATCGGAAGAATTAATTAATTTTAGTTAGTTTTAATGTTTTTATGTATTTCACTGTGTGTGTATCAGTGTGTCATCAAATTTTCTATCGTTAATTTAACCAACTTTCCATCAAGGTAAAGCTCTGAAACTTTCAGAATCGTTCTTACTCGCCTAACAATGCAATATTTAGATATTTGTGACCAGTTTTAACTAATATTTCAATAATCTTTTTTAATAAACTTAGCCACCATATAAAAACGTTGTTTTTAAAAACGTTGGTTTTTATCTCGTATTATTTAATTACTGAAATTCGCAATATCTCAAAATGTAATACATCAATAAACTAGAAATTTTATATATGTGTTTTACAAATAAATATACATAAAATGTACAATTCTTGAGATTTTTTTTTTATTAATTATAAGTGTTCTTATATTTCAACAGTATTCGTGATGTTTTATGTTGAGAAATTGTTTTGATATTACATTAAAATGAAAATTATAATGTATTTTAAGGAAAATTTTAATGTTCAGAACTCGAATTACCATAGCTTTCTACGTATGGGTTATATTACCAAAATAACTGTACATTACGTAGATAACAATATATTCTGTATTATGCTCAATTTACAAAATTTCAATACATTTTTTTTTCTTTTGAGTTACTACGTTTTGCGGAAAGTCTTAACTTTGCTTATATTTGTGTAAAATGCCCTTTTCACAGAAAAAATATACACCAACAAAAGTTCCCTTGGACGATTTTCTTTTTTTGAAGCCACGTAAGGTAATAAATTATGCATTTGTAGGAAAAATTTACCTCAATTTAAAAAAAGTTTTCTTCGAATGTGTATTGTTACCTTAAACTATCTCTGAAAAATCCAGAAATATGTTAAGACCTGAAATTTTTTAGCATCATTTATGTAATAATGATTCACAAACAATTTAAATTCTTTCGACTTATTCTGTTTTGAGCTGAAAAAGCATAAGATGTTTATTTAAAACTATTGTGAAAGGCATTTTATTAAAAATGCATAACATCACTTACACAGGAAAAATTGCTTAAAGTTATATCTAGTTTTGAAAACTACTGATAACTCATATAACAGAAAACTTGATTTTGAAAATTAAACAACTTCAATATACCAATCAAGATATATACATTCCATTCTTTTTCACCATATTTCTAATTGAAAAAATCAAAGTTACATATAAACATTAGTTGTAAATAAAATCTATTTTTGAAGTCGAAAATATACGTATTAAATTTCGATTTCAACACATTTTTAAGACTTATATATATTTTATAATCTTCATTAAATATACCGAAGTTAGGTACTAAACAATTTTTAAAAAAACCCGTAAAACATTAAATTTTAAATTAAATTAGAAAATTTCAGAAATTTCTATTTCATTTAATTATTCACAATATAGTAATTTACAATACATTCTTCATGAAACATAATTAGCTTTTGTTGCATATAAACATGAAATAAAACAAATCAACTTAAATAACATCTAGAAATATATATTAAAATTAATAAATTTAAGGTGCGGAGCTAAATTTTTGAAATATTTGCTAAATTATTCAATTTTAATTTCCTTATCAATGATCCTGGCAATTGCTACTGAACAGATCAAAAAAAGATGATTGTAACAAATGTATATTTTATACGTAATAGAATAATAATAAAATACTCATTTATGTGATAATTAACGCAATATTATTATTGCAGTAAATCAACACATAATGAATGTAATAAGTTCGCTTAGTTTATTCCGGTAAATAGTGTTATATGTTATTCTAAATATTTGCATGTTTAACAGTAACTTAAGATTAATACTTAACGCATCATTTTATTCAAAATCATGAAAACACGCATCTTTAAATTCTACCATAAATATAAGGATATTTGGCTTTTCAAAATGTTTTGAATTATAAATTATAGGTTAATTAACTGATATTATTGTTTCTTTCCCATTTTTTGTCGTTAAACTACTCAACAAATTTTAAATTAAAATTTTATCATTCGATGTTTAAAATTTCTTACTTATAATTAGAGATAAATATTATTAAATTGTTTATTCTTGAAAAATATTTAAAAATACAAATTATTGTGAGTTTATTTGAAAATTAAGTTAATAAACACATACATTCAAACCTTGTCATATTTTAGATACCTGTACATTTTTGTCCATGAATTTTGTTTTTTGAATTGCTTCATTATATTCTTTGTAGAATATTAAGGTGCGCAGTTTTGACAAGCATTTTTTAAACAAAAATTAGCTTATACTTTTTTTTCTTTGTCTGTAATTTTTTTTCTCTAATTTTCAGTAAAGTATGTTCTTAAAAATTGAAAGAATATGTATATATATATATATATATATATATCTGACATTTGTTTTCAAATAAATTTTTTCATGCTTACATTTGTACTTTTACATATTTTGTGGTTTATCTTTTTGTTTATTTTCTTGTATTCTTTTAGTTATTCTCCTTTACTTGTTAATTTGGTTGTGCAATTTTCTGTTTTTTTTTTTTTTTTTCCTATTTAAAATATGTTCATTTCTCTTCTATAACATGAAAAAAACCTTATAAGTCGGTTGCCTTAATAATTATCAGGAATTCTATTTTTTGTTAGCTTAGTTTGTACAATTACAAAATATTGTTAAATTATCTTATTATTTGGAATGAAATATCATTTTAATTTTATAAAATTCCTATCTTTTTTCCCTCAGAGATTCTGTAATTCAATTAAATATTATTTTGTTTCCAGAACAATTCCATATCAGCTGATATACGTGTATAGATGATCTTATATATATATATATATATATATACCTCAAGAAACGTTTTACCAGAGAAATTTAAAAACATATTTCTATTCACAAATAAAACGCAAGAAAAAACAAAAGTTTTCTCATTTACATAGAAATTCATTTTCAATTATTTATTTACTTATTTCATTTCAGTTTACATGTATACAACATGATTTCTACATTTACGCCGTAAATTCGATATTTCATTAACTTCTTATATGGTAATAAGATGTGCATGATAAAGGAAACTTATTTGTTTTCTGTCCTTTTAATGTGCTCGTTAAATTTTCTCTTTCAATGCGATAATGCAGAATATGCTAATGACAGAGTTTTATTATTAACTAAAACTATAATTCGAAATTTTTTTTACCACCGAATCAGGTTGACAGACGCTAATATATTTATTTATCTCACCTAAATGGGTATTTCAGAGAACGGTAATTATTACACAAAATATAATTCCTGTTTATTCAAACTAAGTTTATTGTAATTACATATTTAGCCACGCTTTTGAAAAGTAAACTTACCACACCCAAATCAATCATAACATGACTCAAATTATATTGTGTCACGGCGTCCCAAAAGATATTCAATTTCATTATTCTATTTTCAATTTCATTATTCTTCCAAAGGGGAAAATAATAATAGAATAGCTGAATTTAACAAAAAAAGGGACATACCACTTACAGAATACAAAAGTCACAATTACCCTCAACTTCCTCCTTTCGCAATCGCAAGACAAAGATTGTTATTACATCGCTTACAGCACAATAAATTTCCATACAAACCCGAAATAGCATTCGCTTTTGTCACAAAACAAAAACTAATTCCCTTTCTGAAGAGACAGACCCGAAAATTGCCCGCACATGTCGAGTGCCAACTCTTCAAGTCCGCCAGACTAAAACAAACTCCTAAAAATTAATCATAGCTGGCTTTTGTGTTTTCCCTACCAAACACCTTTTCACGCTCTTCAGAATGTTCATAACAAAGGCTAAGAAAAGAAACATTCCTTTTCCGAGGCCGGTCCCACTTAAGCAGCAATGAAACTGGCGGTTGCCACAAAACACGAAGTAATTTCGGTCTTTTGGCAAAGACGCATTTAAATCTTCTTCTCGGCTAATGAGAGAGTAGCTTGTGCTACTAGCTCGAATGTTTGCTGGTTGGCGAAAAGGTCCGCATTCCCTTGAAAGGTTATTACGGAAGTTGACGTTAATGACAACATTGCCTGGTTCGAGGTTACGCGCGCAGAAGCATGGCAGGGTGACTGCTTAGAGGTTACACATAGAAAATGCAATTTCGTCTGTTGTTGCGAATATTTGCAAATGTTTAAGAACAAAATTGGTCGGACACTCAAATTAAATCGTAAATTTTCCAACATTGCGAAGGGGTGTCTCAGTCTGAAGAAGGGTAATAAATCAGATGATATTTCCTGGATAGCTTATATGTTTATTCATTTTTCAATTTCTCGTTTTAGTGGGTGATGTTTGTAAGATTAGGGAGGATTCCAATTTCCTTTGTAAGGTTTTATGATTGCTTGGAAATTTGATTTATATTACTGTCGTCATTACACAAATATTACTTTCGGCTTGAGATTAAATTCTTATTAAGAATGCGAAAGGTAAAGAACGTTTTATTTTCGAGAGTAGTGCTTTTAAATGATCGTTCGTTAAGGGGATATCCCAAAATTCAATTACTGTATGGAAGGCTTTTTATATTGAAATATATTTCACTGCCACTGACTGAGCCGTGTATGCTTTTTTATTTACTTTAAAAATGAATTAACGAACACGATTTTCTGGAAATTACATCTTATTTTGAACGAAATGCATCAATGAAAATAAAACAGAAATTATTAGTGTTACTTGCTTTCCTATTTTTTAAATATTTTCCTAAATATTTTTCCTGTCTGGAACTTATTTATGTTCCATTTTTATCATGATTTAATTCTTTGATTAAAATTTAATTTTTTAATACCCTCTTATCAATGGGATGCAACTGAGTTACATGCAATGAAATTTTTGTATTGATTGATTGTTTATTTATTTGCTTGAATCTTAGAAGCAACATCAGAACTATCGGAGACAAACCTCATAATTTTCAAGTTCTCATAATCATATAACAAACATCTATTCATTTACAAATAATGAAGAGTTAAATACTACTCTTGCAATTCCAGTGAAATGAAATCGATGCGTTCTGTAGAGCTAAGTAATAACAAATTTTCCAATTTAAATTGAAGGAAAACTGTTAATTTGACTTGACATTCCACTAGAAAATGACTATTTAATTTATGTAGATTCCGTTTATTGAATAATAATTGCAGACATATTCGTATATTTTAATAATATATATATATGTGCATAGTTTTATATCTTTTGAACATTATAAAATGTTAAAACAAAATTGTTAATTTTAGACAAAAGTAAGGCAGTTAAATTACAAGCTAAAGCTTTATTAATTTATAATTTTCACTTTTGATATGATATTTTAAATTTTATTTGCAAAAATGCTCCTGATGAATGTATGCTTTTTAAAATTGTGTATTTGTTTTTTGTACGTGCAAAAAATCTTCATATGCTCTTCAGCGAGAAACTTCAGTTAAAAGTAGTTTCCCATCTTTTTTCAGTTATTTGGTAAGTTACTAATATATAATTTTTCATCAGTAAACTGATAAGAATGTCTTAACAATTACAGTTTGTGTGTGCATTACTTATAATATATTTTTCTCTTACACTTTCTTTGACGTAACACATTGCAGACGTTTGACGAGTTTACTCGTGTTTTGTGCGTCATCTGTTATGAATAGATCATAAAATAACTCGCGTTATTTACAATAGACTAGTTGATACACGCCCGCTTCTCTGGACAGATGGTAATATAATATTTTGGAACCTATACGTAAGATATTAAGAAAATTTTCAATTTTTAAGATTTTAATGATAATCTAAATTTAAAATTTTTAGAAATTGATTGTCTGTAATAATGGTTATCCACGACATTCAAATATATGAGAAAAATAAAAAAAATTAGTAAGAAGTCCTCCCATATATATATAATATGGATAAAATTCATCCCACCGTATACATGTTACACCTAGTATTGCCAAAGATACAACCTTTTGTCAGAAGATTCATCATGTGCTTAACTTTCAAATGAAATACCCTCGCAATGGCATCGTGTCTATCATAAGATGTTTGTCCTTACCTTAAGACATATTTGATTTCTGACCATTTAGGATTGCAAGCGACTGCAATCCTAAAAAAAAGTCGTGCAAGTCGGGACGTCCAAAACATCTTACGTATGTCATAGCCTCTTCAGTTCGTTCATGCATGTAGCGAGGTCCTCCAGTAAACGAATTTTGTCTTGCGTGTGTGCTACTCCGTAAGAAATCGCCATTTTAGTATTTTTCAAAATCCAGCTAAGTTTTGGAGCTAAACTACTTTCCAAATTCAGAAACTCAATTTATTCTAAACTTATTTATTTCTATCGCTAAATATATGCGTTTCCTATTTTCGACATGTACGAAATTTCACATAAAGAGCCCCTTCGCCAAAATCTTGCCGATCCTCCATCAGAGCTTCAATATAAAATTATTTGGTATTTTTCCATTTCGCAATCGCAAATCTCACCAAGTAAACTTAATGGGTGACAATACACGGTATACATATAAACAAATATATTCCGTTTGGCGTCGGTCGTATCATTTTTTGCGATAAACTCGCCAAAAATTACATAACCGATGGATAGGAGTAGATTAACGGATGAAAATTACATTTTGGATAAGACTTCCATAAAATCCGTTCTTAGTGAGCATCTACATCGCAAAATGAGTAACTATGCTAAATTTCAAGTCAATCGGTTGAATAGTCTTTGAGATCTCGTGATGAGTCAGTCAGTGGTATTTCGCTTATATGTATATATTGATTAGATAAATTTACGCAAGATAACTGTTGGTTGCTCTTTAATTTTTCAATTGTGACACCTCAATGGAAACATAGACTGAGTTAACATTAAAAAAACTTAAGTTACATTAATAGTTAAGTAATGCTTAATGTACAGAAAATTTATGTCAAATGTATTGAAAATACATTGTGAGAAATAAAAACAATTTTGGATTCCAGGAGATACATTTTTTACTGTTATATTTTACGTAATGATTATCACATTTCACTGAATCTTTTCAGCAAAAGTTTCATGTAATATATCTCAGTAAATCTTAAACGAAACTTGGAAAATCATTAATATGACAGCGAACAGGTAAAAGTTCTACACTCATCATTACGAACAGCGAGAGATGGAACATTCCTTTTAAGTTATAATTAAACGAGATCTTCATTCCTCTCGTATAAATGATACGAGAGAGAAGTTACGATTCAGAGTTTCAAACTTTTCTTATTTTTCAGAATTTGTTTCATTTGGTATATCATATGAGATGAGATGACGTTAAGGAATTATCTGTTGACAAATGAGTATGGTTTTGATTTTTTTAATGATATTTGATTATTTAAATACTTTGGATAAAATTTCGCGAATGTTTATTATGATTTAAAGCTCTACATCACGAATGCGTGCATTATACATAGGTAACGATAAAATTAATGAAAATGAAATGTTAATCTTTAAGTATAATAATTATGAATATATTTTTTCAAGTAACAGTTATAAATAATAAGTAAAACCAATGAACAATATAGTTTTGTATACTTTTATATATATCGTTCTACAATACTTTTACATACATCGGTCCGAATACTTCTATCAAATAAAAGCTAAAATTTTCATATTGAATATGATTGATAACTAGCGAGAATAAGGAAATTATCTCATCAAGTTTTCTTTCAAAATGCAAATTAGGTTTTCAATTACTTTTTCTAAGCAATCCACCGTATTCCATCAATTGTATTCATTTAACAGACCTGTTCACTCCCTTCCATTGGAAGTTAGTAGAGGAGGTGCCAGCTGAGGTGTCGTCCTCGTCACTTGACCGAGGTTCAAAATAGTCTTCGTGTTGCTTCTATTGTGACGTTAATAAAACGAAACCAAACCAAAATCAATCCACTATTGTATGTGAAATTTGTTTAAATGATTGAGGTAAAAAAATCTTATTAAAAACACTCATAGTAAATACTGGTTCTTTATTGATTAAATTTTCTTTTGATTAAAAGTATTTCCTTTTGAAATTTTTTAACAATAATTATAATTTTCTCTCAAGAGTCTTCCGAAATACAGCTAGGGCATTAATAAAATTAATTGGAATAATTTGGACTGTTTCCCTTTAAATGAAATTGAACTTACAACACTTAAGAGACATTGTGACTTTGGGATATTCAAGATTTTCTTTGCAGTAGGCTCGAGAACCTTTTGGTAATTTGAATGGCAGACAATCACAACCCCTTGTCAACCGAAATGAAACGCATTTAGTTAAATTAGATGAAGTGTAGTGAATTAACTATAGATAGAGTGATATATAAGTGAAATATTAATGAAAGAAAAGAGAAGGGAAATAGAGGTTAACGGCAAGCTGATAGATCTGTAGAATGAAGCGAATCATCGTGATCTCGAAGTGAATGGATTGTATTAAAGTGATTCCTAGTTAGAGAGTAATACGAGTCAAATCTATGACAAACAATAAATGTCCGAATTGGAACGAGGGATTTGGTAAGCCAAGCTTTTATTAGTAGAAATAGAAACTAGAATCAGTTGAGTTAAGAGAGATCCGAGTGAGAGAAAGAGTTATCTTGCCAGTTCTGTGTTAAGAGTTAATAGACTGTGAGTTGTCTTTCTCTTGCGTTTCTTCAACTGGTGTCTTGAAGTTATTGACTGTTTAATTACACTTTAATATGACTGTAGAGTCAAATAATGAAAGAAATACGTTACAGTGCTTAAGTTAGAAGAATGAGGTACTATCATTAAGATATCACCCTAACAGGTCCACGGTTTATAATTCCATGGTCAGTTGCAAATAATTCTTTCATTATTGAAGTGAAACGTTCCGTTTATGCAATTTCGGTTCTGTGTTCAAATTTAGAATATATTGCTTAATTAATGTTAAAAATGTTTTTCAACTTTTATTTCATGCGAATGAGTTGTTTCTGTATCACGCTTGTTGATAGATTGATATAAATTAGTATAAAGCATTTTATCGTTAAAGAAAGGTACGTTACATGTAGAATCTGAGAAAACCAAAAGTAGGAAAACTAAAAAAAAGTAGATAGTAAAAACTAAATTTTAGATTCCACTAAATCCAAAGAAACACAGCAAAAATCTATGATTTAAAAATATTTTAACCAAATAATCAGATTTGATAGATATTTACTAATGTCGCATGCATGCAGGCAAAGAGAGACAGACGGACTTTACAATTTTGAGCCACGATCAAGAGACAGGACGACAATAAAGGGACTACAAAGAAAACAAAGGAAAAAAATATCACATTGTTTTCTTCCAAATTTAAAATAGACCAAAATTTACGAACCATCAAATTTTGCAATAAAATAAAACATCAATTAGTAATATATTTGAAACATATTGTTCGAACAATAAATTTATTGGGGGAATTCATTTAATAAAACTAGCATTCAATCTTAAGTAAGCTACTCAACTCAACATAATGAAATTATTTTGGGAATTAGAGTCATTCCAAACTCTTAACAAGTGAAACAGGACATACATATTAAAGCACTAGTAACCATCAAGAAATAATTATTAAAAAATTTTCCACTTTAAATTGAACTGTAAAAGTGTTAAATGATATATCATGCTACATATGAAATATGGCTAATTAGAACTTTTTACACGCATCATTCTCCCAATTTGTAAGTACAATTTTACATTCTCATAAAATATTAAATAAATATTATTTTATTAATAAACAGTATTTAAAACACACCGTGTGATATGTAAAAGACATTGGGAAAATTAGGTATAATTAAATCTTAAAGAATGCAATATAAAAAAAGTGTTCCAAATTTTTTTTAGAATGCATTGTGTAAATTTAATTAGTTTAATTAATAATCTCTTGAAATTTAATGCTGTATTTTGTAGTAAGCTAATAGTGTTATGCTAATAAAAACTATTTTAAGGTGTTTTTTTTTACGCGAACTATTCTCGCTGTTGAGAAATACACCCAACTATAGCGCACAGCATTCGAATGCATACCGTTCCATAAATCAGCAACACTTAAACCCTCCTTGCACGTGCATCAGAAAATGGAAAAACTATAGAAAAAAGGCGTTTGTAGACACCATTAAATAACCCAAAGCCCACTATAAAAGCAAAATATTTCAATTTCCTTTTAAAATACGACGTGTCAAATAGAAACCAAGCAAAGAAAATCCCCACTAACTTCCTCACTAAATAACTGCTACCAAAAAAACATAGTGGTGGAGGGGGAAAACGAAGCAGAAGAAAAGTAACGGCGTGTTAAAGCCTTTCTTTTTCCTTACACAACACCTGACTTCTGTACAAATAACAAGCCCGCACAAAAAGCGACTTCCCTTGCCTCGTTTGCCAACTTGAAGGCATTTAAGGCTCCGAGATGGATTATGAACAGTTGAAATGAATTAGCCACAGCTACAGGAAAGTTGAGTGGGAGAAACGCAACTTCGCGTCGCTGTGTTTTATCATAATGTACCTGCGTGACAAGAAAAACTGCGGCTCTACACGCAAACAGCAACCTTTCCTATTGCTGGCAGTCGTTAGAATGAAAATTGCTTTGAAATATTAATATCTCGTCACTTAATTTGTGCGGAGTTAGTTGCAGACGGCGGACAATATGGTCTTAGAGCTTAATGTTAGTCCGCAATTAGCGTGAAACCAAGGAAACCTTTATTTTTAAATTGATTAAAGAAGCGACTTGGCGATCACACGTAGAGACGATGAACAAATTTCATTTCCCTTTTGTTTCTTTCGAACTTTTGTTCGTGTTCCCACAGTTATAATGTCTTTCTCTAGCGCTGAAGCCAATTATCATAATTGTGCAGGAACAAAAAAGCAAAGATTGGTATAAATTTATGAGTTGTTAAGGTTTTTGTTTGGTGCTATGTGAAAGACTAACACAATCTGTGAATCAGGACGAACAGTGCCAATTAGGCAAATATTGTTTAGGTGCGGAAAATATAAATTGAGAAGTAATTTTAATAATTTAAAGTATATATATGCGATAAATGCCACCACCTTTTGCAATGAAAGAACGTACTAATGGAACGCGAGGTCATATCGTATTCATAACGTGGACTGTTTATTTATGCATAATTAGCAACTACTGAATTCTCGTTTTAATTGTACTTTTAAAATCCATATTGTTTTGTTATAATTTATAGTAAAATGTACAGTAAATATACAAATAAAAAATAAAAGTGAAGCTACCTAATGTGGATTTGTTCTTAAAGATTCTGATACGCTTTCTACAAAATCTACTTAATTCATAGTGTTGCTACAGTATGCATCATAAAGTGAGATGATTTCTTAGACATAGTACGTAAGTTATTCCTATAAACACTCTTACGTTGTAAGAATTCCACAATAATTGCAAAAAAAAAAATATTGTAAATTTTGTATCATGAAATTAATAAAAATTCCATTTTTTAAATTAATTTTTCAAAGTTGTAGTGTTTTCAAGAATTTGATACAATTTTAAATTTATAAAGGCGGCAGATTTTATACAAAATGTGCCTCAGGTAAGTAAAGGACTCACAAATGTAAACATAACTCTTATTGATTAATTGTCCAAACATAATCATATACATTTATGAATGTAATTTTCTTTGTATAAAGCGATACACAAATTTACCGTATTCTATTTTATTTTGAAACAAAAAAAGTGAGGATTATATAAACTTGGGATAAAATGCGCTCATTTTAATCAAACGAAGGCGTTTTCAATTCCATAAGAAATTAACCAAATATTGAAGGAAAAATTTTCTCGTAATTCTTCATCAGTACAAATTACCGCCTAAGAATACAAAGACATTTACGTTATAAAGTTTCTAAGAAAAAACAAACACGAATCGTCATTCTGTATATTTATATATATCATTTCATACATATAAATAATTAAATAATTTTTAAAGTTTTTTTAATTACACTTTCAAATTTATTTTAATTCGAAAGACCATGCGTTAGAAATATTTTGTTTAATTTGAGACAGAAGGAGCAATTATTTCATTCTGTCAATGCAGTGCAAGTGAGAGCTCGATACGTGATTCGACGAACAGTTAAAATGGAGCAAAACTAAAAAAGAGATGCTTCTAAATCCAGTCCAATTCTTTAAAAGAAAGGAATTATCTAAGATTCTTAATATTATTAAGTGACCATTATAAGCATGATTTTCTCTAACTTCGTAAGGCTAAATTTTACAATGTGTAAGAAGTATTTTAAGATAATTGACATGTCAAACACTAATTAATATGCACAAAATATTTTGTATATATATATATATATATATATATATATATATATATATATATGTATGTGTGTGTGTGTGTGTATATATATGTGTGTGGATATATATATGTATATGTGTGTGTGTTTGTTATTAAACAATACACTACTTTAATTAAAAACGATTTCTTAGGAAGTAATTTCAGTAATTAAAAAATAAAACAATAACACATCGATCAATAACTCCCGAGTCTAAAATTGAAAACAACATTTTTTTTTGCAAATTTTTTTTTTATTCATCAACATAACACCTTTTGTTAATCCCCTTTTAGGGTGATACAATCGTTCCAACGCTTTTCCAAATTTTGTTTTTTCCCCCCCAAATTTTTTTTTCTCTCTTTTTTTCCCTTTTTTTTTCCCGCAAGAAATCTTTTTTGTTTCGAGTAAATAGCGATAAACAGCTTTCTGAATCATCGACTCGTTGCTGTTTTTGTTCCATCGAAAGCAATCGCGGCACCCACCTGGAAAAAACCTTTTTCACTTCACTTCAAAAAACCTTTTTCCTGGTCCGATCGACTTAAGATTTTGACACGTTTCAAGCAAAGGTTAGTACTCTAGAAAGACCTGGTTACTGGTTTACTACGAGCGCCATCTCTGGGTTAGTCTCGGGAGTTATTGATCGATGTGTTAAGTATAAGAAAACATTACTGTACCAATTAATAAAAGGACCAAGGGTATTCCAAAATTCATGGTCAAAAATTTGAGGGATGATAGAAAACCTCTAAACAACCAATTTTCTTCCTACAAATGCAAAGACGGAGAGCAAGCAGTGAAACACTGGACAACGTTTGGTTTGGTTTTATTAACGTTACACTAGAAGCAACACAAGGGCTATTGGCGACAGACCTCGTAATTTTGGACAGCAATACAATGGAGGCGTTCAGTAATCTGGAAAAGGCCATAGCCTCCTGAAAACTACAAAGGAAATAACGATGTGTAAGGAAACCTGCTCTTTATACTCCCTGCCTATTCATTGTAGGGTGAAATTTGCTTGTTTAGATGTTTTCTATCAACCCTTAAATTCTTGACCTTAAATTTCAGAATACCTTATGTACACCAATCCAAATAAATATACAAATAAAACATCGTAAGCTAATAAAAAGGAATAGAATAAGACATGCAATAAATACCTTATATACTAAAGAAAATTCCAAAATAAAGTTAATTAAGTGAAAAACAATTAAATAACAACCAAAATTATGATGAGATAGATAAATTGATAAATATAAAAAAACAACAACGAAGAAAAGCATAAGAACGGAATTTATTTATTTGATGTTGCAGAAGGTTTTTGATTGTTGTGCTGAGTAATTCGAAAAATATTGGCCAAATTGTCTCCATCAACAAAACATATTATTGAAACAATCCTTACAAGGTAAAAAAAATGGATATTATAAATATCTCTATATATTTGTGTGTCTGAGAGAGAGAGAGAGAAAGGGAGTGAATGGAAACACAAATATAAATACATCAAAAATTTAAAATTACAAATGCAGTGAGTTTTATGCCGTTACAAAAGTAAATAATTGTACTGATTATTCATTGCTTATATATAGCTTTTAATTTTAAATAAGTGATAATAATTTAAGTTTGTCTTAAATTAAAATCTTTTTTCTTATCGAAGATGTCTCCGATATCTTAAAATATTATTGATTTTGAGATAAAAAGATGGTGATTTGGATTGGGATTAACAGTTACGTTCTACTCTGATTTTCATGAATAATATATAAATTTGTATAGCCTTTTTTAACCTGAGAGAATATATTGTACAGTTGATTCCTGTTTTTATTACGTAATTTTACACATGCTTTCATTCTCTTCTCCGCTTCTACTTCTTCGACATAGCCCACGTTCATTTTCTGAAGTTCAGGAAAACAATTAAAATTGCGAGGAAATAAATCTTTTTTTCACAAGCTTCCACTCTAAGCATTTGGGAGGGAAGATGACAAATTAGACTACAGGGACAAAACAAAAGAGCTACTGAGGTGAGGCCGACAGTAGGACAATCAGCAATTCTGCTTTGTAAGCACTAACGCTTCGATAGCGATACGAGGAGCTTAGATTCACGATTATATATAAACTTATTATTAGTTGCAACTTTTATCTTATTTCTCCTTGAGTTAAATTATTTTTCCTTCAAGTAAAAGTCTACTTTTTTAAATCTATTAGAAGTTGAAAGTTTGTTTTAAGATTTTGACGAATTAGATAATGTCTGAATTCCTTATCCGATTTCCATTTTTAATTAAATATATTCTACCCGAGCATTACAATTCAATTATTAAATTGCATTGTATAAACAGAAGTATGATTATTAAATTAAAGCGCATAAACAATAACACCTATTAAAGTGCTCAAGCAGCTTACATGCATACAAATTCTTATGAATTAAACAACTCTAGATAAAATATTCAGACTTTAAATATTTAAATGTAACCGAAAACGAATAAGTACTAAATCACTATATTCGGAATTCAGTTATTAGTTTTTTAAACAGATGGAAAATGATATTTACGTTAACGTTAATTATTTCTCGATAAAATTAGTTTTTACTGAATATTTTACAGATGAAATTACACCAAAACAGAAAGTTTATGTAACCATGATCACATCGAATGTATTAAATCTGTTCTCAATGAGGAAATTCTTGAAATACAGTCTTATTCAGAAACTGAAGTAATTTCTGCCTTAATGCAAGCCAAGATTACGGAATACGATATATTTTACGGCAGGAAAATAAATTTCTATCTAAGGTTTGTATAATTAAAAATTCCTCAGGAGGACTGGAAAACATGGTTTCAATAAAGATTTTGAATGAAATTCTATTCATTAAAATAAACTTCCGAATATTTGGACTTGCCTTTGTAATTACTTATTTTCTAAGACTGCTGCAGTTTCTTACTCATTTTGTGCATGCTAAAAATTTAAATATAAATTTGAAGTAAATGATTTTGATAGAATCTCAACTGCAATGGAAAAATATTTAATAAGGTAAATGTATTTCAACCTTCAGTAAATTTCGAAGAAAATTAGATACGACGCAATATTTTAATTTTAAGTTACGCTTATATATTGGTTTTATTTAAAAACTTCTGTTTCTAAGCGACGACAACATATAAAATTGTACAAGGAATTATTATTCTTAATTTAACTTTGTTATTATTTAAGCATGCTAATTGTATCCTTTTTTAAAGTGTTAACACATGTGCACACATATTGTAATTAAGTATTAATAATTAGATTTTGAAGAATTCACGTTGGAGGAATTGTAAATACATGTGAAAACAGGTAGTAGAATTTATTTTAAATTGCATTTGAGTTGAAGATATTGAAAATCAATGCGTAATAGTTACTTCTTTGCTCAAATAGACTACTGCTGCAATATCCTAAGCCTAAATTCATGAATTTCAACCATCTTCTCTTTGGGATTAATTTTAACAACACTAGTACTTCAACAAGTGATATTCTAATATTAATAATGTATATTCAGCATATTTTTCAAAATTAATTTAATATTGACTAAAAAGCTATTGCACTGTAATTTTATTTTATTATCTTAATATCTAAATCTTATCTTCTGGGCAAGTGTAAAACCAAAATTCAGTCTCACCTCAAATAATAGCCAATTCACAGGGGATTAAAACCCGAGAGGGTTATGTTCCCCGACAAAAATAGTCGGTTTGGTTTGGTTCTTTGCTCAAACTTATATGTTAAGGCCACGGTATCTTAATGATCTGGGTTACAGACTGTAGGGCGGGCTGTTTTCGTCGAGTCGTAGGTTCGAGCCTTGATGCCACAAAAACCCGCCATGTAGAGGAGGCTGATGCATGTTAAATCTGTCTAGAACCAATGACCTCTCGATGGCGTGATGTGGAACCCAGGAGAGTGGGTGTCAGCTTGAGTGTGGTCCTTATCACTTGAGTGAGGATCAAAATAACGAGGTCCAATACGTCGCCAAAAATACGTCGCCAATAGCACTCGTGTCACTTCTAGTGCAGCATTAATAAAACCAACAGTCAATCCAACTTACATGCTGTGCAAGATTTGAAATTGAATCAAATTTAACATACAACACTATGAACTGTGCGAAATGAGCACTGCCTGACGGACTTCTAAGGCCCAGACAGACTCTTCTTCAACCGACCACGCATTGTACAACAGAAACCAATGGTGGAATTGTGATTTGAATTTTCAATTTTCTGACTTTAAAGCACGAGCTTTGTAACCTTGTTACTGCGGTTTGGTAGATATGAAGCATAGGATCAAATATCTTCATTTAAAGGAACGTATTGAAATAAAACATTTTATGATAAATATCTTCGCAGCAATACATACAATCCTCTCTCAAGTACCATCATAAGAAATGTGTGCTTTTAATATATTTTATTACTAATGCCTTTATATTCAATTTTTTGCATATTTTATATGAAAATGTGGGTTATCCTAAATGGGCATATTTATAGTTTTCAGGCTGTTGATATTTCAATCCTGTCAAATGTAGCATTCAAAACTATTGGAAAGGATTGAAATTTCTTGAAAGAAATCTAGGATGACAAACATCAGTGTTTTTCAGTTCACATATACTGATTAGTGTGTGTGTGATCGTCATCGTCCAAAGCTATAATATCTTCCCTATATTTACTGCATTTTAGTAATTGACTGTTAAAACCTTTGAAGTTAATAACTTCTGGAGATAAAAGTTAAGTGGATACAACATGTAATTTAAGTAAATGATTTTGACATTCGAATGGTTTATAATATAAAAAAGGTAATTATCTATTTTTAAATTATTTGTTATAGACAATTCATTCGAAAAATTAACTGTAGACCAAGTTATTCTGTGTTAAATAAGAGTCAGTTGAACAAATATTTTAACTTCTAAGCTTTCACAATTTCTTCAGATGAGGAACTTTTAGAACCAGTTACATTTTGTGAGCACCCATTACAGTACTATTATTTTTCTGGAGAGATATTTACATTGTCATGATTGGTATATCTAAACCGACAATGAAGCCACTATGTATGTATGAGGTTGAAAATAGAATTCCATTATTATTGACGGATAAAATCAAATACCTTCGTAATTTTAATTATATATTTGTAATGTATTTATCATCGATAACCTTTTATTCTGATATTATTTTAAGATTTCTACTTTATATTGTTGTTTTCCTAGTATGTAAATAGCAAAGTAGACGAGCAGTCGCGGTAAGTAACTTGCTGTCATTGTTGCTTCCCGTCGAGTTGTGGGTTCGAATCCCGATTTAATTGATGAATCACAGTGTACTGGAGTAGTGGAGCAGAAGCACGTTAAATTTGTTGAGGCTCCAAGTACGCATGTTGGTTGGATGAGGAATTTCGGATAGCTCAGGTGCAATCCTCGTCACTTGAACGAGGGACAAAATTATGAGGTCTGCAGCTAATTGCCCTCGCCTTGTTTTTTAGTTTGGGATTAAATACCAATCAATCAATAAACAGTAAGAAAAAATATTTAAAAGATTGAAAATTGTGAAACAAAATGAATAAATAATATTTTATTGGATGAACCACAGTATACACAATAATTTCAGTTTGTCAGTTTCTTATATATATTTTTGAAAATTTACCATAAAAGTTATTAAAATAATTTATAAATGGACCCTTTACAATGAGATTCTACGTCAGACTTTAATTAGATTTAGCACGTGGAAGCTTTTTTTGATTTCATTTATCCACCTTAATTAAAATCTTTATTCTTGTCCAAATATTTTTCAAAGAATATACATTTTAATGCCACCCCCGATCCTATAATATATATAATCAACAACACTATTTATTTGAAAAAAAATGAAGCGAAGTAAATTTTAGATAGCCTTCTTATACTTAGATTTAATTAACTATCAAAATCGTTAATTTTGGTACTGTTTAATGTTTTTGTTGAACAATTGAATTATGTCTATATAAAACAAGTAACCTGTAAAAAATGAATACAATACACTATTTATAAATAATTCTGGCTAGTCATTGATAACGACCCTATTTTTCGAAAATCGTACCTTTTCTTTACTATGCATATTTTTGAATACATATAAAGCGTGATGACTATTTCTTACACGTTCCCTATCAAAACTTTCTAGATAGGTTCATTTTTTATCTTTATGATCTAAATCACGTAATAGGTGCCATTACTAATATTCTATACAATACAGTCACGCAAGGCGCAAGGTTTTTTAAAATTCCCTTCTTTACTCTATTCGTAAAAAGCAGTCTTGATAGAGTTACCCTATAAAATTCAAATTTATGTTTGTGGTTTTAAAAAACTGCAATTCAGGAAAAAATCATTAGACTTATTTCAGAAGTTATATCTGTTCCACTTTATTACATAAACACTTTTAACGATAATGACTTTTTTTTTCGAAATTTTTCTTGAAACTGAACATGGATTACAGAAAAAATATTAAAAAAAGTGGAGATGAGCTAAATAAACTTAGAATTAATTTCTAAAACCGTAGTATTGATAATGGCCTTTTGAAAGTAAAAGACCAGGATTTTTAAAATTTCCAATAATAAGGATTCACAAATTCTCCGCACTAACACAAAAATCTTTAAAATAATTAATTAATGCAAATTGCGTAAGGTATTTCTAAAAATGTAGAAAAATATTTTAGCCGTACCTTTACAAACAATGTTCAAAATATCCACCGTCTTTATAAAGGCAAAGTGTAATTCGCTTACCCATTTTTTAAGAAACGCATTTAGAAGATGTCAGAAGTGACTTCTTGTACACTTTGAGTAATTTGGCGATTTTCAGATCATCAATTTTTTGGGGATTATTTTCATTAACTTTAACTTTTACATATCTCCACAGAAAAATGTCAGAGAATGTCACATAAGATAAACCAGGTTCTTGGTTTAAAGAATTCGGTCCATTATGTTACACTAGAAGTGAAACTATGGGTATGTGTACTTACTTAATAACTTTTTTAGGCGATGGATTCATCAAGAAAATTTTAACCACCTACTTTTGATTTGAGTATTCTTTGTTTCTTTTCTGTGGGGATACGTACAGATTAAAGTTTATGAAAAATCCCTAACCAATAGATGCTACTTACTCAAGAATAGGA
>BMAW01117175.1:33041-83696 GCA_019974015.1 Nephila pilipes | reverse complement strand
GGACAATTTATTCCCAGAATCTTGAAAATCATTTCTCAAAATATGCACAAGAGACTTTATCTTTGTCTTCTAGAAAGGGATGGATATTTTTACCGTTTTTTTTGTAAATATATTGTTTGAACCAATTTTGTGTTCAATATCTGTTTGGACCTATTTTGTGTTCAGTATCTATTGTTTGTATTTTTGTGTGTATTCAATGTCTTTTATTTTCATTAGTATTTTTGTGGTGTGCTTGGTTTATATGTATGTATTTGGTATATATGTATGTGGTGCTATTCCCACGCCATCAACCCAAAATTTATCTGTTGTATATTGGCAACATCTTTGTTTTTGGAACGAAGAACTGGGTTTGGCGGGAGACGCCATTAGTGTATCAGTGTTAGTATACGAGCTCGCCGCACAGTCTAGCTGCTGGCAGTAGTTAAAATAAATTTATAGTTTATTAAAAAGTTTCTCATCTTTTTACACACGACTATATTTGGCCCCACGTTGGGTGCCAATCAATGAATCAATTTTAATTTAGCAATTAACATTGAAAATGCATCATATTTTGAAGTTATTAAAAGATACAGATACCCGTATTGCAGATAATTATATACTATTCCACAATATTTATATTATTATTAATAATATTCATATGATTAATAGTTAAAGTTCAGTATCGGATATTCCATGGCAATTGTGGCGAAAATTTCTCCACTTTGAAGAATGGTTGCCAAAGTAGTAGGAGTGACGTCATGAAGACGTTACAAACGAAAAGATAGCCAAAATTTAGGGTTACCATAACCTAATTCGCCACATTTAAATAGTTATCGTACCCAAAAGTCGCTGATCTCCGAGGGATATCCAATACCCAATTTAAACCTGATTAATTAATACATTTCTATATTAATTTGGATATTAAATAAAAACTATTGTACAACGAAATATACCTAATTAGATTGAGAAAATTCTAAACCAGAGTGATTTGTATTGTTCACGATTTATTCTAGTAAATAAATGCTTATGACAAAAGAGTTTTTTAAAACTTTACCATCATTTATCATTTAAAAAATGTGTTCGAGCCATTATGGTTATATTCCTAGTGCCTTTTGTATCAGATGAATCTAAAATACTTTTAGAGTTTATCTCTTTAATCTAAATCACGTAAATATTGCCATTACTAAGGTTATAGATAATGTAGTCACGCAAGGCATTAAACTAAACTATTCAAAATACAAAAAAAAAAAACTTTCTCGTTTCATTCTAAACTTCATTCGCAACAAGCACTTCTTGATAATTTGACACAAAGAGAGAGAGAGAGAGAGAGAGAGAGAGGAGGTCAAAAAAGAAGAAAAATATATCCTCTCCAAAACGAAAATGTTTCTTCAAAAAAAGAAAAGTGAAAAAGAGAGAGAAAAAAAAAGCACGAGGCTTTGAATCACGTCCAAGATTCAAATTCGAGGGTTTTTCTCTTTTGATCTGATTAGTCTTTAGTCATTTTGCCATTAGATGGAATGTTCCTTCGAAGAGTAATTCTCTTTTCTAAAAATGAGAAAGTCGTTATTGAAAATTCATTTGCGTGTGATTTATGCACCAATTTGGGGAAATTCTTGAAATGTGATTATTAAACACTATTCATTCCCTGGATTTGGCGTGTACTGAATCAGTCATTTAGAGTGGAGAAGGCGTATGTTTTAGAATTGAGGTTTCGTAGTCATTATTTTTCGGTTTTGATTCGATGGACTGATGTCAGATTAATTCTATGTGGTGGGTTTATCGGCGACTTTTTAACCAAAAATAACTTCCAACTGAAGGATTTATGGGCAATAAACTGTTCGTAATAAATTAATAATTGAAGGGTTCGGTACTGAATTGTAAATACACTAGTGCTTTAGCAATTCCTAAACTCCAAAACTAATGAATCTAATTGTATATAATATTCTTAATGTCACACTGCTACCATGTATAAGAATTTGGGTTATCTTTAGCTAAAAATATATTTTTAATAAAATTGTTTTGTCCGATTACGTCTAATTTTAGGACAGTACTAGTTTTTACATAATAAAATGTTCTTTTTCTTAGAAATATATGCAAGTTTACAGCTATTATTTTCAAAAATCAAGCAGTATTTAAAAAAAAAATCTTAAAAGAAAAAAAATATATCAATTCCTTAGATTTTTGTTTTCCTTTTTGTTGATTAAGTTCGTAAGAAATGTTTAGATATATAATACTTCGAATCTTGCAGCATATTTTAGAATATTAAAGTACTTATTTTAAAAGTAGAAACATCAATTATAAATTTGGAAATGTAAATAGCTTACAGATATATGTATTATACATTTCGTTCTTTTTACAAGCTTGGATTTAAGTATGTGCTTGTCTTGAATTTTTAGGTATTTAGCTAACATCTTTTATTAAAAAAAATTTGATTTACATTTTTGTTACTGGAGTGTCTTGGATCTCCTTTTATTGTTCCTTTTGCTTAATTTATTTTAGTTTACGTTTTGATTGATCGAATTTTTGCTCAACAAGATGTAGTGGGGGAGGGTTGGTACCATAGAACCTTTTTAACTCCTAAATTCAGTCCTCAGTATGAATTTGCGTGTTTTATTTTGTTGAATATTAAATTTGTATTCAATTATTTTTACAAATTTTCCTATAAATATGTTTTTTTTTTCTTTTTCTTCTCTTGTTTAGATTTTTGTATTTTATAATGTTGTTTTTACAATAATTTTAATATTTTATTTGTTTTGTCTGATATATATATATATATATTATAAAATACCTTAGCTTAACTAGGCAGCTTTAATTATTGCCATATTTTCATGATTTTTCCGAGTCTTAATTATCATATCTTTTACTCTGTATATATGTATATATATATGACACTTATCTTCCTACATCTATTTCATAATGAAAATTCTTTTTGTGATGATGAATTTAATGTTTGATCGTTATTGTCCTTCGAATAATGTTAATCAGTTTAAGGTCTTTTTATTGTTTTTTCAGTACATTGTTTCCAAAGATACAGAAGTCAACATGAAATTTTATTTTTAAATTCCTACTATTAGTTCACACTCTCCCAACATATATTTATTTATATATCTTGTTCAAATTTTCTATCGTAAATAAAATACTTTTTATTCATCCACTCAAGTTCAAATACATTTTGTTAAGCTTGTATTGATGACACTTGATGTTAATACAGCTTTTTCAAGCATTAATTTATTTTATTAAATTTAATTGGTGAAAATACAGTTTAGCTCTACCACTTGGGGCAATTTAAAAAATTGCTAAACTTGGCAATTATTTTTGGCTGAATGTTAAGTGCGCGAAGAGGACCAGGGTAGCCACATTTGGCAAAATACCGCCAAATAATTCCTGTCACGAAGGGTGGTTGGGCTAAACTACATTTCAACCATTTAATTAATTAATTTTAGTTTTATATGGAAGAAAAACATTTGCCACTTAATATTGTGATTCTGTTACGTGTATACGAGGGTTGCTATTTATATTTCTGGCCTTGGCAACAGTAAGTGTTGCTAGGCGACCGAAGACGATTTTAATCGAAAGTTTGATATTTTTAAACATAAATTCAGCAGACGATTTACCATTATAGCTTTATTTGTGTTGTTGACAGTAAATTGAAAAGTTCTTCTCTGTCAAAAAATGGAATTGAATCGTGAACATTTTCGTGCCATTATTTTTCATAACTTTCGACGTGGATTGTCAAGACAAGAGTGCTTCGATGAACTTAATTCTTTATACAGCGATAAAGCGCCATCCTACAGCACTGTAAAAAATTGGTATAACGAATTTAATCGTGGTCGATGTTCGATCCAGGACGAATCCCGTGCAGGTCGTCCAAAATCCGTTGTTGTGCCAGAAAAGATCAATGCTGTGCGTGAACTGATAAAGCAAGATCGTCATGTGACATACCATGAGATAGAGGCGTCTTTGGACATTAGTATGACTAGCATCAATAAAATATTGCATGAACATTTGAGCGTAAAAAAAATTTGTTCGCGTTGGATCCCGCATAATCTGACAAACGCTCAAAAAAAGGCTCGTGTCGATTGGTGCAAGGAAATGTTGGAAAAATACATTCAAGGTACATCAAAGGCTGTGTATAACATCTACACAGGTGACGAATCATGGATCTATGCATATGAGCCGGAAACAAAACAGCAATCAACTGTATGGGTCTTCCAAGACGAGGCAAAACCAACAAAAGTTGTTCGAGGAAGAAGCACATCGAAACAAATGATTGCCTGTTTCTTCGGCATTAACGGTCATGTGGCAACAGTGGCGTTAGAGCAACGCAGGACGGTCAATTCTGAATGGTACACGACCATTTGTTTGCCAGAAGTCATCGGAGAAATTCGAAAAAAGCAGAAGAACAGGCGAATCATTCTTCATCATGACAATGCGAGCTCTCACACATCGACTCAAACAAAGGCATTTCTGACGGAGCGAAAGATCGAACTGATGGGTCATCCACCGTACAGCCCTGATTTAGCACCCAATGACTTCTTCTTATTCCCACACATCAAAAATAAATTACGTGGACAACGATTTTCGACCCCCGAAGAAGCGGTTGATGCATTCAAAACGCATGTTTTGGAGTTACCTCAATCGGACTGGAAAAAGTGCTTTGAAAATTGGTTCAAACGCATGCAAAAGTGTATTGATCATCATGGAGAATATTTTGAAAAACAATAAAACCAATTTCGATCCTACATATTTGTTTTTTCATTATTAGGCCAGAAATATAAATAGCAACCCTCGTATACATATTTATATTAATTGTAGTTATTTAATAAAAAGTTACTAAAATAATTTTTTTTCTTTGTTGACCTAAGTAGGAATTGACTTTAATTTTTTTTATATTACTTGTTATCTATATTTTCGGATGATTATATTTTTCAGAAATATCTTTTTTAGTACTATCATTCTGAACTTGATGACAAAAACGTACCTCATATGCTATTTATTGTCTAATTTTTTTTTTTTTTATTACTATTTCATTTGCAGATAACAGTTACCTATTCAATATCTGCGTCATTGACCTGTATCTTCTTATCAGAAAAATACGTTAAATTCAAGAATCTTAAAACTGTGATAGATAATTATTCTCAAAAATCAACATTTTTGTATTTTTTAATGGAATATAAAACTCTAAACTACAAGTATATAGCTTCGTTGAAAGTATTTACATGAAAACTAGAAGAATTCAAATGAAAATGCACTCCCTGTTATTTGTATGAATTAAAACAGAAATGAATCACATCAAAGATCATTGCAAAATCTCAATACCTGTATCATACTAAAATTGAACAACATCTTATATTCCTTTGCAAAACGTCTAAGATATAAAACACTTTCACGGATCTTTAAGCTTCACAGATGCATTTAAAACTAGTTCCCATTGTTAGCCACACCCAAATCACCAAGGTGTCGCCAACAATCCACGCATAACCATGAAGACAAATTGCGTCTTTAGACGCATAGCTAATAGCAGCATTCACAGCGCCAAACAATCTGTGAGTCAGCCGTGTTTGGCGTAATTCATCCATAACATAAATCAACCACACTGAGTTGCCATAGCTTACCGCCAATGCCTTGGCCACAAATGAATCCCGTTTATTGAATTAGAGCTTAAACTTGATTGCACAGTCTTAGGGGCTTCGAGCGGTTTCGACGGCTCAAGTTTTAGTCCAGAATATTAAGACTTAATAGTTAATTGTCAGATGGAAAAGTTTCTGATGCGTTCGGTGCCTTTAAAAGCGATTGTGGGTTATTATTATTAAATAGCCAAGGTTTGTGAGACTTGTTTGTTTAATAGATATGTATTGGCAGTTTATCCTGATGAAGTATATTTGGATTTGCACTTTCTATATTATATTTTGGGTTTACTTTGGTTCATTTGACTGACTATGTAAGGAAATTTCTTATACATTGAAGCGGTTTTTGAAACAGTTTAATTTTAATCATTGTTATTTATAGAATTGATATGTAAGAGATTTTGTTTTCAAATTAAATTCTTGTAATCGAATAAAATACTGACTAAATTACTGATATTAGAATAGTTTGATATTTTTATAATGCAAGTAAAACTGCATTTCACTTTTCATTTGGCATGCTTTACACTCGTATATAGAAAATATGCAGCTTTTAAATTAGTGCTGTAGTATTTTTCAATGTTAAATAATGTTTCTATTCAATAATTTGTTTATCATAGCGACGGACAATTGACTAAGAATAAAACTCTTATTCATTTTGTTAAGCAAAAGTAGAGAATATTTTACGAGTTATCCAATTTTGAAAATTTATTTAAAATAATTTTATGAATTATTTATTATTATCTTTGTCTAATTTTTCAATGGGTTCTCACGCGTTCTTAATTTCAACTATTCTTTTTGGCTACTTTCTTATCTTTTTCGAAGAAAAAAACTCCTTTTGCGAAAGAACAATGACTTATGTATATTAACACTGCTACATAAGAAGCTCAAGGAATAGGTGACATTGAATTGCTCTCGATATTGATGCAATAACGATTTGGTTATGTTTTAGGAGTCCATAAATAACTCGATTCAAGTTTACAAATATTTATTCCTGATTCGAATCCAATTTTCCTGTAATTAAGGTAAGTAGAATTCTCATTTATAGCCTATAGTTTTTTTACATGATATAGTGAATGCTAAGTATCTGTAATATTTGTTGGGTTTTGATCATTCTACAGATTAGAGTAAATTAATTTGAAATAATTCAATGAAAATTTCTTGACTGATAATTTACTACATCTGGAGGGTCTCAGAGCCTTAACTGCAAATCTCGACTTCGCAATGTTTTTTGATTGATTGATTGCATATTAACGTCACACTTAGAAGCAGCACAAGAACTAATGGTGATTGACCTTGGAATTTAGAGCCACGGTAAAGCAAATAGAGCAACCTTTGAATTGATACCGTAGTATTCAAACTTCTACATCTTCCCAAAAAGAGGACATCGATCCTCGACAAATTTTAACTTGCTGCATTGGATGATGTGTAATTTGGGGCACCTGGATTCGAATCCAGTACTCGACCGAAATAATATGAGCTCAGACTTCGCAACCATGACCCCTTGGTCACCATGATTGCCTGAATTCGGGATATGTTTCATGACATTAATAGAGGACAGGTTAAAAACACTATATTGTGGTGGTAAGTGAACATAGCTTAACATACCTATCATCATCAGCAATATTCAATTTATTTTATATTTTTACGAAAGGTCTAGGGTTATTTCAACATTTATTTATTAAATAGCTAGTTTAAAAGTTTTTAATAAAAGCAGAAAATTTAAAGAAAATTTTGTAACATAAAAGGAAACATTCAAAAGATCGCATTTGAAAAATAATTAGAGGAATTTTATTTAACATTTAATTTCGAAACACTCGTCGCTAATATGTCAAAAGCAAAATGCATGTGCCAATAACCATTTAAATGAGTTTTGAAATATTTTAAGAATTTCTTTTCATGTTAATAACAAGTGAACGTGCTCTTATCATAAATATGATAAAGAAGCCAATTCAGAAAAAAAATTAGTTCAATTTAATTCGCAGATTTTTTTTTTAACGAACAGTTGTATATAAAACGATTATTACAGTACTCTTTGAAAGAATAGTTTACATTTCTAGAAGAAATATTTTCTCAAGAAGTCAAACAACAACACGTGTCAATTTTTTTTGAAAATGACTTATTACTCGTAGATGTTTAATAAATAGTAGTCAAAATTAATACAGAAAGTATCCCTCTTTAGGGAGAAACAATTACACTATGACATTAATAAAATTTTTTCGCTTTGATTAATTATATTACAATTTCTTTTCTATGTGAAAGTATATAACTTATATTACAATTTCTTATCTATGTGAAAGAATATCACTTATATTACATTTTCTTATGTGGGAGCTTACTCATATTACATTTTCTTATTTACGTCAATTTTATACATTTAAGTCTGTTAATGAATTGCTTTATTATAGTTAGCATGATAAATATTTGCCTGTACTTTAGAAAATCAATGGTGTTTTTACACTTTTAAAGCCTACCATTTTAATTTGCTTTATTTTTATTAATACTTTACTTTCTCATGTAAAACAATCATGAGACAAAAGACATTTCATATTTTTAAAACATTTTTCGATATATTTATTATATTTTTAAAATATAAACTGATTGATAAATAATGATTTACAGCATAAGTGTGCATTTTTTTAAATGTTTTTTAATAGATATTAAAAAGTTTACAAAACATTGCATACATCGCATTTTTGTTCATCCAATTACATGAATGTATTAGAAGATGATCACATAGGTTTGAAGAGAATATTACATAACAAACATTTATAACAATCGTAACCGTACCACATCAGGAGCTTGAGACACACATGCATTTAATTTCCAGAAGTTTACAGTATGTTGTATGACGCATATTTTTATTTAATTCACCTCTTATAATTTATTTAATGGTTTCGATTCTTATTATTCATTTTACAATTTCAGCTCTTATTATTCTGTTCACAATTTCTTGTTATTTAATTTGAAATTTCAACACTTGTTATTCAATGAAGAGTTCTTAATAATATGTACATTCCAAAGAGGAATATATATTGTTTCCATCATCTAAATTTAATGCTTATTTTGGCGCAGAAAGACAATTCGGTTGATTGCATATTATTCAAATTTCTTACATAATGCTTGTAGTGTTAAGGGAAAGTAAACATAAATTGTTTTCATAAAATGTCATTTGAATTACTTTCAGACTTGGGTATTATTTCTTTGGCGTAAACAAATTAAAATGCACTTCAAAACTAACCAGAAAGAAAACAATAAAGTTGTGATAACAAACTGAAAAAAAAAAAAAAGATCTTTGAAATTTCGTAAAAATGTTGACATAAATAAAAAAAGACATTTTTTTTACAGTTCTGACGTTTGCTTTTGTTTTGAATATTAAATAAGCTCATTAGTAAATTTTTGTTTTCTCTCATTCAAAATTACATTTACACATACTTTTTTTTATATTCAAACTGACATCAAACAATTCTGTATTGTCATTCAAATGAAATTTTTTTCACGCCTAAAAAGAAGATGCAGAGCCCAGAAGTCCATATTAAAACACAGAACAAAAACTAAAATGATTTCTGACCTCATTAAGCCTATGTTTTTATCAGATTTCTCTTTAATTACAAACTATTTTTTTCTTCTGTTTTGTTTTCCCTGCAAGTCAGGGATGTTTCGCATATCACATAATTTTTTCCCTAAGCTCTTCGCCTTCGAAATTAATTTTTTTCCCTTCTACCACCGCTGCATTACTAATTTTTTCCTCATAATCCAACGAAACACTGTTATAAGAAACTTCGCAAACATGTCATTCTGGAAAAGTATAACGAGAAACAAAAGAACATAATTTGTTTTTTTCCTATCTCCTTGTGATGACATAAAATTAAGATTCTGAGACAAAGAATTTCGCATGCAGAGAAGAAATGTTGTTCTGTGCAGAATTATGAGTAAAAACAGTGCAATGCTAAGCCTAGAGAGACTGAGAGAAATGAACAAAAAATAATACCCATATATATAACAGGGTTAAGATAAATAAAACAAAAAAGAGGTTCATTATGCTAGGGCTTAATTGTGACAAAGATGAAGGAAATTTTTAGTCATCATTTTTGTTAGAAAAGGCATGAACTAAAGAAAATAAATAGAAAGTAATTATTTTATTCCCCCGACGAAATCTGGTATGATATTTTCTTAAAGAAAAATAAGAAATATCTCTTTTTCTTTTCTGTGACATATTTATAATTATCATATTTTTAACCATCTCGGCCAAAACAATTGTCTTTTGTTTCTTTGAATGCAGTTTCTTTTCTAAATTGCTCTTGATTTTGTAAAGAATAAAACTCAAACAATTGTTTTTAAGTTTCTACATTTGAGTAGGTAATGAACAAAATACCACGATAATGTGTCCCCTATCGGAGACAATTATGAAATTAATTAAATGCTCAAAATTTTGCAAATGATTTTTTTTTCACTTCAAAAAAGAGACGTTTAAAGAAATTATTTCAAATGAAACCACAAACTAATAATGAAGACGGCTTCGAAAATAACTTCAAATTAAAGAATACATTTAAAGAATGATTAAAATATTCCATAAACGGATTTGAAATTTTATATTTATAATAAATATTTAAAAATGAAGGGAAAAAAAAAACATTTTTTTTGGTAATATTTTTCGTTAGATTATGAGAGAATTTATATGATCAATCTGATACTGTTGACTGAAGATACATTTAAATTATATGATTCATTTTGTTATTTTATTCTGATAAGAATTCTCTTAAAATTAAAAAAAAAATGTTTTAACTATTACTACAGAATCTGAAGAACTTAGGTACAGACTATTACTAGACATTTTCATTTACTTAAAACAGGAAACAAATTTAAAATTGTAGTATTCGATGCTTGAAACTATTTATTTTATACTAATTGAAAAAAAAATGATAAAATAAATTCTCTTCTGGTGTAATTAATTGGCTGTTTGCATAAAACATGCATTATAAGCAGACGACAAGTACAGAACTGTTGTCGAATTAAAAAAAAAATGTTAATAAAAATGGATGCGAAAAAAGAAGAATGTTCACAATCGGATAAGAATTTTTCATTAATTGATAAATATAAAGTAAAATGGTTTTACAATTTGATGGTAATAAAAGTTAAAATGAAAACTTTCAAATTTCTTTTTATTATTTCATTATAAAATCTCTCTAGAAACTTTTCAGTTAATTTTAAATTTACCCCATAATTAATATATTAATTTATATGAATTATTACTGCAATATTAATATATTTTATTTTGATTCAAATATCAAAATCCATATTAGATATTTTTATTTCTTTAAAATAAACTGAAGACGATTTCAATGTGTTTAAATTCGCGAAAAACAAATGAGTCTAAAACCGAATTTTGAGCGAAACAATTTTAAAATAGTAATACTCTAAATGATAATCAACTTCCTTGTTCATTTTATTAAATCTGTAACATTCGAACTAATAATTAGTTCTACAACTAATAATAACAGTTTATGTATTGAATTATTTAAAAGTCACACAGCTTAGTTATTTCATACGAAGTTTTCGTATTTATTTAACTTATGTAGAGTATCCCAACACTAGATTAACAAACTTCTAGGAGATGTAAGTTGCACCTAAACGAAGTTTACACTCATAGTTATTGGTCAGAAACACATAACAGTTATGAGTCATAAATTACAAGTGCATACGGTAGTTAATACAGAAAATATAAGACATAATATGATGCCATGAAAGTACAAATTCGTGTTACTGATCAATGTACAAGGGTCGTTTAATATATCCTTAAAAAATCAAAGAGAAGGCGCGCGAAGCATCGAAAATGGTTTGCATTTAGTACGTGTCACGACTCACTATACAGCTGCCAATATTTCCCTTATTTCCATCACATGGTTACATTATCGATTGAAGTAAGAAACTTGTGGTTATTTTTTAAAAAAGTGAGTTTCGTGTTGTGATTAAATAAACACTTATATTTAAAAGGCTAAACATAAGGAAATCACAGCTGTGTTGGATAAAGTTCATGGCTCACCTGCTCCATCGTTTGAAACTGTTTACAATTGAGTAAATCAGTTTAAACGAGTCCGTACATCTACAGAAGATGAACCTAGTTAGGGAAGCGACTACTTCTGGAGAATTGTTGAAAAAATCTACCATATGGTTTTGAGTGATCAACGGACCAAAGTGCAAGAAATAGTTAAGGGCATTTTCTTATCGCAAGGTTCAGCGTTTTCAGTTTTGTTCGAAAAAATTGGTGGGAAAAAATTCTCAGTGAGTTGAGTGCCACGTTTGCTCTTTGTGGGAAATAAACACAATCCTGTGATCAACTCTGAGGTTATTTTTACGCTTTTTTCGCCGCAATCCACACACAGACGAATTTCCGACTTAATAGATAACTGTAAATGAAACTTGACTCCACTACTACATTCTGGAGACAAAGGAACTTTTATAATAGTGGAATTTTGAATTTGAACTGGCTCCGAAAAGTGCAAAGACTATGAAATCAACCAGCAAGGTTGACCACAGTTCTTTGGATGAACGCGGATTTATCTACACCAACTACTTGGAAAAAAAGAAAACAATAACAGGAGAGTAACTAATATACATCAATATTGTATCAGCTGAGTGGAGAAATCAAGAAAAAAAAAATACGTCCTCATTTAAAGAAGAAAAAGATCATCGTCCATCAAGACGCCGTATATCACCGTAGGTCCCCAGTGGGTGTTTTTAAATTTCCAAACTTAAAATAATTCTGCTCGGTGTACAATGGTTCACAATGAACAAAAAGATCATCGTCCAAACAGATGCCTATTTTAAGGACCACCCAAAGTATTTCTTTTTAGATGGCTTAAAAAAAGTTTGCGAACCGCTTGGAAAAAATGCATAGAGCTAAAAGGTCTATGTGAAAAAAAATCTACCTAAAATAATATGTTTTTCTATCTTTTTCAAATAACTTATCAGTATAAATAACAATAATGAAAGTCAACTTCGTTCTGAGTCAAATGGTGTGGGTGCATGTTGATTTTATGAAGAATCCTTCGGACACTTCAGGGCGATATCCCAGCATTGCGTTCTTTCACTCGCGTAATTGAATTTTGTGTGTCCTTCACCAAACCAGCCCAATCTTCTCAATGTTTAGAGTCTATAGGATTAGTTCACGATTCGTTGTAAACAGATTCTCTGAGGCATTGCAGCTTTGTGTTAATGGGATGGACGACGGACAGTTCTGCGTTTATATCATCAAGCGTCCATTGCTGTGACCAGGTGTAATCTTATGCGTGAAAGCTCGAAATTCTTGCCTTAACCATCTTGAATTTATTTTTGGGCCAACTTTGCTATGTGATTCCGAATCGTTTTTGTGCGTCCTACCCCTCTTAGAAGTAGTTTGCAAACCTGGTGTCATGATACCTTCTATATTGTGCGTACGGTATACATCTGAGGCTGTGTTTGTGTAGTATAGCCCTTTAATAAAAAGAAAAGTGGAAAGAATTACATTTTTTATATAAGTCAGAAGGCAATTTTTAGTTCATTAATTGCTTTCATTTTAACTATTAATCAATAGTATCATTACCATTAGGAGAAGCAACAGCAAAAGTAAAATCAAGAAATAATTGCATGAAGTTTTGAACGTTAAGAAAAAAGGAATTGACTGGATTACATATGCTTGCTCTTTTCAATTTTAAGAACATAAAAAAGTCAGTTTAGCTTCTTGTATATGTATAAATCTTTTTTTTAATTTTTAAAAGTATCGTTTATTCAAATTAAATTTTCTGGAAAACTTAAGCATTTGAAGGTATTCCAGTCAGATAAATAGAATGCTTAAATATACGAAATAAATAATAAAATGAAATTACTTTCAGCAGTTTTATTTTGAAACTTTAATGAGATAGCAATAAAAGGGTGTCCCTGATTTAAAAAAATGCTTAATTTAAATTTCATTCTTTCAGATGTAATTTTAATAAAAAAAGAATTTATGTGTATAGGAAATTTTTAAATTCTAACAACGTATATGTTATTTCCAATTACATCTGTAAGTGGAAGACTATGCATTAAGATATAAAAAAAACCTTTATTCAAAAATTTTAATTCATTAAATAAACTGAAACTGAATAATAAATACCGTCTCAGTATTTTTTAAGAAAGCAATATGCGAAGAAAAAGTTAAAAGTTGAGACATTTTCAGCTGAAAAAGGTGGGGGGGGGGAAGATGAAAAAAAAAATTCATACACTCCAAGAAAAAAAAAAAGTTCCCTAAAAGTTTTTTCCTCCTTCTGCATATGAATTTTTCACGGAAAAATAGTTTTACTTCATGCAAAAACTTCGCCAAGTTTTCTAGAAGTGTTGATGCTTTTCATATCCCGTTGATACTAGTTTTCACTAAACTGATACTGTGCATAAATATAGTTACGGCGGATATTACCTAAGCCCTGTTTACAGTTAGTTGCTTTACATAATAAATATGTCTAAGCACTTATAAACACGAGACAGGACACGTCGTTTTATTGTATTAAATATTTTTTTCACAAATTACTCTGTTGTTTTATTCTTCATAATGTATTTATTTCCGTTAAAGATATCCATTATTTGGTGACATTGAAGAACGTAGAATTACATCAATCAGTTGTTTATTAACATCGTACTAAGAAACAATACGAGGTTTATTGCTGATGAACCTCATGTAACAGGTTCTCCCGCGTATTGCACTTCAACTAACTTTTTAGGTAACTATATAACATTATTTGATTTGAGAACCTCGACTTGTGAACAAACCGCCCCTCATGTAGATTAGCAGTACTTTTATAAATAAGTGTAATGATTAGAAAATAGGATGACCAGATAGAAAAATTTGAGGTGTTATTTAAGCACAGAGAAGGGATTGAGTAAGCAACTGTGTGAATGTTATGTTTTCTGGTACGAGAGCCAAATCAGGCTACGCTGCGCCAAACATTTGTTAAGCGTACTCCATGTTTTTAAAATTAAAAAATTAAAAAAAAAGATTATCAAAACATGAAAAATACATTGCTTAAAGAAAAAAAAAATATTGGACGGTTAAAATTTTAAATTTGGTATTAAAAATTAATTGTTCTTAAAAAAGCAATTAGAATCAATAAGTGTCCCCCCCCTATACAGTCCGGTAAATTTAAAACACATGAGTGGAAAAAAAATGAGACAATGGAGCTTAGACATTACACATAATTGAAATGTGATAAATGGCGTAAGGAACTTGACAGATAGGGTACAAGAAAAAGTACTGCGAGTAAGTCCAATAAAAAGACGAGTCAATATGATATCCGCTCTCCGCATTGGTATATTAATCCGTGGTACAGTGAAGGAATTTAGCGAGGGAGGGTACTTACGGATCTGAAGACTCCACGATTCCTGCGAAGAGGAGATGGAAGGGCAATGAACAATACTGTATACAAAATATTGGTGCCACAAGATTAAACAATAGTTGGATTGCTGATATGGTAAATTTGGCATTTTTTTGTGTCTCCTGTATTCTTAATTAAAATCGCACTAAAGCTTAATGGAGATCACTGATGACGGGTCTCATAATTAAACTTATCAGTGAAATGGAGAGTAGAAAACCAAATCAGATATCTCATTCAGTTAATTTAATTAAAAGCTACGAGATAATTGATTATAACTTTCAGCAACATCTCTTTTTCTTACTATTAAATTTTAGTGATGAAGACTTAAACTTGAAAATAGATGGAAATATTTCCAATCTTAATCATCCAATTACCACAGCCTAGTAAGACCTAGATGTATGAAAGAATAGTGAGCAGCGTCATATGTATTATAATGCTTACTTCTGCTTTAATCGATGTTTAATTCTGTTTATTCATCGGTTATTTCTGATTTGTTAGAGATAATTTATGCCTTTACAAAGTTTTTATGTATTTCACTTGGTGTGTGTGTGTGAATCTGTGTGTCATCAAATTTTCTATCATTAATTTAATCAACTTCCCATCAAGATAGAGCTCTGAAACCTTAGAAATCATTCTTACTCGTCTAACAAAGCAATATTTAAACAATTGCGTTAAGTTTCAACTAATATTTCAATATTTTTTAATAATGCAGTTTAGCCCAACCACTTGGTGCGATTTCAAAAATTGTAAAACTTGGTGATTTTGGCTGAAAGTTAAGTATGCGAAGCGGATCAAGGTAGCCACATTTGATAAAATACCACCAAGTAATTCCTGTCGCCAAGGGTGGTTGGGCCAAATTGCATTCCAACCCTTTAATTTACCGGATGAATAAATTAATTTTAGTTAGTTTTAACATTTTTAGGTATTTCACTTGGTGTGTGTCTGTCTTTGTTTGAATCTGTGTGTCTTCAAATTTTCTATCATTAATTTAATCAACTTCCCGTCAAGTTAGAGCTCTAAAATATTGGGAACCGTTCTTACTTGCCTAACAATGCAATATTTAGATATTTGTGACAAGTGTTAGCTAATATTTCAGTATTTTTTTTAATAAACTTTGCCACCATATAAAAACGTTATTTTTTTTATCTTGAATTATTTTATTTAATGCCTTTCTTCTGTTTTAGTCAATAGTCAATGCCTAGCAACTATTGACATAAGCTTTGTTTTAATAATCAGAAATAATTTTCTGAATCATTTTTTCCGGAATAGGTATCGTTTCAATCAATGCTTATTTTTGACTAAGTAAATACTATTTCTAGTTTTGTACATATGTCTATTGTTCTCTGTAAAGCATGTTCTATATCTCTTTTCTTTCATTGTAATAATAAATAGATTTCTAACTTTGCAGGCTAAAGTGAAAAACCGCAGGTGTGAAGAATGTTTATGAATTTCATGGACTCGGAATATTCATTAGATTTATGTGTTAGAATAAAAGTTTTTCTACTCGTATAAATTTTAAAATCTATTTTCTTCCTTCCTATCTATGTACTCGCATGTATGCAAATTGATTGGTTCATTAATGTTACACTTTGAGGCAACGCGAGGGCAATTGTCTTCGGAAATGATAATTTTAAACCTCAGTCAAGTTACGAGAACGACACCTTAGTTGGTATCTCCTTCTACAAGCTTCCACAGTACACCACATGAAGGACTTGAGGCTTTAAAACAATTAACGTGCATCAAACCCATTACACGATGAATCTTTAGTGATCTCAAAACTAGAGTACACAACTCGACGGAAACAACGCCATGTGCACGTTAAATATGTATACAAGTGACACATTCCCGTGAAGCTAGGTCCACAGACACGTTAAATTTTTATAATTATTGAATTACTCATTTAAGTATAAAAATTAAAGTAAATGATGAAATATTGACGAATGGATAATAGTAAACTTTTTCGATTTTAAAGTTAAAGGAAACGATAAATTTTTAAATTGAATATGTTTAAGCTAAATATAATTAAAATTAATGCAAACGATAAATTATTAAACTGAATATTATATCAGTTACTTGTAATTAAAATTAAAGCAAACCATAAATTATTAAATTGAATATTTTTGAGCTAAATGTAATTAAAATTGAAGCAAACGATAAGAATTGAAAAGTGATCTGGTTCTCTAAAAGTTATCTAACTAAAACAATAGCCCCATGGCTATTGGCTAATAAATAAAAAAAAAATTAAAACAGTTAATTCTTCCATAAGAATTAGTTATTAAATTAAATATTAAAATAAGAGTAAATGATAAATTATTGAAATAAAGTATTATATTCTGTATGGATATTAAAATAACGATAAAACACTGAATTATCCAAATGTCTTAGCAATGTCAGGACATCTTATGAAAGCAAATTAAATATAAATATTAGCAGCACAATGATAATGTCAATCTTTTGCTGCATCCTATATTTTATGCCAACGCATTTTTGTTGACACCATTTTATCAAAAGAACATGTTAGCACATGTTAAAATATTTATCCAAAAATAAATTTAAAAAATTATGCATCAAACACAGAAATTTTAGATATTGATAACTTTTGATATACATTTTGTTATTTAAAATGAAATATATACACTAAGCTAATTTTTTAAAAGAAGGTAAGTACAAATTCCGTAGTATTAACATAAAGCTGGCATAAATGGCGGTTTGACGAGAACCTGGAAATGCTTCTGAAATTTAATATAACCAAGATACACATTACACTGTTACAAATTTAACTTCAAACAAAACAGAAACTTTACCCTGAAAACCGAAGCCATATGCAGATAGACATCGTGCACCTCCAATGATGGTTTAATCTTAATTTAATAAATCAAAACGTCGTAGTGTTGTCGCCCAAGTTCTTCGTTGCTTGTAACCTGAGCTGGCCATGTTCAAAAGTCGTTATCAAAAGCTAATTTCACAGATCTCCTTTGAGTTGATTACCATTTGATCTGTCTCGAAGATGCTAATCTTTGGTAATTAGTCTTCGGCGAGGATTTAAGTCAGCTTTTCAGACACGTATTATTTAACCGCTGTTAAAAAAATATTTTTCTAGAAATATCGCATTTAAATGGACTACCAGCAAAAAGATTCATACTAATTATTGGATTTAATTTCTGAATTGAAGTTACAGTGTTTATTTTGGTTAAATAAGTATTTCATGGTGTTTTTTGGAGATTAAGGCTCCCATCTACCCGCCATTTTGATTTCATCAGCTTAATGTTAATCCTATGGAATTTCGACTTTAATTCTCACATCTTTATTATTTGATCTATTTGAACGCAATAAAGTGCATTTGAAAGAGCAAAAAATAATCAATGCTTCTGTGGAATTACTTTTTCCTAAGATTTTTAAAAATATTTTTATTCTTATTTTAATTATTCGTTTTTGAGTTTTCCGGTCTTTAAAGAATATTTTCAAATATTTTAAAAAATCGGAGGGAAAAAGTAATTCCACAGAAGCATTCATTATTTTTTGCTTTTTCAAATGCACTTTATTGCATTCAAATAGTTCAAATAATAAAGATGTGAGAATTAAAGTCAAAATTCCATAGGATTAACATTACGTCCACGAAATCAAAATGGCGGGTAGACGGGAGCCTTAAGATGAACTATTACGTTTAAAACAGGATTTCTTAGCAAACAAAATTGCATTTTCTTATTACAACATTTTAAAACCCAACTCATTAGCCTTTCAAACCCTCTTTTGGTTTTACTGTAGGATTATTAAAAATGAAATTATTGCAATTTAAAAATTACGTCATAGCCAAGAAGGAATATAACCTTTCGAGACCCAATACAAAATTCTTTGAGCAATTAATTTGTTATAAATCATCTAAAAAAGTGATACAAAACAGTATATAAAACCGTTTTTTATAATTAAAAAATACACAATTTTTGGTCATTTCATTATAATGGACATTGGGTTTTTGTCTATTAAAAACATGTGTTACTGATTAAATATACAACATAATTTTATTATTCTCTCATCTAAAATTGTGTATTAATTACTTTTAATATAAAAAAATTATGTAAAAACTAAATTCAAACTAAATTCAAACTGCTGATATGCTTTCTTCTTGTTCGCCATTTTTATATGCTCGTGAAACAAGGATCCTGCCACATAATTTCAAGTTTTGCAAAATATATGACAGAACTGAACTGTCCAATATAATGGAGTGCCTGATCTTAGGACATAAAACTGCAAATTCTTTCTCTGCGTGTAAAATAAAAATGTCCAATAGAACGGACATAGGGTCTCAAGAGGATATAGCGAAAAACCAGTTTAAATACTTTTTCTGGAAAACGTGAATTTTTCAAAATATTGCTTACTTAAAACATGATTTTACGAATTGTTACCGAGACGTCTGTGTAAAATGTGAGCTGTATATTATTTTAATTATTATTAAGTCTGATGTGTGAACTAATTATTTAGTTTTAAAACTAAAACTTCTTGATTTAAAGGTGTTTTTGTACGATGACATTCGTAAATATGATTAAAAAAAATTAACTGATATTATCTCAATTAGCTATAACTTTTTCACAGATTTATTTCTTATATATAAGTTTATTCTATTAACCTACGATATAAATGTAAGGCACAAAAATTAAATTTAGATTAATGCAACATAATTTTGTATGGAGTGTTTTAATTTTGGGTTAAATTTCACCAAATGTTTTCTAAAATTCCTTCATTTATTAACCACCCAAGGAGCTATTATTTTAGTTCGATTACTTTTAGCGTATCTGGTCACTTTTCAATTTTGTATCGTTTACTTCAATTTTAATTATATTTAGCTTAAACATATTCAATTTAATAATATATCGTTTGCTTTAATTTTAATACTGGAAAAGTTTACTGTAGTTCATTTCTCGATATTTCATCGTTTACTTTAATTCTTATAATTCATTGAATAATTTTAATAATAATTATAAAAATGCGCACCTCAGGTAGGTAAATCTGTTCTTTGCAAAATTTTGTGTAGAACTTGTTTTTTAACTTTGTTTAATAAATGTAGTATTTTCAACCTTTTAAAATTATTTTGAATCTTGATCATTATAAAAGTTTGGTGAAAATGTATTTAAAAACCTTTTTTAAAAATGTTGCTTCGAACGTAGCCAGATACCTTAATATGCTGATTAATAATTTGTAACTCAGAATTACTCACCAATATCTCTCGCGTTTTTTTTCAATGCGACGGAACAAATCAATCGACTAGCAGATCATAAACATTTTAGCTCCAGCATAAATAGAACAAAACATTCATAAAACTGTTATGGAAGAGTCACCGTAGAACATTTGAATATCTATCACAGAAGATAAATATTTACAATTGGTTTGCAAAAATTTTTCTTAAAAATTCTGCTACCACAAAATATGCCATTTGGATTGCATACATCATTTAATAAAATATGGCTGAAATCAATCCAGATAGTCATTAGATATAATCATTATACTATATCTCAAATGATTCGGAGGTTAAACGTTAATTGATATTAAAAATAATTATTTTAAATTACTATATGTTTATATTAATTAAATTAATTCCAATTAACTAAGATTTATTTTGCAATTAATATAATTATGCTTTCATTGTAAATTAAAAATCGCTTAAGTTGAACGGAAAGTGATGATAGTTTCTTAGTGAAAATAAATATGGATTTCGCTTGATATAATATATTAAATTAATGAAATATAACTACGGATTTTTGATTAAATTAATTATGATTACCACAGTTAATTATTTATTAGTGTGAACTTATAAATATGATTAAGTGTTGTAAAACACTGCAATAAATGGTTATTGCAGTGCCAAAGTAAATCGCAAAAATATCAGTCTTGGAGTAGTATGGTTTGAAGAAAAAAAAAATTTTAATTTTTTTTCGCTAAAATAACACTAAAAATAATTTTTGTACTTTGAAATATTATTTATTTTGAAACGATAAATGAGACACAATCTATTGGGTTGGCAACTAAGTAATTGCGGATTTTTTTTTAGAAAATCAAAGACAATTTTTTCATGGAACTAAATAACTTTATTCTGTAATGTATTGCCCTTTTTGATCAATGACCTTTTGCCATCTTTCAGGCAGCATCATAATCCCACGTTCATAAAACTTCTGGTTTTTATTAGCAAATAACTGAATCAGGTACGATTTGACATCATCATCATTATTGAAATTTTTACCATTCAAGGAGTTTTGTAAAGATCGAAATAAAAAGTAGTCATATGGTGCAAGATCAGGACTATATGGTGGATGTGGCAAAACATCCCAACCAAGCTCCAATAATTTTTGCCGAGTGACCAAAAATGTGTGTGGCCTTGCATTGTCATGATGGAACACAACACCTTTTCGATTTGTCAATTCGAGCCACTTTTTTTCAACTCCATTGTTTAATTTCGTTAGTTGTTCAATGTAGACATCAGAATTGATCGTTCGGTTGGGTGGTAAGAGTTCAAGGTTGACAATTCCTTTGTAATCCCACCAAACTGATAACAAAACCTTCTTTTGATGAATATCAGCTTTTGATGTTGTTTGAGTGAGTTCACCTGGCCTGCTCCACGATCTTTTCCGCTTGATATTGTTGTAAACAACCCATTTTTCATCGCCAATTATCAGTCGTTTTAAAAATGGATCATTTTCATTACGTTTCTTTAGCAAATCGCAGCTGTTAATGCGTTGCATTAAATGCGTTTCTTTCAGTTCGTGAGGAACCCATATATCGAGTTTTGAACATAGCCAAGTTGTTTTAAGTGACTTTCAATGCATGTATGTGATACATGAAGCTTCTCTGCCATCTCACGTGTTGTACTGTGACGATCCGAATCGATTATTGCTTTGATTTGGGCGTCATCAACTTCAACTGGACGACCAGAGCGTTTTTCATCTTGGAGTGAAACATCACCAGAACGAAATTTGGCAAACCAATTTTGACACTGCCGTTCTTTTAAGGCTTCGTCACCATAAGCATCACATAACTTTTTATGAGCTTGCGATGCGTTTTTCCCTTTGTGGAAATAAAAAAGCAAAATATGACGAAAATGTTCCTTTTGATTTTCCATTCTTCAACGAAGGCTAAGCGAAAACTACGCAACCGATCAAAAAACTTTTTTTACTGATTGACAGCTGAATTGCCAACTATCAAATAACAAAATGTGTTTTACACTTGTACTACGTCTTCAAACCTAAAAATTCAACTGAAGCCATCTATGAGTGAAATCCGCAATTACTTAGTTGCCAACCCAATAATTATTCGATGGCCAATTCTAACGGTTTTGTGACTGTGGCAGTCTAGTGGTTTTCGTTTGTCGTGGGTTTGAGCCTGGATGTCATTGAAGACCCCCCCCCACGTGTTGCTGGAACTGATGCACGTTAAATCTGTTGAGGCTCCAAACCCTCTCGTGGAAGTTAGGAAGGGGGGTGCCAGCTCAGGTGTTGTTCTCGTCACTTGACCGAGGTTCAAAATTACAAGATCCGTCGTCAACATTACTCGTGTTGCTTTCAGGGCGACTCTGGTAATACCAATCGATCTTACTGTTTTATTTTTCACACAAAAAAAGTGCTAGTATAAGAAGCAAGCAGTATTGAACATGATTTCTAATTTTGACTGTTAGGGCGGATAGACCAGATGCAATAAATTATATAAATGAGTGGACTGTAACTTTCGAAACAATAATAAAATTTATTGGCGCAGTAACAATTGGCCCCTATGTACGTATTATTAATGATACTCCATGAAACATGAAATGATATCAATTCGTTAAGAACAACTATCACGACCATACGTTCATGCCCATAATAAGTTATACTTATTACACAAAATGCAGTTCATAAGCAACTACCACACTCTCATGTGACTAATCCAAGTTTTACTTCGATTTTCTCCCCATCGAGACTCGTTTAGCAAGCGTCATTCGCAGTATCGTGCCAGTCCGAATCATACAGAACAATGTCAATACAGAGAATTGCAAATTAACAAACAATGTATATTAGAATAATTTAGTTAACGCATTACATATTTGAATCAATGATTTAAAGCAGCATATACTTTGATCGGGTGACCATTGCCAATAGCCCTCGTGTTGTTTCTTTGAAACACGTTAATTATTAAAAAAAAATGAGAGTAAAGATCCAAAGAAACATCTATACCTCGCTTACGATTGTGCTGCCGAGGCGACGGCCTAGTAAAGCCACAGTAGAAGTTCTGAAACCATGACTGAGAAATGAAGTGAAGAAATGGAACAATAAAAAGGAATATTCACCTGGCGATGGAGGTTCTAGTAGATTGAATTCGAAATTGTTTTTGTTCCTATTTGAGTTTTCGCTGTTGGAATATGTATTTGGCTTTCACAGCCTCTTCAATAATGATTTACTTTATTTGCGAAATATTTATTTAAAAAAAAATGTGTTATTTTAGATCGTGGCTATCTCTGTGTCCAGAATTTGCCATCAGTCGGAGGAACACACCTTTTTACCAGTTGTCAATGTTACGAACTTGAAGAAATCAGTGTGGTTTAACTTATCACAGAACGTGGAAAACATCGATTACAGTTGTCCCTGCATAATATTAAAAAATAGAACCCAAAATGTAACACTATTTTTCGACAACAAAACGCTCGAATGTTAATTTTATTTTCTGACTTCACTATAGATTAGAGAGCTGCATATTTTATATTACTTATTTCTATTTGAATCAGTCCCTTTTTTCTGGAATGTAACGTATTCCGTATTTGGTCTTTAATACTGTAATGCTAAATGCGTTTTAAAAATTACGTGTTAAAGTAAAAAAAGGACGAATGTTTATAATGTTCCTAAGTTTTAAGAGTACTGTGTCATAAGCGCATGCTTGTGTAACTACGTCACAAACCTTCATGCAATTTGGAACACTTTTCTGTATATAATGTGTTCTAACTAAGTTTCGATTGGGTTCTTAGATATTAAGCAAAGACAGCCTTAAAGTATATCATTTTTCAAGCCCTAGGCTTAATGTATCATATACTTGAAAATTGATCGCTCATTTGCATTTACAATATATTAGATTTAAATAATATGCTGTTATACATTACTTTCTTATCATACCAATTTAAGCGGTACTTGTCTATCATAGCGGCGCCCGTCAAATTATGATTACGACAAGTCATCGCCAAACTCGTGAAGCCTATCATTTGATATAACCTACTTGGCGATATTTCTTATTCGATTGGCGATTAATCATCGGGCGCCGCTATAATAGACAAGTACCATTTAAACACATGTACAAAATATATGTAGTAGTTTCATAAATAATACAATAAATTCTGATAGTTAATTTTAGAAAAATTAATGAGATAGTAGATTCAGTGTTTTTGTAATTGAAAACTCAACCATTTTAATGTTCATCCTATTTCAGTTGTTATAACAGATATATCATGGAGGTTTTTTTTAAATTAAAAGCTATCTATAAACTTAGCCAATTAAAAAGTATAATTTGATTACAGTTAAGTAAATCATACATTTGAAGAGAAAATATATTTAATAATGAAAAAGGAATAGATATATTAATTAATAGAAACTGGATTTCTAAGAAATGCATGCTTGTATAGTTTGATGAAGAAGAAAAACTGCAAAATTTACGTTTAAATTAAGATATAGTAGATTCCGCCGAATGTTTAAAAATCAGCAATATTGTAAGAACATATGAATAACTTTGTAACCAAAAAAATTAAACTTGCCGTTAAGATTTCCGCCTACCAGCCATTTTTCTATCCATAAGGTAATGCTGATCTAGTCAAATTTCTACTTTCATCCTCAAATCTAGATTCTTATTCTGATTTGAATGTAATAAAGTGTAATTGAAAGACCAAAAAGTAATGAAGCTACTTTGAAATTCTACCCGATTTCACAAAATGTTTAAAAAAATGTTTACAGCCCGGAAACCCACATAAAAGTTTTTAAAAATAGAAGAGGAAATACAATCCGGCCGAAACATTCATTATTTTTTGTTTCCCGGATTGCATTTTATTGCATTCAAAGAAATATAGTTGTCCAAGTTTGAAACTGAAAATAGAAATTCAATTTTATGAACATTACTTCCAAAATGGTTTATAGACCGAAGCGTTAATGTAAAATATTTGTTAAATTGCAATTTATTTTATGAATAAACAAATTATACATAGATAATTGATACATAATACTTAAATAAAAATTGCATTATATCGTTTATAAAGCAATCACAAATTCTAGGCTGCCTAAATCCCCTCAAAATTCAATCAGTTAATATACATAATAGACTTATTTAAATTGGTTTTAAACCGTCCCCATCTTATATGCAGGAAATACGTTCAACCATTACATTGTTTAACTCCAAGAAACTGTTTTGAACATTACGTACCTAATGAAAACTTAACTCCTAAAATGGAAGCAAAATGCAATTAGACATCCTAGCAACTTGAATGATGTTTAATCTTAATTTAATTAATCAAAACCACGCCGCTCTGTCGAACAAGCTGGACGCCGCCTGTAAGCCGAGCAGCGCGTATGCTGAAGTCGATATCAAAAGCTACTTTTGCAGATCTGCTTTAGGGTTGATTATCATTTAATCCTCCTTGAAGTCTCTAATCTTGGGTTATTAGTCTTCGGAGAGGGATTTAATAGTACTTTTCAGGCGCAGTCTTCAGTATTCGCTTAGACTATCGTAACAGCTTTTCCAGATAATTCAGAATTGAATAGGTAATCGGGTAAAGGAGTTTGCACATCATTTATCGGATTTAACTCACTGATTGAATGATTTATTTTATTTTTAAGCGATGTGAAGCCTTTGCAGATGAGGTATTAAATAATATCCTCTGTATATTAACGCAACGTGTGCTTGTAGATTACTAAAATAGGATGAATTTACTTACTAAATTTCTGCCGAAGGAAACAATGGTTTCCTAGAAATTGTCTTTATAATTTATTTTTTCTATTGAAAGAAATGGAAACTAAAAAGATTTAATAAAATTGAATCTCTAAAAATCACAAGAATAAATGGAAATTATATGTATAATAGACGAAGAAGCGGAATCATTTAAAGAATTCAGTGTGAGTTTATTTATTAGCGAAAGAATCCATCAAATAAAAAACACATTTGTTTTTCTTAAATTTTATTTAAATATTTTACCTTTTGTCTAAATATTTTACCTTTTGTCTAAATATTTTACCTTTTGTCTAAGTATTTTATCTTTCCCCTAAATATACTTTACCTTAGGTATCATTATCTCCTATTACCTTTATATATGTTTTGTCTAAACATATTTTATCTTTATAATATATTATTTATAATTATTTTTATCTTTTATCTCAATCATATATGAATTTATTTTGCATTAAAATGGAGAACATTGCATAAAATATAACTGAAGTATTTTTATAAAAATATAAGGTGAAAATGCAGTTTAGCGTAACCACTTGGCGAGATTTGAAAAATTGCCAAATTTGGCGATTTTTATATATTTTCGAAAGGGTTGCCACGGCTAAAGCCACCGCAGAGAGAAAGCATAGTAACCACAATTGGCAAAATATCGCCAAAAAATTCCTTTCGCCAACGGGTGGTTATGCTAAACTGCATTTCAACAAAATATAACCATCTACAGAAGCATCCTTCAGAACAAATATATCATATTCGTCATTTGTGTTCTAGTATTTTGGATTCAATAAGAACGAAATTTTGTAAATATTATAAAATAATCATTGACTTTTAATGTACTGTATTTCAAAATGTATTACAACTATAAAAATGAACACAAATCCCCATAATACAGGAAAACTCTCAAATTTTGTTTTCAAACAATTACATATGTTTTCCTTTCGTTATGTGACGGACAACTGTATTGTTCACTAATTATCCTCGTAGACGTTGGACCATTTCATTATCGACGTTCGTCAGCTAAATGAGGAATGATTTTGGACATAATCAGTGACGTATAAAAATCTTCTAACTACCGTAATACTCCTCAAATTAGTCAGACATTTTGTTCATTAAATAGAGGCATTCCTTAAAAAGAACTAAATAAACATACCTTTCAAAGAGACCGAAACCAGAAGAGTTGTCCTTTAAATAGAGGTATCTCTTAAAAGAGGTATTACTGGTTATTGAATACCCAGTTCACTACTAGAGGGACATGTTGATTTCTGTGTAAACACAAAATAATCTGAAATTCTATCCATTGTCTTGTGTGAAGTACTTGGTCCACCAAGCTTTTGTAATTACGCAAACAGTGTTCTTGAATTGGCGAAATATGTGCAGAAAGTTCTGATGGCCGCATATAAAATCCATATTTTTTTCTGAATCATCTTTGCATTCAACCAAATATTCAAGATTTCGCATCTTCTTAAACAAAAAACTTTCTCCGGTAGTTTATCTCAATTTTGAGGGCACATGTCGCAGAAAATAAACTGTTATTTTCTAGTTACGCGTAAAGTAGGAACGAGATCGCACTCATCTTGTGGAAAAATGAAAATATGGAAATAAAAATATAACATCTGCTTTTTCTTCGTCCAATCAGAACTAAAGAGCGAAACAAACATTTTTTATGTCATGTCATTTTAAATGCGTAAAATTCTCTTGTAAATGAAATATCTTGTAGTAATAATACGTAATTTCATTACTTTAAGCAATTATTCAAAATGGTAATATCTGATATCTATAATACATTTAAATGTTACTCCATTTAATGCAATAACTACTCGAGACATATTAATGAAAAGCAGGAGACATGAAATTGCACTTTTAGTTTAAATTGAAGACCTTATAAAGAACTTAGGATTTTGGTTTATCTAATATTATCGCATTCAAGAATCTTTAGGTACACAACTTGAACTATTATGTTATAACTTCCTTGTATTACATGTATTCGAATATATTATCCAATCCATTATATCTCGTAATCAATAAAACTACACTATTAAGCAGGTGTTAAAGAGTTAGAAACTCCCAATAGACGATGTAGTTGAACATTGATTTGTATTTTTATTCTTGTAAAATTGGCAACAGTTAACGTGGATTTAGCTTGGGATATGTACAGTATAAATGTAGGTGTTGACGCCAAATTTTGTTTCGAATATGTTGTAAAAAGATGAACTGAATCTTTCCTGGGCTCAACTATTTTTCCTGTTTTTAATTGCTTACTTCGTCGTATTTTTAGGCAAATGATAATTGATAGTTCTCATTTATTGTTTATTGTCACATTTGTTACATCCTTTGGCAATAGTGATCAGCATACCTAAGTTCGCATTTCATCGCTATGTTGAAAAATGAAGTGTAGTTCTGTTACAGATGTGAAATAAAGACGTATTAAAATTCCTTGGATCCAAATACACAATTTTCGTGTCAAACAAAAGTGTTGCTTCAAATTATGCAATAATGAAGCAGAGTTTACTAATCTATTAGTGAATATATTGAAAAAGAACCATCTACAACTTTGAATAACACGCAAGAGGTTTTATACTAATTAATCGAAAATTTCAACAACACTATCGTATTCATTTTCACATTTACCAATTTCAGTAACTGAGTTGCTAAATTTAAACTTATCTTGTGGTTTCTATGCGATTTTGCAAATGCATTTTATTTTATTTCATGAGCTTGTTTACGTGTAAACGTCGACTTTTCAAATAAATTAACACATAAAAAAATACAAATGAACAAATAAAATGCAAGCACAGTTCAGAAAATTGAACAATAAAATAAAAAAAGGAGAAAAACACGAAAACAAAAGATTCATAAAGAAACATAATATTGAGGTAGAATCCAATTACCCTTTACAAGATGAAAAAAATATTAAAGAAAAATTATAAAAATACACACATGTAATAACTACAAGCCAATTTTATCATCAGATAGCCAAGTGACTTCCTGTATTTTCAAAACACATTTTCAATTAAAAAAAGACCATAGAAAGGTATTTGTCCATAAAAGCCCATTTAGGGAAATTGCTTAGAAAACTAACATCGAAAACTGAAAAGCCTCAAACTACGTCCAAAAGGGGATTAAACATTTTTCCTTCCATTATTCAGATGGTATTCCTTGTCGAATCATTCTTTGAAGACATTTGAGACAAACCTTTTCGGCCAGGTGTTATACCCGCAATACTCATGGGACAAAATGCTACAAATATCATTTCCTCGAACCCAAAAAAGAACAATAACCATACGATGAATTTATACATGACTTTATTCTTATTTTTTTCTTTCCGTCTTCGATACGCCATCTTGTTACCTAATGCAGGGATAAGTGATTTCCCCGATGACAAGCATTGTTGAAAGTGGCAGATACCATTGTTTGATGTCGATGGTAAACCGTTTATATTTGAAGGGGGTAAGGAATCGGAGAAGGGGAGTTAAAAAAAATCAGGTGTCGCGATATATCCCGCTTTGATCGACGTTCAGCGAACTCTTGGGAAGTGTTGGTTTTTCGCCTTTGTTTTGATTTGATGGCAGGGAAAAAAATAATATCTTCGAATTTCTCTTTTTCTTAGATACTGTGAGATGTTGTCAAACTATTCTCTAAAGAAATCTTCCAATATCTTTGAAGTTTCACCGTTATAAGAAGATTACGGAATATAATGGAGTATTACTGCGCAGAAAAGACGTAAACTTATTATTTTTTTACTCTTTCCCATTACTTTTTTTTTTTACCTTCAAACCATATTTAAGACTTTCAACGGGTGTTGGTAGATTTTTACGCTAACCCTATCTCTCAATTTTTCGATTTCGTCGAGTGGGTTTTCTTTAAGAGAAAACTGGATTAAAAATAAAGAATCGGAACGGTTGACGTCCCATTCTTTTTTTTTTTTCTTTCGTGATTTTGAAAGATTCCTTAGATTAAATCTGGAGTTCTTGAGAGGAGTATTAAGTCACCTATAGGCATTCAATTCGTATAAGGATTTCTTTTAAACAAGGGATTTTTTTTTTTTTTTTTTTTGAAAAAAAAAATAAATAAATAAAGCAATATGTGTAATTAGAAAGAGATGGGATAGTTTTACTTAATGAACAATATAATTAACAACATAATTTTAAGACAACAATACTTTGCAAAGGTACCTCGTTCAGCACTTAGTACACGCGCTTCAAAAATAAACCGAACTTACTCGACAAACAATGACATTACCTGTTAGTACACATTCATTTTGATTATATATATTTAGATTAATTATTTAATTAATTAACATAAACTTTGTTGAATTTCTTTTTGTATAATTTCGATGATTATAGCACATAAAATCATTTTACCTAGCACTCCAGATTTTAGTGCTAACCTAGGCTTTGTTATACTAAACTAACACCATACGCGAAAATAAACGCACCCTACATTGTCAAATTGAATAAAACTACAGCTTAACCTAATTTTCAAAAAACAGTTATATAAAATTTTTGCAAAGAACAGATTTAGCCACCCAAGTAACTCTTTATTATTATTATTATTCAATTACTGAATTAAATATGAGAATTAAAGTAAACGGTGAAATATCGAGAAATTGACAACAGTAAGTTTTTGCGATATTAAAATTAAAGCAAATGATAAATTATTAAGAAATATACATTTAAGATAAATGCAATTAAAATTGAAGCAAAAGATAAAAACTATAACATTGATTTGGTAAGCCAAAAGTGATCGAACTAAAACAATAGTCATTTGGGGGGCTAATAATAGTAAATAAATATAAAATCATTTGACCCCAAGACATTCCATGAAGGAAGCCAAACTAAAAAGATGAAGTTTGAAATTTTGGAAACAACAACAAAAAGTGGCTGCCTCATAACTATCTCCATTCTGAATAATGTTATTTATTTTCAGTCGTATCTTGATTCCAGTTTGTATTGGTTCAAGGAATACATATAAATCGATAAGTAAATAAAATACTTTATTTTTATATTTGTTCACTTCAATCCAACAAAAAAAATGGGGTGAAATTTATTATGACGTATTTTTGAAAATTAAGTTCGTTACTGGTGAAAGCAGACATCAAAAAAATATGTAAAAACAAGATACATTTTTGAAAAGGGGTCAGGTGCGACATTTTTGGGGTAACTAAAACAATAGCTCCTTGGATGGCTAATTAAACATTTGCAAGTGTGTACGCTTATCATATTATGCACGGGTACTACATATTTATAAATATAATGTATTGTATCTAATAATACTCACATGTTTAGAAATATTACAAAATAAGTATAGCATGATTGTGTAACGTAAAGTTTTAACTAATACTAAGTAATAACAAGGGAATTTTGAACTAAATTTATCCTGAAAATTAATTGATAATCATGTATATGATATTATAAATTACAGTTATCAATGTTGATTCGTTTGGTTTCAGGACACCGTTGTTTGAAGTAAGCCGAAGTATGGAGAAGATGAAGCTAAGAAACTCTTGCAGAAACGTATCACTATGGAAGGTGATTACGTAGAGAAGTCTTAAGAATCTCTCTCTATATATATAAGCGAAATACCACTGACTGACTCATCACGAGATCTCTAAGACTATACAACCGACTATACAACACATTCCCCATCCTATTTACATTTTCGATGAGACCTTTTAGGTTTAAGTAATGAATATATTGATAATAAAACTAACAAAAAGCGTGGAGAATGGTAAGAAAATACAAAGTGTAACTAAGCGAAACAAAAGGACATTTTTTTTAAAAAATCAAATCACCATTATTAAAAGAATCTAGACTTAGCATCCAGTCTGAGACTGGAAGAGCTTAACAGTACATATTATATCTATATGATTAGCTTAACGTAAAATAATTGGTAGCAAATTCAAACATGTATGACTTTAATCATTGATTAATTTGAATCAACTTCCGAAAATCCAAGAGTTGAATTGGACGATTGTGATTTATAATTCATAATCTCGGAGAAGTGACGAAAGAAACATTCGAATTTTATTTTCCATTACAATTGCGTTTTTTTCTGTAATTGGTACTTAAGGTATTAAAGATATGAGGGAAATTTCTTTACTTATAATATATACTTTCAAATATTTATTTTTAGACGAATCGAAATAGTATCACTGGTAAGGTATATACGCATGTGGTTTTCGAATGATATTGTTGAAAATCAACAACAAAAAGTAGCAAATCTAGTAAAAATGAATGTGATGTAGAATATTCCTTTAGCAATTCTCAGTCACAAAATTTTGGTGAATCTATTAAGATTCTATTTTAGATTGTCTGTGATTTAAATGATGAATTATTAAATAATATTAATAAAACTAACATTATTATTTTAATCTTTTTGCTATCAGTTCATTTCATGCCAAGAATTCTAAAATTTTATATAAATGGTTTGTAAAAATTTTACAATTTAACTTTTAAGTGAAACAAGTACTATAATATCTTTATATTTGTTTATTTTTTGGTTTTGTTGGGTATGGTACCACAAAGGCTATTATCCACTTTAAACTAATATTTTAATGTAATAATATCAAAGAGCTTCATCTCAATGAGAAAGTTTTGAAAATTTGATAATTAGTTTACTTTTATATATCTATATAATTTTATTATTGCAAGAACTTTCTAATATTTTAATGCATATCGGTAATGACAAACTGTTTCTATAGCAACAAAAATTCATCGTATTTTCAGCCTTTTATCCTATTCAGAAAATGCATTATACGTATATAATAACTCGAAATAAAAACTAACGTTTTTAAAAATAACATTTTTATATGGTGGTAAAGTTTATTAAAAAATATTGAAATGTTAATTAAAACTTGTCTCAAATGTCAAATATTCATTGGCAAATGTCTAAATATTATTCAGCAAAAAAAAAAAAAAAAAAAAACGCAAAGTTTGGCAATTTTTGAAATCACGCCAATTGGTTGGGCTAAACTGCATTATTATAAAAAATATTGAAATATTAGTTAAAACTGCATATGTCTAAAAATTGCATTGCTAGGCGAGTGAGAACGATTCCCAAAGTTTCAGAGCTTTAGCTTGATGGGAAGTTGATCCAAATTAACGATCAAAAATTTGATGACACACTGATAAAAACACACACACGCCAAGTGAAATACACAAAAATGCTTTAAAAATAATAAGATTATTCAAACAATTTTGGGGATTTATTTCAATTGCATATTTTTTTTTATTCTTAATTAGTTGAAATTTACAGAGTTTCTCGGGAATTTATTTTTCTTATTACTGTGAAGCTTTTTTTATGATGGAATTAAGAAACACAGAAGTTAAAAATTAAGAAATGTTCTTATTCATCTGTATTTAAATAGAAAAAATGCATAATAGGCTTTAATATTTCATTGCAAAAATAAAAATTGCAACTTCTTTAGAAGTTTGCTTGAAATCTAGCATATGAAAATAACCAAAAATTAGAACATAAATATAAGCTTCAATAAAAAAAAAAAAGTTGAAAAACGGAGCATATTCTACATTTCCGGAAAAGTTTGCATTACGAAAAAAATAATTGCATAATTGAATTAAATGAAAAACGTTATGTAGATATCATAATAATGTGACCATAAAATATACTAAGAAAAATCAAATTTCAAATTTCTGATTAATTTGTTTAACTGTGTTGCTCTGAAGTGATTCAATTTGTGACAACAATATTAAAACACAGTTTATTCATATAGAATTTTTTAGAATGTAGATTATTACTATCGGTTTAAAATATCGTTACGAATATTAAAATATGCTAGCTTTGATGAAAAGTACATGAAATATCGGTTTAAAATATTGTTACAAAGATTAAAACATACCAGTTTTGAAGACGAGAAAATAATTAAAATTCGAAGTCGAAATTCAAACTGTGGAATTCCAATGAAGTATTTTTTAATATTACACAAAACATTTATTATGAAACAGCAAACGATTTTATTCAAACATATATAAGGAATAGCAATAATATGAAAAATGTAAAATTAGTTTTTCCTAACGATATTTTTAGAGAGTTATTAATTGGAATTTATAGTAGCAAGTAATTGTATTTATTTATTATTTATTTTATCGAACATTTGTCACACAAACTGGAATATTATTTGATTCTATTTCAATCATTTCTTGAATTTCTGATTTTATATGAAAGTCGATTGAGTAATCTATTAATAAATAAAAAAAAATTGTCAGTTCCTTGTATGAATTTTAATCACACTGCTTAAATACTTTAAGATAAATTTCCAAAGTATTTTATAAAAGCAAAATATTGAAATTCACTTTTGTTGAAATCAGGATAAAAGGTGACAAAAAAGAACCCATTTTTTATTTTATATAATTATGTTAAAAGCATGTGTTAAATTCGTAAACGAAATAGAGCATTTCTATATAATGGATTTTACTAGCGTTCTAGAAATGGCTTTAAAATCTTTTTAAAGAAATAAATACAGTATTTGTTTCCGTAATTTATTGGCATAAATAAACACGCAATAAAAGTTTCAAGATTAAAGAGCATTGTTTTGTTTTTTTATCATCAAGAAAGGGGGCACACCTCCAATTATTTTAAAACTTTTTTAGAAGTCGATTCAAACAGCTATGTTCAAAATTCTAATACTTCTTCCTTAGGTAAAGCCATCTAAAAAAATAGTAACTTTTTTACTTTAGTATCTCGTGTCTTGTAAGACATTTTTTATATTGATTCATTAGCGAAGTTGAGCAATTGATTTAACCTTACGAAAGTATCGAAAAGTTGATCAACGACATCGACGTAAGAAACAAATAAAAAAAAGCAATATGATCTCGCGTTCAGGAAGTCTTTTATTTTGCAGGCAACGAAGGGGACAAACGAAGTAGTCACTGTCGACATCTTTAATAGGGACCATCCCAATATATAACATTGATAAATATCTGTTCTTTCATCACTATCTGTCTTACAATATACTGCACTGATAAAGTCTGAAAATTAATTATCTCATTTTCTTATTAGCGGGAATAATGCATTAAGAAATCTTTTTTGAGTTTCATTGTTTGCAAATGACGCAACATAAATTTGAATTAGCGCCATTTTGGTTTAATTGGCATTAAATTTTTTTATTCCAAATATCGGGTATGCCAGTTGCCATGTTAGGCTTAAATCTCGCTCGTATTAAGTTGGCGAGCATGAAACAAATTAGCATTAGAGTGTATGTTGAATCCTGGCCAATTATTTTTCGGTTGGACCTCTAACAAATTAGTCTTAATATATATAGGTGACCAAGATGCAGTATACGTCCAGCATCTGAGTTCGTTTTTTCCCCCAACTTAATATGTGTAACATTTAAGCCTAACATGGCGATTGATTTGCAGGAAATTTGGCATAAAAGCACTATCGCCAAAATAAGTAAATAAATAAATGATGCCAACCCAGGTCAGTACACTTAATTTCCATATAAGTAATTAATCGTTAAAAACAAAGTGCAAGTGCCTACCTCTAAAAAGGTTTTGTTAACGCCAAGTTTGGCTTCGCATATGCTGTGAATTGGCAACGTGGCGATTCTTATATTATGTGATAAAAAATCTGTAATTACGTTGACTTGCTTTAATTTAATATCCCAACATAATATTGAAGTCAATTTCAATAATTAATTACCTACTTTAATGTTTTATCGCTTGCTTTACTTTCAATATTTTAATTTTAGTTTGAATTTTTATTAAAGAATCATTTATTTCGATTCCTTTGAATGTTATTGTTGGCATCGTTTTAGAACATTGAAATATTTTTATTTTGAAGGATTTTCAAAGTATTGCAAAAAATTACAAAAATAAACGATAGTGGCTATCCATAGTCTAGATATGCAGAGATATCATATGGTTTAATCATAAAAATACACTTGCGCATTCAGATTAACACACTATAATGTATTTAATTTAAGAAGAAGAATTCGAATTTGAGTTATAAATGTGTGTTATAGTCCACTGAAGTTTAATTTTTCTCTGAACGTCGTCATATGGGATGGAAATCGAAATGATTTTACAGTTAGAAAATATCCCATTATTAATATACCATTCCGAATTTGATTTCTGTACAGAAAGTGTCACATTTAATTATATTTCATATTTACAATAGAATCCTTCCTTTTTTTTTTTTATTTCTGGTAACATATAATCAAATCATCTTTACTCATTGTCTTACGGTATTATCTGACAATGGTTAATACGGATGATGAGCCCTCCGTAAACCTCGAGTACCTCTTAGGGAGATTTCTTCCTTCCTTCGGGCTCAGACCATGACATCTAAGGGCAGTTCAAACAGCGCCTGTGTTAAGAATGAGAAATGGGAATGGAGTAACTCCTTACAATATTATTCAGTGATTGCTTTCTCTAAAACGTTCATGAAACGTTCCTCTTCACATTACGTAATATATCGCCATAATTTTCTAAGTTATGAGACCTAATTTTCTAAGCTTTCTAAGCTAAATTAGTAAACCATTGCTTCAATTTTTTGCTTCGTCTGCAATGTATAAAAATGAATCCACGTCCCATTAACGGTGACAACTCGACGCAAAATCAAAACGGTAGCTCAACTTGACAGCGATCAAATGAATCAGTATCAAATTTGTTTTGGTGCCTTTTAATAGAGGGCAGCACAATCTTACCGCGATACCATTTGCCTTTAAGAGATGTATTTGTTTTTAACCAACCTCGAAAGTTTCACAGAGCGCTATATTTACACGACACACTGGGTTACTTATAAATTAACTACTGGGTCCAATTCATTCCTGGCGTCGACCAATCAATACGTTGATTCGATGAAATCCCTATCTTACCGAAGTAACAACATACTACAGTAAAGTTCCCTCTCGAGACTACGAAGGTTACCGAGTTTGGCTAGACATTTGATCCTGCAATAACAAATTGTGGCAGTTGATGACTTTCTGTGTTCCTTCTGCCTATTCTAGGTATCTCAATTCCAGGGTCCTTGGTGTTAATAGAATTTGATATTGGATTTAGCACATCCTAGTTTCAGTATTATTGTTTTCCTGCGAACAATCCAATGAAATTAATGGAATACCTTAATATATATACCATATCAACATCGTCACCTAATATAAGATTTTTATTAGGTATATATCTAATACCTAACAGAATATCAGCTCACATTAAAGGACTTAAAACTTATCAACATGATTTTTTTTTTATTTTAATAATAGACTAAGAGTGATATATTCAAAACTAAGAGTTCCTGTAAAAGGGACACGACATTGAAAAAAGACGTGTTGCAAAAATATATAATGTATTTATGGTCAATTCAATATTTTAAAATAATTCAATTCGCAGTTAAATAATCTTCTTTCATTTCAATTAAGGTATAGGGTAATAATAGGGAATTCAGGGGTTGTAGCCTTGCAATACTACGTCCAATTGAGTTGGAATTTCACACACTCGTTTAGCTTGCATATTTTTTTCTTCTAAATATTACATTTTTAGATTAAAAAGAATTAAATAAATAAGTAAAGGAATATTTTAAATGAGCTTTTATGTAAAAGCGAACTAAAAAGTAAAATAGTAATAATAATTGCTTGAAATGTAAATAATATATAATTTACAAATTCTTGAGGCGTTAATATTTCTTTTGATCTAATGTATTTTATTTTGGTTTGCGATATGAATAAAGATGAGCAAAAATTAATTTTGCTGAGTAAATACTTTTTTAAAAATAACTCTCAAAACACTCCTTTGGTTATGAAACTTTTAAATAAATTACTAAAACAATTCCAAATATCGTATATGATTCTTCGTAATTGTTTTGTAATATAGATACATTAATTAAATAATTTAAATATATTCCTAAATATACTAAGTATATACAGTAGTATCATCTAATAATGGACAGCCACAGGACAAGATAGTAAATAGAGATGTTCCTTTATAAGAAGTAAATACATATACTATTGAAAGGGATCGGGAACATCAGAATTGTACCGTAAAGGGAGGTGTCTCTTACAAGAGATAACACTGTGCTTTGATAATTTAATGAATAAAATAAATAATTATTAGAACGATTAAAAATATTGAAATTGAGTCTTTCTATTATAATATGAATAATTTAATATGGGAAAGTATAATTTATAAATATTATTCCTCAAAAGTAAAATTTGAATCGCAAAGAGCGCTTGAATTCAAAAATAAATTATTTTGAGTAAAAAGAATGCAATCTAAACGAAGAAATGTGGCAAGGCGATAAATTCCATACTGACATTGCTCGAGCAAATCATAATGTTATACTGTTACCGGAGTTATATGTGTATGCTTATTTTTTGCACGATGGAAGACGATAAGTGGGTTAAAATTTGAGCAAAATTTTTGAATTAAAAAGACATTTCTTACAAGCATATATATGATTATTGTAAGTTAAATAAATGCTTGTAAATTGAAAAATCAGTAAAATATCGAAATCACCAAAATGATCGAGTAAAAATTGTCTTAATTTAAAGCATTTAAATATAATGAAAACAAAGGTCATAAGTTTACTGAAGTACAAATGATACACGATAATTTTAACTGAAAAATATAAACAACTAATTAGTTAATTAAAAATTATATCCTAGTCAAAGTGAAAGCTACCTAAAAAAACAAAGCAAATTTCAAGAGAAAAGAATAGAGATACTGTAAATTAAATACTATCTCAGACTCTGGACTTAAAATATATGTTTAAACTAATTTAATCAATTCAATCATCATAACTTGAATGATTACATTATCCTTAATGTATAGACTAAGAATTGTTAAAAATGCTTGGAACAATGATTTAAGACCAATTAAATATTATACGACTCTATTTTTGTAAAACATTCAAACTCTGTCTTTTTTTCCTGAGTACACAACAGTAAAGAACGCAAAATATCTGTAACTAAAACTATTCTGTCTTAAGGAAGGAGGCGATACCAGGAAATTTATTGCACCCTTTACTAAACGAAACAAAAAAAAATAAAAACAGTAAGACAAGTCCTTCCCAAATATCAGTAATTCTACTGCAAACACTAACTCCTCTCCCATCAGCAAAACAATACGCATTGGTTCAAAACAAAATTTCACATCAAAGAGGGTCTCACGATCCAGAGCAATCAAACAGCCGAGAGGTGGATGGGGGTGGTCCAAAGGGTGCAGCAGCGAGCAATATCCACCGACAACTCATCTTCCCCAAACGATAACAAGCCAGTGCTGTAATGAAAGAGCTTTCTCTTGGCAAACTTTATCTTTTAAAGTATTCTTCCCATGCTCCCAGACTCTTCCCAGGGGGCCAGGGGATCCCTTAAAAGTCGCCTTTGATTGAAGCACTCCAAGCAATTGGAATGGTTCGTGCACTTCAGCTTTTACGTCCGAGGACTATTGATCTTGAAGAACACCCTTTCCTCAACCCCTTGTTGCAGCCCTCCCTCTTCTAACGTTCCAATACGATGAATCGAGATTAAGGTCAGGATGCATTTTGATCACTGTTTGGTGTTGGTTTCCTTTCACGAAAGGGAAATGCACGAGGAAATTTACAAGTCGGGGAATTTAACGTCTGATTTTAAAGGTAGAAAATATCCTTTTTGCATTCCGGAATATCTGCATGGTAATCACTGACTCAAAGATCGTTCGATCCATTAACATTTAGGACAGGTTTGAAATAATAAAGCACAGATTCGCAAATCAATGCAAGGAGTGCTTTGAAATGCAATATTTTATGGAAATGTACACGAGTCTGTGCCTTATATTGCTTTGATGTATATCAAAGAATAAATCTTGCTTTGCATTAAGATTTTATCAGGCTCTTAAGTTAATATCTTAATGATTATTATTTTCAATGTCCCGAGTGACGCTATTTCATTATTTGTAGAAGTTCGAACGGGAGTTTCATCTAAAGTAGAACTTCTTGTCTAAAAGTTATTTTAAAGTAAATGACTGACGCTGATTTGAATATCTAAAATTTTAAGTGTAAACATTTAAGAAACAGTTCGATATAATGTGTTCAGTACTTTGAGAAAGGCTAATGACTCTCAGGTAATGAATGCAAAGCACTAACGTTCCTAAGAATGCATGCAAAAATGTTAGATTTAATGTAGAGTTTTCTAAACTTAGTCATAAATTACATTTAAGTAATAAAAGTAACATGTTTTCTTTAATTTAAGAATATAAAATTAATATTTTGCAGAATATTTTCAGTAATTCAAAATACCATTTCTTCTACACAACTTCAATTTATTCTGTATGAGAAATGTATATACATATTTCAGAGCTGTACGCTTTGTGCATAAATTTAAGATATACAACATTGCAGTTAATAAACGACTTAATGTGTTGTACATTACCGTATTAATTCACAGTTGTGTATATGTAACATTCGCATAATATTTACATATTAGAGTAGTTAACTCTCTAAGTGCATGAAAATGCGTTAGTACGACTATTAATTCATTTCATGTAATAGCTCTATTCAAATAATATATATATATATATATATATATATATATATCATAATACATCGAAGCGATTAAAAAAAAAAAAAACCACACAAATTATTTTACAGACCTTTCCAACACCCTTAATCGACTTTTAGGATCTGATCTACGGTTTAAGCTATATTTATATGTGCTAACATGTAGCTGGCTATAGAACATGACGGCAACAAAAATGCGTGGGCAAAAAATAAAGGATACATGGAGGTAGATTCAAATGGCTGATATTGATATTATCATTAATGTGTTGCAATTTATTTACAATTTTACATATAATACATAGCATATTTACAAAGTTAAAATACATTTAATTTAATGTATGATCGTCTGTTTTTGCTTTTTTTAATATAGAAACAATATATTATTGTCTAATTTAATAATTTATCATTTACTTTTATTTTGCTATTTAATTTTATAATCTATTTTTATGGCAGAATCGTCTGTTTTTATTATTTTAGTTGTTAAGACTGGGAACATCTTTGTACTTTAGAATGTTCCGTTTGTGAAAATAAATAAAAATGAATTAGGAATTTGAAGAAGGTATTTCATTTTCTTATAGTTAATACTTCTGTAAAACCTTGGAATTGTATTTAAACGCGCTTACTTTCCGTTAATTAATATTAATTTTCAATAATTCTATTCTTTCGAGAACTTAACAGAAATGGGAAAACTTTAGCTCTTGTGAAAATGAAATTAGTAAAGTCAATTTTAATTTTATTAACTAATTTTCAAAAATAAATGTTTGTATTACGAATGTGGAGTGATAACTAACTCATGTGTGTCCTCAATCAAAACTCACCTAAAAATTCATCTTATCTGGCATCGAAGTCATATGCACTATAACCTCGAGTACTTTCTCTCTCCTCTTTGCACTTTTAACACATCCTATCTCATCCTCATCTCCTACTTCTCTATATATAAAAATCCTGAAGTACATGCCCTTGTTTTTCCACAAGGCGAGGTTCCCAAAGGAAACAGCTTCACAAAGAAGACTGCCAGATTCGTTGAAGGGAGAAACATGCCAGAACATACGTATTTTTCTATAAATTAAAGCATTAAAGTTTGCTCTTGAAGGTAACATGCTGAATTCGACTTAGAGAAATATATTCAATAAAGTTTTCTCGTATATTATTTTTACTTATTAACATGCTGCTGTATGGATGTTGTCGTATTATGAAGCTGGAAATACAATTATTTCAGAAAAAATATAGTTTTTAATATAGAAACAGTTATCAAAGAATATTATTTATATAATTTAGATTGATCGATTCACCAATATATAAATCATATTTTTTAAAGTATGGTTAAATAATCACATTATTAGAAGTAAAGTTAAGTATGTATTCTATAAAAGGAATGTTAGTGCTATTTTTTTTAAATATTCAACATTTTATTCCGAAATGCATCAAAAATAAATTTATATTAAATACTCGTAATATTATTCAAATGTAGTGATTGTGATTGTTTCTATTAACGTCTCACTAAGAATCAATTGGAGATGATCTCGCAATTTTGAAACTCAGTCAAGTGACGAGAACGACACTTGAGCTGTCACATACTCACCAAACTTCCACACTTGACAAACGGGGAAACATGAGGGATGGGACTCGACCAGTTTCAACGTGCACCAACCCTTATACTACGTTTTTTTAGTGGCATCAAGGCTTCAACATGCGACTCAACGAAAACTACGCTGGGTATGTGTCCGGGACCAAGACTACTAAGCTACCGAAGCCCCGACTCAGATGTCTTATATAATTATACGATATAATATCATAAATCACAAATTATTTTCTTAAATATTCTTTCAATTCTTTTGTGAGTGTTTTGGACAAAAGGCCAGCATAATTGATAAAATTTATGAATCAAAGCTGAATATGCTACAAAAAAGTATTGTTTTTTTTAATTCAAATTAAAATTTGTTACCATTGTATTAACATTGGGCTCTTTACGTAAATTAAAACAGTACTTTATTACACTTCATCCGATTCCAATACAATATTCCCCGATTCCATAACTTATTGTTCCTCCAAGACAGCTCCCTAAACAATCAGAAACATTTATGCATATCCCCGAACCGTTTATCGCGGGCTTACTAAATCTTCAACCATCTCCATCAGATACTGACGTTCAGAACACTTAATACATTAAGATTAAAGCCATACACTAAATATCGCCAACGGCTACCAAATTCAAATTATGACTTGGCGACTGATTCTGCACATTTAAATCACTGCGCAGATTCCCTTGTGGTATGCCAGTTAGTATTGATATTAATCTGTGTATGTATTGACCAAACCTGTTAGATGTGACGGCGGAAACAGTAGAATAGTATCCGAATGTCAGTAATTCCATTTGCTTTTCGGTCTAGGAAACAGTAATGGCTGGTGTATGGAGATAGCTGTAATAGTTGGAGTTGGATTTGTATAATCGAGTTTAAAATGCAAGGATTTGTAATCATACCAGAAATTCCAGAGTGTTAGTGTTGGTCTTAGCTTATAAATCGGAATAAGTATTTAATATATATTGTAAAGATTCTAAAATATGCCACTTATTTGCAAATGAAAAGGCTCTTCTATTGTAGAAAGGGTTTTACTAGTTAAAATATACTTAAATATTCGTATCTGAGTTTGTCAGCTTTATTTGTTCAACATTAGTTTAACGTTTCAATGATTTTGCCTTATGCGCAGAAAATATTTCAAAATTAATATTTACAGGAAAATACTTATCATCACTGAGGTCTTGAAGATTCTATTCATTTTTTTTAAAATTGTGAAACATAAATAACTCTTTCCAGTGAGAAAGAGATCATAAATTTGAAAGAATTCGTAAGCCACGTTGTGACTTTGGGCTATTCGTGGTTTTCTTATTACTAACCTCGGAGAAGTTTTGCAGTTTGAATTGCATTAATTACTATTCCATGCCAACCAAAATAATTCATGATAGGGTAAATTCGAGTAAAATAGGAAGTGTAATAAAATGAATTAGGCATATTGATACGTAAGTGAAACAGAATTGAAAGGAAAGAGAAAGGAGACAAATGGTAGCGACACACTAATAGATGTAGCAAATCGCAGTGAATTATTGAAATAAATCATTAGTAGTAAAATTGGTTGATGGGACTACTGATGAGAATAATAAGAGTCGAATCTTCTACGTTCAAGCAGTGTCTCAATCAGTGCGAAATATTTGGTTTTTCAAGACTTTATTAATGGGTGTTTTATAATTCACTTGTAACTTTATCTGAGTCAAAATTTTAAAAGCTTTTTTCTCACATTTTAAAGCATTCAGTGGAGCTGAAGTGTTTTACACACGATTGTTTTGGATGCAAACACGATAATTTAATTATAATTAATAAAAATTAAATTATTGAAACTAATTATTTAACGAGTTGACGCTAAGTTTCTACCCAAGTCGCCAAACGGTCGCCAAATCCATCTCCAAAGGGAAGGGGTCATTGCTTTAACTCTCTTTTGTTAATTATTACTTTGTTAAAAATTAATGAAAAGCAAATTTTTAATTTTAATATTTATTGAAAGTTGGAAAGAAACCCACGTTAAAAAAATCCGATGTTTTTACTGGTGCTATTGTTTAATTCTAAGATAAAATGAAAGTAAGTTGAGAGGGATTGGAAAGAGAAACCTTGAATACCTGCATACTTTTTTTTGTGTTGACGTCTCTTTAATTTAATTTTAATTTTAACTTTTTGACTATTTAATCAGACTTTAAAGGTGGAGTTTAATAATGAAAAACAACTGCTATAGCGTTACACCAGAACTATGTTGTCGTATCATTACCATGTTAAGCGAGGAATATTTTACATTGTTGTTTTTTTCACATTCTGATACCAAGAGAAACTAAACATACTGTATTATTAAATAATGCGTCTCCAATGACATATTGTTGTTGTTTGGTTTATATGTAATATTGTTTTTGTTAATATTATAATTTTCTACGATCGATGAGTTTTTTTCTATTAATAAGACTTGTATAAAAATATTACATGTTATTAGATTCTGTTATACTCAGTTATTACAAGTTGATACGAATTTTTTGTATAGATAAACAACATACGTTTCAGTAAAATTATAAAAGGACTAATAATATTTTTATTTATACAAGAACAGTGCCCTGATATATTCTGCATGATTTCAGAACACATATTTCAAACTCTGAATACAATTTGCTTAAAAAAATATTCTGTAAAAATGCTTCAGTCTTTCTAAAAAGGCATACTTATTTCAAAATAACAATACAAGATAATGATATTCTCAATAATTACTTTTAATACTGATTCAAGATTATTAGTAATAATTCTGAAACTGTTAGATTTATTTATTTTTAATGCGCATAAAAATTGTTTGTACCGTGATATTCCACCGGGATTTATACCGTTCAAATTTCGTGAAATAAGTACTTGTCTTTTAAGGTAGATGGAATCATTAAAGCAAATTGTTGTCACCATTGGGTGCTGCCATCTGTTGCATGGAACCAAAACAAGTTTGACATTGATTCATATTCTTTTAAATTAGTAATCATTTGCTTCTAAATCAAAATTTGATTGCTGCCGCGATGAGTTGTCACAGTCGGTGAGACCTGGATTCATAATTATGTCCCGGAAATGGAGCAAAATTCCAAACGTTTTGTTGCTTCCGATGAATATTTTCCAAAACAAGGCGAAGACCATCTCATCGCTCAGAAAAGTTATGACGAAGTACTTTTGAAGTGCGAAAGGCATCATAATGATTCCAATCAACTGAGACTTGACAGCTGTCTAGAGATTGATGATGCTTACTTAAAACAAATCATTTTCGATTCTACGAGCATCATGTCAAATAAAAACTATTTTATATGGAATCAATTAAAAACTATTTTATATGGAATTTTAAGAAATTTCAACCTGTTTAAAGAATAATTAATTACTTTAAATTAGCCCAATTAGCTACTTCAAAACTTAGTTAATTCGAAATTTAAATACTTCTATACACAGACAAAAAAATTAATTATTATTTTGCATTATTTGTAATTTGAGTTTCTGAAAATACCCATTAGTCTTTTATTCATAAATTAATTTGTGTTTTTTTTTATTACAAATTACAATAGTTTCCTCATTTTTATTAATATGATTGATGTGGCCGTGGTAACCTATTGGTTATGGTTTCAGACTCATGGCCGGTAGGTTTTTGTTCAGTTGCGGGTTCGAGCCATGTCCACCAAAGACCCGCCGTGTGGCCAGGGCTGATGCACGTTAAATCTGTAGGGGCCCAAAGTCCTCCCGCTGACGTGGTGGGGAAGTTGGGAGAGGGGTGCCAGTTCAGGTGTGGTCCTCGTCAGTTGACCGATGTTCAAAATTACGAGGTACGTCACCAATAGCCCACGAGTTACTTCTAGTGAGACGTTAATAAAACCAAACAATACTTCGTTAATATGATGATAATAAAACCTTTTAAACACTATTTTCTTTTATGAATTATATTGTGCCATAAAAATAGAAATAGTCATGTGTGTCTGGAATTAAAAACAAAAATCTGGGAAGTACTGTTGCAGAAACACGTTAATATCCACCTATCAATCAGCCAACAAAGACTGATTGAATGACAACTTATTAATTAAATATATTTCCCCATTAAATGTATAAGAAAACATTGATATGTAAGTACACATTTGTATACACCGAAGTATCTGTGTTAATTCCGGGTATCCCTTTTATATAATAGAACAAAGAGGAGAAGAGGAACGTACAATCCTGCCTACACAACAGTTCCAGAACTTGGTAAATCACGTAAACCCGGAAAATTAGCGGCAATAGCAACACTTGAATAGACATCAAATGACTGTTTGGATTGAGTGTAAGCCCCAACGCAAATTTGTCCCTGTCATAATCGCTCACATAGAACGTTCTAATTGGAGTGTGGACAGGCGCACGCGACATAATTTGTTGTATTGATTCGATTTCGAATATTATGGAAATGATGCAATTATTGTAAGTGGGGGATCCGCTTCCCACTGGGACTTTATCGAGCGCTGATTCGAAAACAATGGGAATAAGCACAACGAGAAAATCGTTTGGCGCAATCTGTTCGATAATTGTAATGTTTTTCAAGAATGTATCTGGGAATGGTTTGTCTTCTTGTTGTTAACTGTTTTAAGATAAGTTCCCCCCCCCCTTTCCTTTCTTTTGTGTGTGGATTGAAAGAAATACTGATTTGTTTAAGTGGTTGAATAAGAAAAGTAAAGACGGGGAATATGTATTTTTCTTTTGTTCGAAGCATTATTGTTTTGTTCATGCTTTTAGTAGCAAAAAAATTTTTTTTTTTCATTAACAATATCCATAAAACAAATTTGACAAAGGAAATTTGAAGTAATTTATTACTTCAAAGTAAGAAAAATAAATAATTTGAATTTAAATAATTATTTATGATTTTTTGCAACAGAGTTTTATTTTTTTCAAAAATTAGATAAATTTTTGCGAAATTAACGAACTTCATAATTACGAGAATCATTCATTGAGTCCTTAGAAATTCCAAGAGATGGGTTCGTAGCATTGAAAATAGTTTGTTTTTATTAACAACCTGATTCAATAGACAGTTGTCGAAATCACAATTACTCGTATTCGTGGTCATGACGTATTTCGCACCTAAACAAATCTTCTTCATAGGTTTTCCAGCCGATAAGAGCTTCCTCGCCTTCTTTAAAGCAGATTCACCTGAAGCAACACTTTTTTAATAAAATTTTGGAGATCGTGTGAGACTTGAAAGTAAATTTTTAAATTTTTTCCCGTGTTTGAACACTTTGGGATCTAGCCCTCTGGATCTTACTTTCATAAGTTAAGTACTGGCTTTATGACCCCGAGACATAGTAGTCCTCTTCTTCTTTCCCTTAGGATTTACTGTATTTGGTAAATACGGGTGACTTGCCCCTGTGATACTCTAATTATGTATCGTTCTTTTAGATCTTTCTTCCTGAAGACCCCTTTTTCAACTTTTGTTTTTAAATTCGCTTAAAAATCTCGATCACTGTTACATTTTCAATGTCGCAGTATAACTACAATGGACCTCTTGCGCAACGGCAATGCAAATAACAATAATCCTCCCCATCATAGCCAGTAAAAAGTTAAAAACACACTTAGGTTTAACAAATATTGATTTAAAACATCCAAGTTAAAATTAACGTTTTGAGGCGACTTTACATGTTTTAGAAGTTAAATTCCTAATCTTTCTCGAAGTCTGCTATATAAAACCAACCAATACTCCATTTGAAGATCTCCTTCCACAGCAAACAACCAGAAGACTAGCTATCATGCCTGTACTGTCCTCCGCTACAGTTGTAATAGTCTTTTCACCAGAAATCCGATTGAATGCTACCCCATTGGATGGCTGCTAAGTGAAACCATGCCCTCACCCTTTTCCTCTCTTTTCACTCGTCCGAGCATCGTCTCGTCACCTGCTGTCATACTTTTTATTCATTTCCATTCTTAATCAATCATTTCATTTACTCATACCGAGGAAGAGAAAACCCAAGCCATTTCCAAATTTTACTCATACCGAGGAAACGAAGCCCTATGCTTCTACAGTTTCGAAGTTACACATTGCCAAATTTCCATTCTACCATCATTCACGCTTACAAACTTTTGTATCACAATGGAAGAATCGGTGATAGGAATTGTAGATAATGTAAGAGAGGGAAAAAAATTAATAACTACCCTCAGAAACTCAACGTTATTTCCCAGAATTCCTTGAACAAGAAACTGATTTTGTATGAAACTCATTTCATATATCTTTGGATGTTACCAACATTCTGGATGAAATGCAGGAAGAATTTTCGGAAAGCGAAATGACTCCTAAGATTTTGATTTATTTCAGAAAAAAAATGATTTCCTCAATTTTGATGTGCTATACGTCATTCGTATCCAAAAGTTTCTACGATTTTTTTTTTCGAAAATAAATGCCATCTGCTTTCATTTACCTTTGTGAAAGATGAATTTTAACTCTTCTTCAAATAAAGACACTAGCCAGGTATAATATAATTATTCTAGATGATAGAGCAAAACCAGGGCGTATCAGAAACTCAACCAAAAATTATATAATTTGCTTAAAAGGTGGAAACTTAGTCGTCACAAGAATATTTAAAATTTATTAAAAGTATATCACTGCTTCTAAGTTCTAAACTGTACTTTTTCAAACCCTTAATTTCTTATTGATCAAACTATACAAAGCTAACTCCGTTCTAACAACAGGGTAATATCTGACAAGATCACCTTTTTTATATTTAACACTCTCTTTTTATACTTCATGATGATGTTGCTTTTTTATTTTATTCTAAACAAGGGGTAAACAATAAATCAAATATAATCTATAAAATTTCTAAAAATTTCAAAATTGGGTAAAAAATTAGCAAAAGGCAAATGTGTCTCTTTCCTCCATCTTCCTTAGCTGAGTATAGCGTAATTATATCAATGCATCACAATATACACCAATATATATATATATATATATATATATATATATATATATACACCAAAATAACAATCTAAATAAAATTATAACAAATTAATATTTGTTTAAATGTGATCTTTCAAATTTATTAATTTTGATTCTTATAAAAAGTTGGGTGTAAAGATAAATGAAACATTTCAAACTTTTTATATGTATTGAAAAGGCGGGATCGCAAACGTATTTTAAGAACCTAAAAATGGTTGAGGTTACAATAAGGTTGAGAATCAGTGCCCTAACAGAAATGACAAGACATTGGAACAAATAATTAAAGGTTATTACTTAAAATTCGATGTTTTTTCCTTCTAGTGGTCCTGGTTTTGTAAATAAATTAATATCTTTTTTTTTAAATCTATGCGAGCGCTTATAACTCAAATGAGTTATTTAGACACACAAGCAATTAATTGGTAAAATCTATGAGTGCCATGCTAAGGTCCACTAAAATTTGTATAATTCTTTTTGTTCACTATAAAATATCCGTCTCTATGTATTATTTTATCCCTAATATTATAATGTACGCTGAAAGTCATTATAATTTTAGTTAATCTTTATACACTAATACAGTACAATTTTTACTCCGCATTGTTATTTTATTTTTATTACTCTTTAATCAAACATTTTTCAGGGAAAAAAATATCTAAAAATAAAATTATTAAATTAACTAATATTTAGTCCAATTAAAAATTCCTCAAAAACTGTCTATTGAGGATGATTTAAACATTGGAGCTGGAATTATTACATATCTTATTCATTAGCTTTACATTGTACAAAAATTTAATTTAATACATTACAAAAATTGAACTTAAACTAAATATAAAATATCGTGTAATTTATGTTTTCTTTATGAATTTGAAACAATATAATCTTTTTGTGTCGAAAGTTATTATAACGCTCTTGATTGTAAAAATTTATTCTCTTTTTTTATTACAGAATGTTAATATTAAAATTAGCCAATTCTCATTAGCGAACTTTGTAGCTGATCTTTTAATTTGTATCAATATTCCTTCATTTACAAAAAGTAAATTTTTTTAATTTGTAAAAAACCTGCAGCATATGATTTAAAAAGCGCCTTTTTCCTAATTTGTTTCTTTCAATAGGTTATTTTTCTGTTTTTCTTTTCAGTTAACTCTCACAAAATAGCTGCAAAAAATGTCTTATTCAAGATCGAGTAATTCATTATTATTCTTTCTGCCTTCCCACCCTCAAAAAATTAATCGGCTCATTTTTCTAAAACGTTAGTGCGAACTTGATAGTAGTAAAAAGGTAAGTCCGAGTTTTATAACGATTTCATATTGATAATATAGAAAGGCGAAAGAGAAAGAGTTTTACTAAAAATAATTTTTATTTTTAAAAACAAGATACTTTGTCTTTACTATCAATTATTTATGTGAAAGTACGATAATTTAAATCTGAAACTGTGTTCTGCAAAAGCATATAAATCACTCTCTCTCTCTCTCTCCTTCTTTTTAAAAATAAAAATTTCACTAGGAATGATTTCAAAACCTTATTTGCAGGAGGAACTTTTATTGCAACTAAAAATAAGGAGAGGATATGGGTTAAACTCCAGTTTCGGGTATCACTTGTCGATTGTGAAGAAAATTTGACGACTTAAAAGGAAAGTCGCCTAAGTAGCGCTACGTAAACAGTAACGTCATGATGACGTTGCACATGAAAAGTCAACCAAAATTTAGGACTTCCATAACCTAAATCACAGCATTTAAATCTTTATCGCACCTAAA